>CM035152.1:21893182-22346027 GCA_020205615.1 Panax quinquefolius
AGGATACCTCGCTTTCATTTCCGCTTTCCAATTCCTGTGTCATTTCCTCTATAGCATGATTCCTCCACAAAACTTTAACTTGTGGTATGACCTTTCATACAGTAGGACATGCTCCTTCCTATCCAAGATCTTGATAGTACCTCCTCATACGTTAAGTCTTCTTGACTATCTCGTCCTGGTTCTAACTCAATAACGTGGTTCGGGTCTTTCACATATTTATTTAAGTACGATATGTGAAACACATTATGAACACGAGACATACTTTGAGGTAACGCAAGTCTATAGGCTACATTTCCTACTCGGTCAAGAATTTGAAATGGACCAATAAATCGTGGATCGAGCTTTCTCTCTTCCCAAATCTTGTAACTCCCTTCCATGGAGCAACTCGCAACAATACATGATCCCTCACATTAAATTCCACGCCCTTTCGATGAAGATCCGCATAACTCTTTTGTCGATCTTGAGCCGTTTGTATACACGTTGTCAATTATTTGGATCTTTTCAGTAGTCATACGCATTTAACTCGGGTCCCAACAATGTTGCTTCACCCACCTCATCCCAACATATTCGAGAACGACATTTTCGGCCCATATAATGCTTTGAATGGAGCCACACCTATACTTGCTCGATAATCTGTTGTTCAGTAGGAGAATTCCACCAATGGTAAATACTTATCCCAACCGCCCCTTGAAGTTCAGGACACGAGTCTTAATAAATCTTCAAGAGTTTGAATAGTCCTCTCTCGATTGTCCGTCTGTTTGGGGATGGTATGTTTAACTAAATCGCAAAACTGCGCCCATAGCTTTTTGCAAGCTAACCCAAAATCTTGAAGTGAATCTTGGGTCACGATCGAAACTATGGATACTGTGCATGCCATGCAACCTCACAATCTCATTTACGCATATACTAGCAAGACGCTCAAGTGAATAAGTCTCCCAGATCGGCAAGAAATGAGCAGACTTGGTTAATCTATCAACAATAACCCAAATAGCATTGATGCCTTGAGAAACCGTAGGAAGACCCCAGAACTAAATCCATGGTAATGTGTTCCCACTTCCATTCCGGAATCTCAAGTGGTTGCAACGGACCCTTAGGTACTAGATGCTCCGCCTTTTACACGTTGGCAAGTTAAACACATCGAGATAACTTTGCAATCTCTCTCTTCATATTATTCCACCAAAATGTATGTCAAGATCACGATACATTTTAGTACTTCCGTGATGGATTGCAAATGGTGTATTGTGTGCTTCCATCATAATCTTGTACTTCAAATCAGTCGTTAGAACACAAAGTCTAGAGTGGACTCAAGTATTCCTTCTTCATCAATTCTCGCGCCCTAATAGCTCCTTCTTGTACTTTCTTCTTCATACGATCGCCCCGGATTGGTGGCTCGAGCAACCTTAACTTTTCTATTAAAGTTGGCTCTATGCGCGTATACTTGACATCATCGCACTCGCTCCTCGCGATATGATCTTCTACTCAATGCGCGCCACTACCACGCTCGCTTTACCGGGATGGTATTGAATAGTGTGGTCGTAGTCTTCAATAGCTCGAGCCAACGTCATTGCCGCATGTTGAGTTCTTTTTTGAGTGAAGAAATATTTAAGGCTTTTATGGTCCTGAATATATCTCCACTTTCTCCCCATATAGATAGTGCCTCCATATCTTTAGCTGAAACGATCGATCGCCGCTAACTCTAGATCATGAGTAGGATAATTCCTCTCATACTCTTTAAGTTGTCATGAGGCATAGGCTATGACTTTCCCACGCTGCATGAGAACACATCCTAACCCTTTGCCTCAATCATCGTCAGAGATAACAAATCCATCCGAACCAGATGGTATTGTTAGAACAGTCCGAAATAAGTCTCTCTTAAGCTCTTGGAAACTTTTCTCGCATTCTTCATTCCTCCAAACGAATTTCAGATCCTTTCGAAGTTAATGAGTTAATGGAGTAGCGATTCGAGAAAACCCTTCCACTTAATCTCCGATAATAACCAAATAAGCCCAAAAGCTACGTACTTCATCCACCGACTTTGTTGCTCTAACTTCAGTATTGCTTCAATCTTCACGGATCAACAGATACTCCATGTTTTGACACCACATGCCCAAGAAAGGCTACTTCCTCAAGCCGTAACTCGCATTTCTTCAATTTGGCATATAGTTGGTTTTCACGGCCTTTCGAGTACCAAACTTCAAATGGTGCTCATGATCTTCACGACTTTTGGAATATATAAGGATGTCATCAATAAAGACAACAACGAAACGATCGATCCAAATATTCCTTGAATACTCGGTTCATCATATCCATGAAAGTCGCAGGAGCATTATTTAGTCCGAAAGACATGACTAAGAATTCATAATGCCCATACCGAAGTTTCGAAGGCACTCTTTGGAATATCCTCATTCTAATTTTCATTTGATGATATCCGTAATCTAAGATCGATTTTTGAAAAGAATTGTGCCCCTTCAGAATTGGTCAAACAAGTCATCAATACGAGGTAGAGGATACCTATTCTTGATGGTGACATGGTTCAATTTCGATAGTCAATACAAAAGTCGCATACTCCCGTCTTTCTTTTTACAAATAAAACAGAGCACCCCAAGGAGATGTACTAGACGAATGAAACCGATGTCCAACAATTCCTCGTAGTTGGACCTTTAACTCCTCAAGTTCAATAGGAGCCATTCGATATGGGGTTTTAGAAATGGGCTTTGTACCAGTTCAAGATCAATAAAGAATTCAACTTCACGTTCCGGGGTAGACCGGAAAGTTCTTCAGAAATACGCCGGAAAGTCAATAACAACAGAATATTATTCAAATTTGACGTGTCTTTATTCAAATCCATAACATGGGCTAAGAAAGCTTGACATCCGCTTTTCAATAAACGAATAGCTTTATGATTAGATATGATAGTGATTGATTTTAATGGTTTAGTTGCTTGAATTGCATAAACAAAAGTTGGTTAGGAATATGAAAACTAACAACCTTACGAAAAAACAATCAATTTTGGCATGATGAGTAGTTAACCAATCAATCCCTAAAATCACATCAAAAGCAAGTATCTTTAAAGAGATAAGGTCAATGGTAAGGTGATGGTGCCAACTTGAACCAAACAAGATTTATAAACAATGGATGTGATGAAAGTTTCTCCTAACGGAGTTTCCACGAGATAGGTCAAAGTCTAATTTCTCCGAGTCAAGTTTAAACGTTGAGCACAAGCAGAGAGATAAATGAATGGGTAGCACCAAAGATCAAGTAAGGTATAAACTTCGCAAGAATTTATAAATAGCTTACCCGTGATCACCTCGTTTGGGTTCCTCGACATTATGACCGGTCACAACAAACGCTTCTTCCTAATCGTTGACTTTGACTTTTCGGGATATCTTTTGAGTCACCGTCCTCATTGAACTAGGTTTCGCCACTGCATAATCTCGAAAGCGATATGTCCTTCCTTTCCACAACTATAGCATACCTTGAGCTGTTGCTAGGCGGTTTGACCGATATGTCCCTCTTTTCCGCATTTGTAGCATATGACCCGGTGGTCGTTTCTCCTCCCTTAGAACCCGATTCTGCCACGTAAGACCGTCGTCTTCACATAGTCGTTGTTAAATCTCCTCTTTTAAAATCTCCTCCCGACTCGCTTCTTCATTTTCATGACCATGATTACCACCAGAGTGGTCACCATTTCTATCCGTCTTCTGCTTTTCTCCGCAGTTATCATTATTCATTGATCGCCATCTCCGTACGATCCTCGGTTATGGTCCTCATGGACCGTACTCGTTATCTCGCTCTAATAATTGAGCCCCTATTTACAACATCTCGAATAAAGAGAAAGTTTATGAGAAATGAGATATCTTCGACGTACGGGGTTTCAAACCTCTAAGAAACATCCGCGTCATCGTTCCTCATTCTCCACCAAATGAGGTGCAAACTCGGATAACTCTCGCAAACTTTGCCTCGCATTGAGAGACACCGCCATGTTGTTTTGCTCTAACTCGATGAACTCCACTTCCTTCATACGACGAACACTTTCGGGAAAGTATTTGTCATTAAATAGTCTCAAACGTCTCCCAAGACATGCTTTGAAAGTTTGGATGGGTACGCTTCACTGCACTCCCACCGAAGAGTCTGCGCCCGCCATTTTAACATAAAGGTGGCGAATGGAACCTCTCGTTTCTCGCGCATCCCAAGACATCGAATATCTTGGTAATTTGTTTGACCTATGTTTCCGCCATGATCGGATCCGGCTTTCCCTTAAATTTCGTGGTCCCAACTCTTTGAATCGCTTGGGTTGTGACAACCCGTGAATTGCTATCATTTCCTCCCTCATTTTGAACACGAGTCTCCTAAATCTCGATTTTGCATGAACCGCAAAAAACTTCTAAACATCCCTCGCTCATTATCTCGCTCCATGGTGTTGTTTCACGGGAGGAACATTGCCACGACTGTTGCACGCTCTCTCCGTTGGTAAAAGACAGCATCTCCACGGCCTCATTTACTCCATTGTTAATATTCTCATTCGACATTCTCAAATCTTGTCTATAAAACAAGGGTTATTTAAGGAAATCAATATATCACATAATATCCCTATATAATCGACCAACTAACAAATAAGCTTAGGTAGGACACACTAGCGAAGGATTTACTCTGCCTCCCCTCCTAGTTCTATTCCCCGATCTCCGCCAGAGATCATATCCCTAAGCTCGATACCAACCGTGACGCCCCAAAATAGGTATACATCACCCATTCGAGTTGTCAATACATGGTACGTAAACAACTACAACTTTATTATTACAACAAGAAAGCGTGAGTTTAAATACAAATATTATCTTCAGACAATATTTATACTCACATAAATCCTCATCACATTTATTGATACATTATTTTACAAAATGGTGAGGACTACTAAACAATCCTTTCTAAAACCTTCATTCCATACCCCAGACTCGCACTCGCTTATATTCTCGCCTCCCCGAGAAGAATGGAACAAAAGGAAAAGGGTGAGCTCAACTAGCTCAAGAAGAAGAATATTATGACTAAGATAATATACAACAAATTATCGTTAGTCTTCAACAGGAAAAATTTAATAGAATACAATAGACAACAAATTTTCAATCAATATTCGCAATGAAATAATAATTCATTAGAAGAGTTAAGTAGAGAATGCAAACTACTATCTTCTATGTATGAATTTAAAAGTTCATCGCTCATCTTTTATCCCCTGTAACAACAATCAATATACATCCGGAATCAAATATTCATCTTTGCACTATGTGCCAAAGATATTCATCATCGTCATGTTCATTTAAACACTGCTCATCTTTGCACTCTGTGCCAAAGAGATATTAATCGGTCGGTCATGTTCATCTCAACACTGCTCATCTTTGCACTTCTGTGCCAAAGATATTCTTCAGAAATCATTCATCTTTGCACTATGTGCCAAAGATATTCTTCAAAATCATTCATCTTCGCACTTGTGCCAAAGATATTCAATAATATCATCATTTAAGACCGAGGATGATGAAAATATTTTTAAAGAACGAATCCGGTGAAACAAAATGACAAGGATTAAGGATTAAGGATTCGTACTTTGTTTTATCCATGTCCAACAATACCCCAAAAATAATCACGGTGGTGTAAAATTCAAGAATGATCAAAACATGGATACAATCAAAGCTAGTATCCAAAATAGATGTTTTGGACAAAAAGAAGAAATTTTATTTTTTTGGTGAATAAGTGTCGATACGTGAATAGTGCCAGATATCGTGAATAAGGTCAGATATCGTGAATAAGACCAGTATACATGAATAGTAAATCCGACACCAAAAGATAGAAATTCCACAAAAACATCTTCACGCTTTTTCATGAATAGTACTCGTGAATAAGAACTCGTGAATAAGTAACTCATGAATAGTAACTCGTGAATAGTAACTCATGAATAGTAACCCCGACATGAAAAAGTTCCAAATTTGATAAAACTTCAGATCAATATTTCAACATAATGATATTGAAGAAATAATATCATTACTGAAAAAAAATATCCCTTACCTCAAAGAATCAAGATTTCGGAAGGAAAGGGTCAAGTGATGCTAAATGAAACTTTGATGAACAACAACTCTCAAAGTATCTAAATACTCACAAAATACGCTCAATAATATATAGAGAGAAAGAGAAACTTTGTTTTCGGTGTGATTTTCAATTCTAACTTAGCCCTCTATTTATAGGAAAATGTTAGCTTTCACCAAGCAGACTTGACACCGCTACACGATGGCTTTACACCGCTACTATTGCCACCCACCACATTTGAAATAAAATTCAGCACATTTCTTCACCAACCACAAGTGGGGCCCACTCAATTCTAGAATTTTCCACCAAAATCAATTATAACCCTAATTTCCTAATGAGACACCTTTTAAAATTCATAACAAATCATTCGTGCATTTTAACGGTTCAAAATTTGTGGACATATACTCAACTTATGTATGTATAACATACCCAAAAATTACTATTATCCAACTGGTCGGATTAAAAATTATAATCCCGCAATATATCTCAAAACCCCGATTTAATTTTTAATACCTCCAACTGTAAAATATCGATAAAACACCTCAACAATAATTTCTTCATTTATAACCACATAAATAAATCCATCATTTATATCCACATAAAATAAATATTTCTTTATCATATGAATCAATAATTAATTATTCACAAATAATATTATGTAATCACAATTATGACAACGGTAGTTCCTGGAAAGAGGGGCTTTCCGATAAGGATTTCTCCTTCATCAAGCGCGCAATTAGGTGACCAAACCTCTCCTCGATGTAACTTTCTAGACATTGCCAATAATGCTATCTAATAATATTATTTAAATAATATGAATTATTGATTTGATAATGGAGATAATGTGCAAAGTGACAATTATTGAACAACAATAATATAAAATATCATCGCAGCAATTATTGAATCAATAAAATAAAATATTGAGCAAGAATTCATTGTAAAAATTATTGAGTAGTGCCTTTCACGTAAGGATCAATAATTCAACAATATGCGGTAATACTGGTGTGCTTTCTTGCAACAACGCCAGACATCGTATTTTAACCACCGGGTATTCCAACGGTCTTAATTGCAGAATAACCACGCCGTTATTTTTAACCAACTTATATTTGTCGTTTTCTTCATCCAATCGCTTTCCGTTATGGGGCCCACACATGGTCGCTACTTGCAGTCGCACGAATATTCCCGACAAAGCATTTAATATTCCACGACCAAACTAATATTCCCCAAACAAAATGAATATTTTATAACCACTTGCTTATTTTGAAATATTTGCATATTTAACCCTTAACTATCCACATTAATCAAATCAACCCTTATTATTTCAAAATAATAAATAAAGGAAATTCCTTTTTATTTAAAAAAATTTCGGGGTCTTACAGTCTATATGGTCTTCTTCTTTTCGAGATTTGACAATGATGCCGTCCACAGAGACTTCTATTTCTTTGTGCATTAAATCATGGAAAAGAGTCATCATAGCTCGCTGATAGGTAGCTCAGGCGTTGATGAGGCCGAATGAAAACCGTCTGTAGCAAAAGGTTCCCCAGGGAGTGATAAATGCTTTCTTCTCCCGTTTCTCTTCAGCAACCATGATTTGGTGATACCCAACAAAGCAGTCAATAACGGAGTACATGCCATACTGAGCTGTATTGTCTATGAGTATGTGGATAAATGGTATCGGGAAGTTGTTTTTGAGACGAGCTTTGTTCAAATCCCTGTAATCCACGCATACTCGCACCTTCCCTCCGGGCTTAGGTACGGGAACTATGTTGGATAGTAGGGTATGTTGATACCGGCTTTGAATTGTTTCACAATTTCTTCCTTAACTTTCAAATTCCACTCAGGTTTCAATCGCCTGAGCTTCTGTTTGGCTAGCTTGAATCCCTCTTTAATGGGTAGGCGATGAATGAAGATATCAGTTGACAAACCGATCATGTCTTCATGAGACCATACAAACACATCCTGGAATTGGGTTAATAAAGCAACCATGTCATTCCTTTGGCTTGGGGTAAGGTCCATGCCAATCTGGATTTGTTTGTGGTTTTATGAGGTTCCGAGGTTGATGGAGGTGGTTTGATTAAGGTTTGGTTTGGGTTTATCTTCTACCCATTCTTTGATCTCCTCAGGCACGTCATAGTCCTTTTACTTAATCTCCATCTAGTCGGAGTCCAACTTTACATCAAAGTTGCAGTCATTGTGAAGAATTGGCAGTCCATCAGCAAGTTTGGACAAATCTAACTCTAGAGTCCTAAAAACAAAATGCTTTCACTTAATATATGAAACTGTTTGATCATACAAAGTGTTAGCATGGCATGACAAAAGTAACTGCTAATACTATACAATAAAAGTAAGCAGTTAATGATATCTACAAGGTAGAGGGATTTTCTGCCCTTTTAACCTTTTTCGCAAATGCAAGGAGTGTTGCTCCAATCGCCTAGGGTTAATTCGTGATGGACAACTGTGATAAAGGGGCGACTATCATCCTCCTCCTCTTGGATTATGACCATGATGTCTGAACAGTTATCGTCTGGGATATCATCGTTCATACCCTATGTATGTACCAGGAAGTACATCTTTGATAACCGTCTCTTTATGTCTTGTTTGTGCCTCTGATTCCTTTCCTCAATGTCTGGGTCTGGAATTAAGACTTCTTTCCCACGAGCCGGTCTGGGCTTAAGAAATAGCATACCTACCACAAAGACATGAATTTTCCTTAGAGGCCATACAAAATCTTCATCTGTAGGTTTAGGCAATAGAATTGTAGATGAAGGAACTGATGTATGCTTGTGCGGGTTCCTGTGACTTGACCCAAATGAATAGCCTAATCCTGCCTTCCTTGTCTGGCTAGGAATTTGAATTGGGCTTTTGATTCCTTGTTGATGCTTTCCTAACCCTTGTCCTGGTTGGAAACCCAAGGATATCATCTCTTGACTAGCCAACATTTCCACAGCCAAAACTCTGGGTTTCAAAGCTGGAGCCCCGATGGGTTGATAGTGAGTGTTTCTCACCTCAAGGGCTTAGAAGCTGTTAAGCTCAACTTCTTTATTAAAACTGATTAGAGGCATATTACTTTTGTGATGCCCCCAAAATAGGTATACATCACCCATTTTGAGTCGCCAAATATATGGTAAAGAATTTAAATACAAACTTCAATTATACAATACGACAAAAGCGTAGCTGAGAGTTTTTACATGAATATTGTCTCATAGACAATATCCAAACTCAAATGGAGTCCTCATTACATTTATTATCACACTATTTCATAGAATAATGAGGACTACTATAGCCACCATCTTAGACCATCACTCCGTTCCCCGACTAGTCTCAGCTATGTTCTCATTTTCTGAAGAGAACAATGAAAGCAAAGGGTGAGCTCAACTAGCCCAGTAAAGAATATTATGACTAAGATAATGTAGAATAAATTATCGTTAGCTTTCAAATTTGTTAAACTGATAAAATACAATAGACAACAAGTTTAACTGCAGCGGAACAAGCAATCCATTAAAAGAGTCAAGTAGAGCATAATATCTATTATCTTCTATGATTTAAAAAGTTTATCATCAATCTTATCGCTGAGACTCAACCCAATAAATAATCCACATCACTGAATTATCCATGCACTACGGGCCAAGGATATACATTAGTATCATAACCACGAATTTTTCATGCACTACGGGCCAAGGATATTCGTGTTATCACCAATGGTCATGATCATGCCAGCAACAGTCTATTAATGCACTATGGGCCAATAAAGACTTTTACCACATCATTTGTAACATTATAGGTCATGATTATACCGAATAATCCCTGGTCATAATCATACCAATCAACAGTCTATCTATGCATTACGGGCCAAAGATGACTTTCATCACAATATAAGCATGAAGATGATGACAATGACATAAAAAATTCAATTAAATGAGAGCAAGGATATATTTTAAAGATTTATAATTTAATTTATCCAGAATTCAATAATTGTCCAAATTGTCAACATGATACTGCTTTATGGAGTAAAATTCAAGAATAATATTGTATCAAAAATGATTTGGACAGAAAAGAAATCAATTTTTGTCATGAATAGTACCCCGGGTGAATAGTACTATGTGAATAGTACCCCATGAATAGTACTTCATGAATAGTATCCCGTGAATAGTACTCCGGAATAAAAAAATTAAACTTTAACAAGAATGTTCAGAAAAATATCCTTGTGAAACGATACTAGATGAAACACAAATTTCGATTATATTTTACTAATTTCAAGGAGTATAGAAGTAATACTTTAACAAAATGAGCGTAGAAAATATCCTTACGAATATTGAACAAAAATAATATCCCTTAACTTAAAGGAGAGTATTTCTGATTGGTAGGGCGAGGATATTCTTGAAGAAAACTTATACTGTTTTCTACGCTCAAAGCTTCCTTGAACTCAAAAGAAATATGCTCAATATTATAGAAGAAGAATTATCTGATTCTGGTGTGATTTTCAATTCTAAACTAAGCATCCTATTTATAGGAGAATGGAAGGATACTAGAAAAAAATTTCACGGACGCACCGTAATAGTCACGGGAATCGGCTGAAATTTTCTGATTTTACTATATAAACACTATGCAGACACTATGCATAATAAAATATAATATATTCTATTTTTCATTAAAAACAAAACTTATTATAATATATATATATATATATATAATACTTATATATATACATAAAACAAAACTGAGATAACTTTCTTCTGACTATTTTGAAAAATGAGTAAGTGGGGGTCCATATAATAAGCAAAATTTATAACAAATACTTCATAAAAATCCCCTCTATTTATCTCAACTCACTTGGCTTCACAAAACACATTTTTAATAACATTCATCATTAATATTATAACTCACAATTTTAACAACCAGATCATTCCCAGGAAAGAGGGGGCTTTCCGATAAGAATTTCTCCCTATTAGGGATTAATTAGGTGATGAAACCCTTTTCCTCGACAGAACTTTCTATACATTGTCAATAATGCAAATAATAATATGAATAACTTTGTCGTCTTAATTATTGATTTAATAATATAAAATATTATGACAATAATTGAATCAATAACGTGAGATACAATGCAGCAATTACTGTGGTAATAATTGAAAAAAACTGAGTGACTTCTCACATAAGCATCAATAATCAAAGATACTGTACAATACCGTGTGCTACTATGCAACCACGCGTATTATTATACTTTTATCACCAGGAATTTCAACAGTTAGCGGTAAAACTTTCGCCGTTATTTTTATAAAAAGATATTTCTATCATTTTCTAACTTTGACAATAATTCCATTGTGGGGTCCATCAATGATTGTGACGTCGTACGAATATTCCCTGACCAATCGAATATTTTATGACAACTTACTTTCTTTGCAAAATTTATAAATATAACCCACAACTATAACATTATATCAAATCCACACCATAATATTCAAAATGATATTTAGAGAAAATTAATCTTTATTCATAAAAGTTGGGGTCTTATAACTTTGGACATGATATTTTGGTTCAACATTGACAGTGACCAAATTACTATTGATGATATACTTAAGCTGTTGATGAAGAGTGGATGGGACGACTCCTGCCATATGGATCCAAGGTCTTCCCAACAGTAAATTATATCCTGTAGTGATTTTGAGCACTTGAAAGGATATGCAGAAGATATGTGGACCAATTTTCGCCGGCAATTCAACCTCTCCTACATCATCTCGCTGAGACCCACCGAAGGCCCTGATGACTGTGTAGATACTTCGGATCTGGTTGGGATTAATCTTCATTCTTTCTAATGTGGCATAAGGGCAGATGTTTAGGGGATGATCCTCCATCTATTAGCACGTCTCCGACCACATATCCGGAAGACATCACTGCTATGTGCAGTGGCTTGCAATGACCCATCCCTTCGGGGGGTATGTCATCATCAGTGAAGGATGTCACATTAATATTGAAAATGTGATCTACCAGATGATGAAACTTTTCAACATCCATCGTCTTTGGCAGGTGGCTTCTTCTAATATCTTCGTTAAGACCTTCTGATGATCTTCAGAAGAGAATACCAAGTTCAAAATTGATATCTATTGAGGTGCTTCTTTCAAGCTTTGCACCACCTTAGATTCATTATGTTCCATCTTATAGAGGAATTATTCAATTTTCTCCTTGGGCATTTTCCCTTTAGATCTGATGATTGGCTTCATCACTCGTTGAGGGAGATACAATGGGTTTTCCTTGGATACCGCAACAGTTGTGTTTGATGTTGATCCTTTAACCTCTCCATAGTTCCATGGGACTCTCTTCAGGCTGGTGATAGGATACTGCGGCCTGAATGGCAATACCAGTGGTTCCGGTGTAGGCACCTTCAAAGGGTTTTCAACTTCTTTGAGCTTGATTGTTTGAATTGTAAGGGGTGTTGCAGCCAGGTCTCCCCCAGAGGATATGACTGCTATGATCTCCCTCCATCTTTGCGATCCTAGAGGAAATATCTTTCCACTCTCTGTCAATACGGTGTCATCGTCTGCTATTTGCAGGTCACCGCTGTCAATTATATTTTGGATGAAATGAAGAAGAGCCCAATAACTTTAAGTGTTGTGTCCATGAGTATTAGAGTGGAATTGACAAATCTCGGTAGCATCAAATCTCCTTGAACGTGGATTGACTGGGGGTACCAGTGCTGTGATTTTTCCCTCATTAATCAGTATCTGCAAGATTTTTTCCATCGGTTGGCCCAAATGGGTGAACACCATTTTATTAGCAAAGTCCCGACGGGCTTGGGCTCTTGCTTTTCTTGCAAGCTTTTCTTCCAAGGTTTCATTCTCTTGGGCTTGTGGTTGATATTTTGTAATAAGGGAGAGGAGACTCGCATGCTCCTGACTGAACAATTGCCATGTGACTTGGTGTTGATGTATCACCCGTTCTGCCAGTTGATTGACCTGTTCATCGATAGACTTCAACTCTCGTTCTATCATGGACCTGAACTCTGAATAATCCCATTGATTGGAATTATCTTTGTAGGTTTGGGGAGAACCACCCACGTATCTGAGGTAATTGGAACTCTCTCCACTCCCCTTGTTGATCATGTTAACATCCTCTTCCTTGTGTTGAGGGAGAGGGTTATCTTGAACATGTGGTTGTTCGGGCTTTGTCACCATAATCCCACCACTGTCTATTAAATCTTGGATCTTATGCTTGAGGGCCCAACACTCTTGGGTGTCGTGGCCCGGAGCTCCAGAATGGTAAGCACACTTTTTGCTTGTATTGAAGCTCTTTCCATTTGGATTGGCTGGTGGAAAGAGATAAGTAATTTTCTTCTGAGCTGTCAGAAGTTTGAAAATGTTTTCCAGTGAGTCTCCTAAGGGTGTGAACACTCTTGGATGTCTGACTTCTCTTCTTTTTGGCAAGGAAGGATTTGAGGATTGTGCTTGAAAAGGGAAATAATTTCTCCTTTTGATTGCGTCTTTGAGTTTGTCCTTGCAATACCAAGGTGACATCCTCTTCTTTCTTCTTATGGACCCTCTGGGGGTTGTTCCCATAATTTCCAGATTAGATATGCTCAGCTATGACTTTTAAAGTGGCGAGGTGTTGAATATTCCCAGATTTTAACCCCATCTCTGCCATTTCTCCGTGCTTGATCATTTCTGAGAATGGTTTTCCTATACCTGCTAGGACCCTCTCATAAAATGGAGCTTCTTGAATGTCTATAAAGGTCATCACCATCTTAGTCTCGGTCATGGATGGGATACTTGAGCAGTGAAATGCCTCCATCTTTGGGCATACTCTTTGAATGACTCATTGACTTGCTTCTTGACTTTGGTAATCTGATACCTGTCTGGAGTCATTTGAGTTTGAAAGCTGTATTGATTGAGGAAAGCATGGGATAATTCCTCCCTACTGTGGATTTTGGAGTTATTCAATCTGGCGTACCATGCTCTGTCTTTTCCAGTTAGACTCTTCTGAAATAACCACATTCTCAGTTTTTCACTTTCGGCGTAGGATCTAAGTTTTCCAATGAACACTTTTAAGTGAGTGTAGGGATCTCCTAATCCATCATATTTCTCAAAATCAGGAGCCTTGAATTTTTTTGGATAATGAACCCCGGGGAAGATGCAAAGGTCTGAATAGGTAACGCTTCTTTATGTTCCAGTCCCTTTGATGGACCAAATGGTCTCTTCCATTTGTTGAACCTTCTTCCGAATATCATCAGTGTCTTGATCTTCTTTAAGATGGGTGATTTCAGGGGTTTTGTTGGACTTCTCAGTCTGAGACTCCGGTACTGGGACTTCTCTGTCCGGACCTTGGATTCCTCCATGTGTAGAAGATTCAGTTTGGATGGGTATCTGTGGACCCAGAGTTGGTTTGTTTAGTTCTTTCAGAAGAGCAACCAACTCTGTTATTTGATTTCTTAATCCTTCGAACTACTTGCGGGAAACAGGAGTAGGGTAACGGGACTAATCATTTCCCTACAAAAAGACTACATAGTTTAGTCTGGGAAAACGTGGATATGTTGTATGCTATGCAATGTATCTATTTTTTAAGAGTGTTTTAATGTTCTCATGTAAAACAGATGTCAGTCGTTTTGATGACAGGATAGCATAACAGGTCTTGATATGAAAAAGGAATGCATATTTACATTCTCTTTTATATTCTCCATTACACTGAGATTTATATGGAATTAAAATTACACGGAATTGAAATTACATGTAATTGAAAGGGGAAGGTATGAAGAGACTTCCCTTCGCGTTTGGTTTATCAGAGGCAGACCTATCTTAGGCTACTCTTGCGGCTTTTTGGCATGAAGGTCCCCAGATCATCATAATTTACTGGATGTAAAGTTAATCCGATCTTTCAATTGGAGCGAATCTGGCTAGTGCCTTTCCTGATGCTCGCGGGAGTAGTCTCCCTTGAGTCCAGTAATCAAACACTGACGGGTTTGCCTCCTGGTGGAGGAATCACACAACATACATTCACATACATCGCGTCTCACCGTATGGAAATGATGACATGTACGAAGAACTAATATCACATGCAGATATGGTGCGAAGCACTAAAGTGCAGTAAATAAAGCATTAGTACACATCCATCCAATGTAAATGCAGTATTCACACATAAGCAGATAAAAAGTTTTGTTTTGAAAAATTTGAATAGCGGCTTAAGCCCTCTTACTAGAGTCCCCAGTAGAGTTGCCACCTATCGACGTCGGGATGATTTGTTTCCCTTTCTGTGCTTGTCTTTTTTAGTTCTCATTTTGGGTGAGTTTTGTCTGAAAAGATAAGTTTGAAAAGGTCTGACATTTTGATGTCGACGATTTGACTTTTAGAGTCACCAGTTGGTAGATTTGAAATTGTTATACCAACTCAACAGATTTTGAAAAGGTTTCCACAAAGACCCAATGGTTGGAAACTGTTTAAATGGCCTTGGAAATCGAGATTTGTTGGTTTCGGGGGCTTGATTAAGCGGGGGTATGGTGTTAGGCACCCCCCGACTTCCGTGAAAACACGGTTAATGCAACTTTTTAATTAACTTGTTTATCTGCATATGTGTGTATGTATTGGGCCTATGTACATTTATCTGGAAGTAGTTCTATACCTTGTTTGCACCTATATACAAAGGGTTTGACTTGTATAAAAGTTTAATTTTAACAAGATATAGAAGTGAAGTTTTGGAAAACAAGTTTTCAAACCTTTATGCTTAATAGTAATTGAGGCCTTTGATACTTCCATTGTATTATGTATTCAGCTTGATTGCTTTTATTTTTGAGATGTGAGGCATGTTCGAGAAAATAAGATACATAGCCGTGCCGAACTCCTTATGGGCATGAAAGCCATCCAAGGATATCCAGACACCGTAGATAATTTACAATCTGGCTGCAGCTGAGAAATGTCCATCGTGGGAATCAAATCTAGATTCAGAAACTGAACCTTCGATTACATGATTCCTAGGCTCACATGATATAGTAATATGTACAAAAGCTAGAAAAACAACTAGATTTAAATAAATCCAAACCATTCTAGCTTTAACGGTTCTAATTTAGTCACTTTTAAACCGGTCAAAAATTAAATATCTACATTATGAAAGCACTTAAAGTATATATATATATATATATATATATATATATATATTCGATGAGATCATAGATGTTAGTATATATATATATATATATATAAAAGTAGTAGAAAGCTTAAAAACCTAAAAAATCTTACACTGGGCTGTAAAGAAGACTTTAGATAGCTTTTGGGGTCTGAAAACTCAGTTTCCACCGGTTAAACTTCAGTATGTTGCAGAACACGAGCTTAAAAGCATTTAGAAAGAAGAATCACTCAGCTTGGAGCATTCTAGCAGGGGTTACAGGCTAAAATGGACAAAGTCTCTCTTTTTTTTTTTTTTTTTTTTTCAAATGAGCTGTTGGTAGCTCATATTTAAAGCCAGATGGTCATGGAAAGTCAACCTGGCAACGCATGGCGTCCCGCTGGTCTACTGTGTTGCCGTCTTGCTTCTCGGGTTTCATGAGTCCCATTGTCTCAAAGTACGTGCACTCGGGCTACGCGCTATCTGCTCGAACCTTCATAGCTTTCAATTCGGGCATCCGATGGAGGATTGATGTAACTTTTAGGAAAGCCGGTGTCAAGAGCTACACAATGACATGGGATTAGAGATTGTCTGAAGTTGGGAAGATGGGTCCATGACTAGATCTCTAAGTATTCGTTGTCTATCCATTGTGCTGTCTTGTGCAGTTGTCACTCGAGATTTGAGCTATGAATCTTGTGGGACATCCTTATGCGTAGTTTGAGTTGAACTATGTTGAGACGACGTTGATGTGATGTTGGGGTGGCAAAATGAAGATTTTTCCTCTACCAGGGTTATCTCCGACTTTGGCGTAGTTGTAGCAGTCGTTTCTCAGGGTTATATCCGAGATTGGGCTGCTGTTTATTTTGACATTCCACAGGGTTATCTCTGAGGTTGGCTGGACCTCCCGGGGTTATCTCCAGGGTTAGAACTTTATCTCTCGGGGTTATCTACGATGTTGGAACTGAATTTTCTGGAGTTATCTCCGGAACATAGACTGTATCTGATGATTGGGTAATATACCCAAGAATCGGATATATTTGGGCTTAAATTTGTGCATTCCCGAGTCATTTAGAAGTATTTTTTTATTGTGTTTAGTTGTTGTTTTGCAGAATCGGGAGTGATAGGAGTGTGATTGGGGAGTTTAAGCTACAAAAGGGCAGTTTGGTAATTTTTGTGGTACAGCGCTGGGGCGCTGGGAAATGTAGTAGATGCAGCGCTGGGGCGCTGGAGCTCGGCTAGAGTTGACCTAGCACGCATTTGACCATCGTTTGACTTGCTGAATGGAAGTTGTTTGAAGTAGATTTGGACTTGGATTGCTGGAGGTTGGATAAGTGGAGTATATAAAGGCTATTTTGATTAAATGAGGGATATTAACTACACAATTGGAGACTAAGCAGGGAATCAAGAACAGATTGAAGATTGTATTTAGAGTTTCTTCTTCTTCAATTCTTTCAATTTGTGTAATTCGTTAAGGATGATTTGGAAAAGATTGTTGGTTTTATTTTCTGCTATGAACTAAATTCTTTAATTAAGATTTCAATTGAACCTTTTATGGCTATAAATTAGTTATTTGATTTATTCCAATTATTTGTGTTGAAGTGAATTGTTTATCTTGCCTTGCATTTATTGATTAATTATTTGGCCAGTAATTACCTTGTTACTCTAGAAGAAATTGAAAGAGGAATTCTAGGGTTAGAACTGGGCACAATAACGTGTGACTTAGTTATTTGCAAAGAGAATAATTAGGTTTATGAATGGAATGGAAATATCTGTTCACCATATGTAACTCATAAGGAATTGGGATTGAAAGGAGTTTAATTCAATTGTTTTGCATAGGAATATAGCAAGATTAATCTGGATTAAATAGAAGTCAATTGATCACTTGGAAAAGGACTTTTGACATTTGAGAATTCCTGTTAACAATTCAGTAGGCATAATAATTGAGATAATTGAATAATTGATTTATAGTTCATAATTGGGGATATTGAGGTCTTAATCCTTATTTATCTGAATTAATTCATTCAAATCTTAGTTTTGTTTATTTGATTTATTTTAGAATAATCTCCTTTTAATTGTTAAATTTAGTTTTCTTAATTATAAAAATCACATCTTATGGTTGTTTAAATAAAATTGGATTGATACAGTACTAGTAGTTGGAATTTATTGATTAGAATTCTCTGTGGGATCAAAATTCTATCTTATCACTTTATTACTTGTTGATTGTGTACACTTGCACAAGTTCATTGATTGTGAAATCAATCAACAAGTTTTTGGCGTCGTTGCCGAGGAACTCTTTATTAATATTAATTCCATATTAATTATAATCAATTCGGTCTTAATTTAAACGTTACGTATTTCTTTTCTTGTATTTGCAGGAATTCCTTGCGAGTGTATGCATACTAGATCAAGCGTGAAAAAGGAACTTTTTCCTTATACAAACGATATCGAAAGGAAGTTCCGGAAATTGCAATCGACTAGTGCAGTGTCACCTGTGGAAGAAAATTTGGCAGAACAAGAAATTCCAGTGAACATGGTAGGGGATGAACAGAAATCGCTTAGGGATTATGCCATGTCAAATGTCACGGACATACAGTCGAGTATTAGGAGACCAGCAATCAATGCAAACAGTTTTGAGATCAAACCGGGAACAATTCAGATGCTACAGAATACATGCCAGTTTGGGGGTAGTTCGATAGATGATCCTTATGAGCATATATTGAGTTTCTTGGAAGTCTGCGACACCTTCAAATTCAACAATGTATCGAAAGATGCTGTAAGGTTGAGGATGTTCCCATTTACCTTGAAAGATAAAGCGCAAAGTTGGTTAGATTCTTTGCCTCCTGGTTCAATCACAACTTGGGACGACTTAGCCCAAAATTTTTTACCTAAGTTTTTCCCACTAGCGAAGTCGGCAAAACTACAGAACGATATTCACACCTTTGCACAGTTCGACTCAGAATCGTTATATGAGGCGTGGGAAAGATTTAAGGATATGCTCCGTAAGTGCCGACATCACGGAATTCCGCAGTGGATGTAGTTGGGGATATTTTGTGATGGTTTGCACGCGTCCACAAGAGCCAGTATTGATGCAGCAGCAGGTGGAGCGATCATGTCTAAGAATTTTGATGAGGCATATCAGCTATTAGAGACGATGGCCAATAACAACTATCAGTGGCCCATGACTAGGTCGAACCCGCCTAAAACAACGAGAAAGTTTGAAGTGAATCCTATGATAGCATTAGCAGCACAAGTGGCCGCAATAGCTAAGAAAATGGAAACATGGAGTCCACCAACCACACAGCAGGTAGCAATAGTTTGTGAATTATGTGCTGGGGGTCATGCTACAGATCAGTGTGCCATAAATTCT
The DNA here is from genome assembly GCA_020205615.1 of Panax quinquefolius. Classification (NCBI taxonomy): domain Eukaryota; kingdom Viridiplantae; phylum Streptophyta; class Magnoliopsida; order Apiales; family Araliaceae; genus Panax; species Panax quinquefolius. The sequence continues at coordinate 21,912,702 of CM035152.1, forward strand.
GAATCAACACAGTTCGTAGGGAGCTATAATTGATCTACCCAACCATATCCGAACCAAAACACATATAATCCGGGTTGGAGAAATCATCCAGGATTTTTATGGAGTAACAATCAAGCTCAAGCTCAAGCACCTAGACAACAAAACATATCCAGATTTCAAAATCAGGCTCAACAACAACCAGAGAAGAAATCAGGTTGGGAGGAAGCCTTGGAAAAATTTATTAGGGCTACTGACAAAAAGAATGAGGAACAAGATAAGCTATTGAATCAAGTAGATATGAATGTGAAAAGCCAAGGTGCGTCGATAAAGAATCTGGAAAATCAATTGGGGCAGATAAAACATGCATTGAACAACCGTCCACATGGAACACTCCCTAGTGATCTGAGAGATAAACACAGGCGAGAGAGACGAGCATTGCAAAGTTGTAACTTCTGTGATGGGAAGGATTTACAAGAGACAGTTAAGGATAAGGAAAAGAGGGACAACGCAATAGCTGAAATAGAGGAAGTTTTGGAACCCAGAAAATGTCAAGATGAAACCGTAGAGCAGAAAGCACCGGAAATACCTATGACAATGCCTCCCATACCGCATCCACAGAGATTTCAGAAATCCAGGTTAGATAAGCAGTTTTCAAGATTTTTGGATATTTTCAAAAAACTGCATATCAACATCCCCTTTGCCGAAGCCTTGGAACAAATGCCGAGTTACGCCAAGTTTATGAAGGAAGTTTTGTCGAGAAAGAGGAAATTGGGCGAGTTTGAGACAGTGGCGTTAACCGAAGAGTGCATCGCGATCATTCAGAATAAGTTACCACCAAAGCTCAAGGATCCAGGAAGCTTTACTATTCCATGTGAGATTGGAAACCAGTTTTCGGGACGAGCACTATGTGATTTAGGGGCTAGTATAAATTTGATGCCACTATTTGTTTACAGTCAGTTTGGACTTCAAGCACCACGACCGATGAATGTTAGTTTGCAGTTGGCGGATCGATCTGTTACATATCCACGAGGTATAGTTGAAGACGTGTTGGTTAAAGTGGATAAATTCATCTTCCCCACGGATTTCTTTATCTTGGATTGTGAAGTGTATAGCGAAATCCCAATTATTCTTGGGCGACCATTCTTAGCAACGGGTAGAACTTTGATTGATGTGCAAAAAGGTGAATTGACGATGCGAGTTGAAGATCAACAAGTCACTTTTAATGTTTTTAAGTCACTGTCTTATCCAAAAGAAAAAGGTGAATGTTTACGGGTGGACATCATGGATGAATTGGTTAATCACAAGCTCCACGGAAATTATTTAGAGGACTCGCTAGAATCCATTTTGCTCGGGGTGGACGAAGATGGTATCGAAGATGACGTTGAATATGTCAAATGGCTTGATATATCATCTTTCTTTCGAAAAAGAAATCACCATTCGACACACTTGATAGGCCCAAAACGGAAGGTAAAAAGTGTAAACCCTCGATAGAAGAGCCATCGGTGTTGGAACTAAAACCGCTACCATCCCATCTACAGTATGCCTACTTGGGAAAAGATGCAACCCTACCAGTTATTGTTTCGACTGAGTTAACTGACACGCAAAAAGAGAAACTGCTACGGGTTTTGCGGGAGTTCAAAATAGCAATTGGGTGGACTATAGCGGATATTCGAGGAATTAGTCCATCATTCTGTATGCATAAGATTTTAATGGAAGAGGGGGAAAAACCAACCATTGAACTGCAAAGAAGGCTAAACCCCATTATGAAGGATGTGGTGAAAAAGGAGATAATAAAATGGTTGGATGCCGACATTATTTACCCAATCTCAGATAGTGCTTGGGTGAGTCCTGTACAGTGCGTACCAAAGAAAGGGGGTATGACATTGGTGAAGAATGAAGCTAATGAGCTCATCCCTACTAGAACCGTTATTGGATGGAGAGTATGTATAGACTACCACAAGCTGAATAAAGCTACACTCAAGGATCACTTCCCCTTGCTGTTCATTGATCAGATGCTGAATAGGTTGGCGGGACATTAGTTCTATTGTCTCTTGGATGGATATTCTGGATACAATCAAATTGCCATAGCCCCGGAGGATCAAGAGAAAACCACGTTCACATGTCCATAAGGTACGTTCGCATTTTGTCGTTTGTCCTTTAGTTTATGTAATGCACCGACAACCTTTCAACGATGTATGATGGCGATCTTCTCAGATATGGTCTAACAGAATTTGGAGGTATTTATCGATGACTTCTCTGTGTTTGGTGATAGTTTTGACTTATGTTTGAAAAATCTGATTTTAGTGTTGAAGCGATGTGTGGACACTAACCTGGTTCTTAACTGGGAAAAGTGTCACTTTATGGTGCAAGAGGGGATTATTTTGGGACATAAGGTCTCTGTAGTAGGCTTAGAGGTGGACAAAGCGAAGATTGAGACGATTGAGAAACTACCTCCTCCATCATCGGTAAAAGGAATTCGGAGTTTCTTGGGACATACGGGTTTCTACAGACGCTTCATTAAAGACTTTTCAAAAATTTCAAAGCCCTTAAGTTCTATTTTGGAGAAAGACGTGCCTTTCAAGATGGATCAGTCATGTATCGAGGCATTTGAGGTACTAAAGAAGAAATTAGTCTCAGCGCCAATTATTGTGGCGCCCGATTGGTCTTTACCGTTCGAATTGATGTGCGACGCCAGTGACTACGTAGTTGGAGCAGTGTTGGGACAACGTCACGACAAGATTTTTCACACTATCTACTACTCCAACAAGACGTTGACGGATGCCCAGTTGAAATACACAACTACCAAAAAAGAAATACTTGCAGTTGTGTTTGCCTTCGATAAATTTAGAGCATATCTTATTGGGACCAAGGTAATCGTTTATACTGATCATTTTGCCATTAAATATCTGATCGAGAAGAAGGATGCCAAACCACGATTAATACGGTGGGTGTTGTTGCTGCAAGAATTTGATTTGGAGATTCGGGATAGAAAAGGTACTAAAAATTAGGTGGCGGATCATCTTTCCCGGTTGGAAAATACAGAAGTCCAGTAAAAAGACAACGTCATGATCAATGAGAAATTTCCAGATGAATAACTTCTCCGAGTAACAACAATATTTCCATGGTATGCAGATTACGTGAATTACGTGGTTGCTAAGGTGTTACCACCGGATTTGACCTCGTAGCAACGTAAGAAGTTCCTCCACGATGTTAAGCAATACTATTGAGACGAACCATTTCTGTTTAAGGTTTGTGCAGATCAAATGATAAGACGTTGTGTGCCTTAAGAAGAAATGGACAACATATTAGGCCATTGCCACTCATCAGATTACGACGCTCATTATTTCGGTGATCGAACAGCGGCCAAAGTGCTACAATCGGGATTTTTCTAGCCTTCTCTATTCAAAGATGCTTACCTCTATGTGCTGAAGTGTGATCAATGCCAATGCGTGGGTAATATCTCCAAGCGCAATGAAATGCCACTCAACACAATTTTGGAGGTTGAACTGTTCGACGTATGGGGAATCGACTTTATAGGACCTTTCCCATCTTCCTTTAATAATCAGTACATTCTATTGGCGGTGGATTACGTTTCTAAATGGGTAGAAGCCACATCTTTACCCACGAATGATGCCAACGTTGTTATCCGATTCTTAAAGAAAAACATTTTCACTCGATTTGGGACACCGAGGGCGATAATAAGTGATGAGGGAACTCATTTCTGTAATAAGAAGTTCACTAAATTGCTTATAAAGTATGGGGTTCATCATAAAATTGTTGCCGCGTATCATCCCCAAACGAATGGTTAAGCAGAAGTCTCCAATAGAGAGGTTAAGCGAATTCTAGAAAAGGTGGTCAATCCGTCAAGAAAAGATTGGTCCTTGCGTCTAGATGATGCCCTATGGGCATATCGAATAGCTTATAAGAATCCTATAGGCATGTCACCCTACAGGATGGTGTACGAAAAAGCATGTCATCTTCCAGTCGAACTAGAACACAGTGCACACTAGGCCATCCGAAAACTTAATTTTGATCTACAAGCAGCGGGTGAGAAAAGGTTACTGCAATTAAATGAGATGGACGAATTTCGGTTCAATGCCTATGAAAACGCAAAACTATACAAGGAGAAAGTCAAAGCTTGGCATGATAAGAAAATTCTTGATCGGACATTTGAACCAGGCCAACAAGTCCTGCTTTTCAACTCACAATTGCGTTTATTTCCTGGGAAACTAAAATCGCATTGGTCGGGACCTTTCAAGGTTGTATCTGTCGTGCCACATGGAAACATTGAAGTCGAGGAACCATATTCAAAGTGTACATTCAAGGTTAACGGTCAACGACTCAAACACTATTGGAGTGGACCCATCGAACGCCAATCTACAACCATGTACTTCTCCGATCCTACAACCAATTGAGCACAACAACAAAGTCAGGCTGACGACTATAAACAAAGCGCTATGGGGAGGCAACCCCACGAGTTTTAGTATTTTGCTTCAATTCAATTCAAATTTTCTTCAGTTTATTTAATAGTGTTCTTTAGCTAATAGTAAATACTTTTATTGTAACAGTCGTCATGCAAGTCTGTTTTACCAGATAATTCAAAAGTTGAGCAAGATGGCAAGAAAACGAAGCATTGTTAGCGCCTCGACGTGCACATGCAAGCTAATCCAAGCACCCCGGCGCGCACATACAGTGTTCCCAAAAGAGGCTCAGCGCCCCGGCGCTCTAAAACCAAAGGATCTCAGTGCCCCGGTGCTAGGCAATAGAATTTGTATAAAAGGCTCAGCGCCCCGGCGCTGGTTTTCAGTTCAAAGTTAGCGCCCCGGCGCTAGACCCCCCCTTCAGCTACTGCCTAACAGCGCCCCGGCACTCTGTGCAAGGTAAAACCCAGCGCCCCGGTGCTGGGATCAGGTTAGACAATTTAAATTTAAACCCCTCCGTGTTTCACACTTCTATTCCATATAAACAACCCACGTCGGCACATCCCAAGTTTCAGTTACGTTTATATTACCTATCCATTCTCCTCACATAACTACACCACTTGCATTATTGGGATTCATTCGCTTCATCATCTTGCTTGTTCAAATTCCATTTTTACAAGATTCAAGGTATGTTTCTCACCTTTGTCAATCTTTGTGCATTGACTTCTTAATTCTGGAACGGTAGAGCACTTCTGCCTATGGACTGCTGAATTAAGATCTTCTTGTATGTTTTCTCTCTATTGTGTCTACTACAACATATACATCCGACCAATAAAATGGCTTGCACACTTGGTGTTTGATATTATGCCTAAATGAATTGTTGTGACTAAATACCACACAACACTACCCATACACTGAATTCACATGCCATATTTTCACCCCAACACCATAGGTCCCCTGTCACACATATATATCACTATTGTGGGGGGGGGGGGGGATGGAACCTATATTGATGCATACAAGGGGTAATATTGCTTTACATGTCATCTTTCTTGAGCGTAACTTGTGTGGCTGTACTTAATTTTGTTCATTGAAAGAAGAATACCCATATTAGATCACTCTTGCAATCCTATGAGATTATGTGTTCCTAACAACCCTAACCATAACACATAACGTACAGTAAATTAGAAATTTGGGGTTAGTGTTCTGGGCATATATATATATATCCATATTTGCATCATGCTCTAATCTAATACATGTGATTGTGATTTTTGCAGAAATTTCTACATGGCTTCAAAGCGACAACGGGGAGAAGGTTCCGGGACCGCCTCGGCCCCTCAGAAATTTGATAGCCGACGATTTGTCTCCGCCGAGGCACAGGAACACTACAACAAGATGGGTACCCGCTCTCTCATCCCCGAATGAGGTTTAAGGCCCGATCAATCCAAAGAAGAGGACATAGCGGTCATGATAGCTGAGAGGAATTGGTTCCCACTCACCGAACAGCCCGATCCAGCCGTGATTGCAGTTGTCAAAGAGTTCTACGCCAACGTGCCCGAGCACTTCCACTATGGGGTGTTTGTGAGGGACAAAATTGTTGAAATTAGCGACGAGGATATAAACAGATGCTATCAACTGCCATTAGAGGGACTGAACGACGAGTATGCCAGTTTTGTGAGTCAAGGTCCAGACTATGAGAAAATAATCCGAGAGCTTTGTTAACTGGGCACCACGTGGACATTACATGAACGTGGCAGCACGACCTTTCCACTTTCTAACCTCAATTTATATGGAAAGGCGTGGTATGCCTTTATATGCGCCAAACTCATGCCATGCACACATGTGAGTCATGTCACCAAAGAGAGGGCTGTCCTGCTGTATTCCATCATTCAAGGATTGAAGATAGATGTTGATCATGTTATCCAGCAGTCCATTCTATGAGCGTCACGACGAGGAACCACAGGAGGTTTACCCCATCCGTCTTTAATTTGCGTTTTATGTGCCAAGTTTGGGGTGAAATGGAAATCAGATGAGATGATTCAAATGCCTATGCCAGTATTTGGACCATAAGTTGATAAGCAGGTATAAAGTGTGGACAGGTGGGGAAAACCATCCTAGGGGATTAGGTTTCATAATTCCCTAAGTTGAAGCTATACAAGCTCCACCACCTCATGCTCCACCTACTTATGGTCCGTTCTCAGCAGCTCATCGTGGTGTGGTTCCTGAAGATGTACAACGGGAAATTGACAGCTGGTTTTACAACCTTGAATCCCAGAATGTCCGCTTGTCTGAACGTCAAGATGTTATCTACAAGTACTTGGTTGACCAGTTTGCTGCTCAAAATGCCATGAACGCCCAGCTGTTCCCAGGTGTTAATCTCAGCCAGTTCCCCACTTCTCATATTCTGCCTGTGTTCCCCCCTTCCAATCTAGAGATGAGCGAGGACGATGATGCTCCACCCGAGGCATAAGCTCGTCAGGGAAGTCCTCTGTTTTATTTTGCTTTATTTTTCGCATGAGGACATTGTTCTAGATAAGTTTGGGGGTAGTTAATTTTTATCTGCAGTCGTAGTTTGTTAATAGTTTATGGATTTGGGTTGTTATTGTTAGTTAAATATTGCATTTAGGATTGCGTTTAGGATTGCATGTTAATTCCAGCTTTTGATAGTACATATGTTTGGGGCCAATGATGAAAGTAAAATTGCATGAACAAGTTTAGTAAGGATTGTTAAGCTAGTGATATGATGTTCTTGACGTGATTTAGATCTTTATCTGTTTGACACTGATATTATTAGGGTAACACATTTTGAAAAATGACCATGTTGGCTATGATAGTTTAAATGGATAGATAATAGAGTTCTAAAGGATGAATACTAGTGAAATAAAGGAACAATTTGAATAGCTAGTGAAGACTGAATGTAGACATAAACTCAAGTTTGGGGGAAAAATATTTGGACTATATAAGCTTCTTTAAAAAAAAAAAATAATAATGGCATGCTTGTATAGTTTTGTGGCCTTTGTTACTTGAGTAAATGGCAGGGGATTGTATCTACACCTAGCGCCCTAAGGTCTTAATGGCTTGGGAGTCGTTGGTCGAAAGATCGTTAAGGTAACACTGAAAAGCCTAAGGGAATAAGACAATGCATAGTCATGAGGGAAAAAAAAAGCAGTAATAGGCGGGAAAAGTGTAAAAAGCCCCCGTTAAAAAAAAGCATAAGTATTCCATTTTGACCCTTGGACTTTAGTAAGTGTTTGATTTCTGTCGAATCAAGCTTATTTGATGAGTTCTCAAGTTTACACTGTATGATGCCTACTAAGAAATTTATTATCTTTCATATTTTTGCCTTTCATTGGTTAGCATGGTTGTTGATCACACACACACGATATCAGTAATAATAGATTTAGATTTATTGATTGTTGGGATATTATTGATCTGTCTTAACATGATGTATTAACATGTTTTTGTAATTTTTCTGAGGCCTATGAATATATGTGTGCTATTCGATTGTTGGAATTAAGAACATATAGATAGTTTGCATTTGCATGGTGGTTAGTTTTTCGTGTCGTTTTGTGTCTTGTTGCTTGAGGTCAAGCAACGATTTAAGTTTGGGGGTATTTGATGATTGGGTAATATACCTAAGAATCGGATATACTTGGGCTTAAATTTGTGCATTCCCGAGTCATTTAGAAGTATTTTTTTTATTGTGTTTAGTTGTTGTTTTGCAGAATCGGGAGTGATAGGAGTGATTGGGGAGTTTAAGCTACAAAAGGGCAGTTTGGTAATTTCTGTGGTACATCGCCGGGGCGCTGGGAAATGTAGTAGATGCAGCGGCTGGAGCTCGGCTAGAGTTGACCAGGCACGCATTTGACCATCGTTTGACTTGCTGAATGGAAGTTGTTTGAAGTCGATTTGGACTTGGATTGCTGGAGGTTGGATAAGTGGAGTATATAAAGGCTATTTTGATTAAATGAGGGATATTAACTACACAATTGGAGACTAAGCAGGGAATCAAGAACAGATTGAAGATTGTATTTAGAGTTTCTTCTTCTTCAATTCTTTCAATTTGTGTAATTCGTTAAGGATGATTTGCAAAAGATTGTTGGTTTTAATTTCTACTATGAACTAAATTCTTTTATTAAGATTTCAATTGAACCTTTTATGGCTATAAATTAGTTATTTGATTTATTCCAATTATTTGTGTTGAAGTGAATTATTTATCTTGCCTTGCATTTATTGATTAATTATTTGGCCAGTAATTACCTTGTTACTCTAGAAGAAATTGAAAGAGGAATTCTAGGGTTAGAACTGGGCACGATAACGTGTGACTTAGTTATTTGCAAAGTGAATAATTAGGTTTGTGAATGGAATGGAAATATCTATTCACCGTATGTAACTCATAAGGAATTGGGATCGAAAGGAGTTTAATTCAATTGTTTTGCATAGGAATATAGCAAGATTAATCTGGATTAAATAGAAGTCAATTGATCACTTGGAAAAGGACTTTTGGCATTTGAGAATTCCTGTTAACAATTCAGTAGGCATAATAATTGGGATAATTGGATAATTGATTTATAGTTCATAATTGGGGATATTGAGATCTTAATCCTTATTTATCTGAATTCATTCATTCAAATCTTAGTTCTGTTTATTTGATTTATTTTAGAATAATCTCCTTTTAATTGTTAAATTTAGTTTTCTTAATTATAAAAATCACATCTTATGGTTGTTTAAATAAAATTGGATTGATCTGATCTTTAGTAGTTGGAATTTATTGACTAGAATTCTCTGTGGGATCGACATTCTATCTTATCACTTTATTACTTGTTGACTGTGTTCACTTGCATAAGTTCATTGATTGTGAAATCAATCAACAAGTTTTTGGCGCCGTTGCCGGGGAACTCTTTATTAATATTAATTCCATATTAGTTATAATCAATTCGATCTTAATTTAAATGTTACTTATTTCTTTTCTTGTATTTGCAGGAATTCCTTGTGAGTGTAGGCACACTAGATCATGGGCGAAAAAGGAACATTTTCCTTATACAGACGATATCGAAAGGAAGTTAGGAAATTGCAAATGACTAGTACAAATGTCACTGTGGAAGAAAAATCGCGTAACAAGAAATTCTAGTGAACATATGGGGGACTAAGCGAAATCGCTTAGGGATTATGACATGCCGAATGTCACGAACATACAGTCGAGTATTAGGAGACCAGCAATCAATGCAAACAGTTTCGAGATCAAACCGGGAATAATTCAGATGCTACAGAATACATGCCAGTTTGGGGGTAGTTCGATAGATGATCCTAATGAGCATATATTGAGTTTCTTGGAAGTCTACGACACCTTCAAATTCAACAATGTATCGAAAGATGCTGTAAGGTTGAGGATGTTCCCGTTTACATTGAAAGATAAAGCGCAAAGTTGGTTAAATTCTTTGCCTCCTGGTTCAATCACAACTTGGGACGACTTAGCCCAAAAATTTTTAGCTAAGTTTTTCCCACCAGCGAAGTCGGCAAAACTACGGAACGATATTCACACCTTTGCACAGTTCGACTCAGAATCGTTATATTAGGGGTGAGAAAGATTTAAGGATATGCTCCGTAAGTGCCCACATCACGGAATTACGCAGTGGATGCAGTTGGGGAAATTTTGTGATGGTTTGCACGCGTCCACAAGAGCCAGTATTGATGCAGCAGCAGGTGGAGCGATCATGTCTAAGAATTTTGATGAGGCATATCAGCTATTAGAGACGATGGCCAATAACAACTATCAGTGGCCCATGACTTGGTCGAACCCGCCTAAAACACCGGGAAAGATTGAAGTGGATCCTATGAAAGCATTAACAGCACAAGTGGCCGCAATAGCTAAGAAAATGGAAACATGGAGTCCACCAACTACATAACAGGTAGCAATGGTTTGTGAATTATTTGCTAGGGGGTCATGGTACAGATCAGTGTGCCATAAATTCTGAATCAGCACAGTTCGTAGGGAGCTATAATCGATCTACCCAACCGTATCCGAACCAAAACGCATATAATCCGGGTTGGAGAAATCATCCGGGATTTTCCTGGAGTAACAATCAAGCTCAAGCTCAAGCACCTAGATAACAAAACATATTCGGATTTTAAAATTAAACTCAACAATAACCAGAGAAGAAATCAGGTTGGGAGGAAGCCTTGGAAAAATTCATTAGGGCTACTGACAAAAAGAACGAGGAACAAGACAAGCTATTGAATCAAGTAGAAATGAATGTGAAAATCCAAGGTGCGTCGATAAAGAATCTAGAAAATCAATTGGGACAGATAACAAATGCATTGAACAACCGTCCACATGGAACACTCCCTAGTGATACAGAGATAAACCCGGGCAGAGACGAGCATTGCAATGCTGTAACTTTACGCAGTGGGAAGGATTTCCAAGAGACAGTTAAGGATAAGGAAAAGAGGGACAACGCAATAGCTGAAACAGAGGAAGTTGTGGAACTTAGAAAATATCAAGATGAAACCGTAGAGCAGAAAGCACCGGAACCACCTATGACAATGCCTCCCATACCGTATCCACAGAGATTTCAGAAATCCAGGTTAGATAAGCAGTTTTCAAGATTTTTGGATATTTTCAAAAAACTGCATATCAACATCCCCTTTGCCGAAGCCTTGGAACAAATGCCGAGTTACGCCAAGTTTATGAAGGAAGTTTTGTCGAGAAAGGGGAAATTGGGCGAGTTTGAGACAATGGCGTTAACCGAAGAGTGCATCGCGATCATTCAGAATAAGTTACCACCAAAGCTCAAGGATCCAGGAAGCTTTACTATTCCATGTTAGATTGGAAACCAGTTTTCGAGATGAGCACTATGTGATTTAGGGGCTAGTATAAATTTGATGCCACTATTTGTTTACAGTCAGTTTGGACTCCAAGCACCACGACCGACGAATGTTAGTTTGCAGTTGGCAGATCGGTCTGTTACATATCCACGAGGTATAATTGAAGACGTGTTGGTTAAAGTGGATAAATTCATCTTCCCCGCGGATTTCTTTATCTTGGATTGTGAAGTGGATAGCAAAATACAAATTATTCTTGGGAGACCATTCTTAGCAACGGGTAGAACTTTGATTGATGCGCAAAAAGGTGAATTGACGATGCGAGTTGAAGATCAACAGGTCACCTTTAATGTTTTTAAGCCAATGTCTTATCCGAAAGAAAAAGGTGAATGTTTGCGGGTGGACATCATGGATGAATTGGTTAATCACAAGCTCCACGAAAATTATTCAGAGGACTCGCTAGAATCCATTTTTCTCGGGGTGGATGAAGATGGTATCGAAGATGACGTTGAATATATCAAATGGCTCGATATATCATCTTTCTTCCGAAAAAGCAATCAACCATTCGACACACTTGATAGGCCCAAAACGGAAGGTAAAAAGTTTAAACCCTCGATAGAAGAGCCACCGGTGTTTGAAGTAAAACCGCTACAGTCCCATCTACAGTATGCCTAATTGGGAAAAGATGCAACCCTACCAGTTATTGTTTTGACTGAGTTAACTGACACGTAAAACGAGAAATTGCTACCGGTTTTACGGGAGTTCAAAACAACAATTGGGTGGACTATAGTGGATATTTGAGGAATTGGTCCATCATTCTATATGCATAAGATTTTAATGGAAGAGGGAGCAAAACCAACCATTGAACTGCAAAGAGGGCTAAACCCCATTATGAAGGATGTGGTGAAAAAGTAGATAATAAAATGGTTGGATGCCGACATTATTTACCCAATCTCAGACAGTGCCTAGGTGAGTCCTGTACAGTGCGTACCAAAGAAAGGGGGTATGACAGTGGTGAAGAATGAAGTTAATGAGCTCATCCCTACTAGAACCGTTACAGGATGGAGAGTATGTATAGACTACCACAAGCTGAATAAAGCTACATGCAAGGATCACTTCCCCTTGCCGTTCATTGATCAGATGATGGATAGGATGGCGGGACATCAGTTCTATTGTCTCTTGGATGGATATTCCAGGTACAATCAAATTGCCATAGCCCCGGAGGATTAAGAGAAAACCACGTTCACATGTCCATATGGTACATTCGCATTTCGTCGTTTGTCCTTTGGTTTATATAATGCACCGGAAACCTTTCAACGGTGCATGATGGCGATCTTCTTAGATATGGTCGAACAGAATTTGGAGGTATTTATGAATGACTTCTGCGTGTTTGGTGATAGTTTCGACTTATGTTTGAAAAATCTGATTTTAGTGTTGAAGTGATGCGTGGAGACTAACTTGGTTCTTAACTGGGAAAAGTGTCACTTTATAGTGCAAGAGGGGATTATTTTGGGGCATAAGGTCTTTGCAGCAGGCTTAGAGGTGGACAAAGCGAAGATTGAGACGATTGAGAAACTACCTCGTCCATCATCGGTAAAAGGAATTCAGAGTTTCTTGGGACATGCGAGTTTCTACAGACGCTTCATTAAAGACATTTCAAAAATTTCAAAGCCCTTATGTTCCATGTTGGAGAAAGATGTGCCTTTCAAGATGGATCAGTCATGTATCGAGGCATTTGAGGTACTAAAGAAGAAATTGGTCTCAGCGCCAATTATTGTGGCACTCGATTGGTCTTTACCGTTCGAATTGATGTGCGACGCCAGTGACTACGCAGTTAGAGCAGTGTTGGGACAACGTCACGACAAGATTTTTCACACTATCTACTACTCCAGCAAGACGTTGACGAATGCCTAGTTGAACTACACAACTGCCGAAAAAGAATTACTTGTAGTTGTTTTTGCCTTCGATAAATTTAGAGCATATCTCATTGGGACTAAGGTAATCGTTTATACTGATCATTCGGCCATTAAATATCTGATTGAGAAGAAGGATGCCAAACCGCGATTAATACGGTGGGTGTTGTTGCTGCAAGAATTTGATTTGGAGATTCGGGATAGAAAAGGTACTGAAAATCAGGTGGCAGATCATCTTTCCCAGTTGGAAAATACAGAAGTCTAGCAAAAAGACAACGTCATGATCAATGAGATATTTCCGGATTAACAGCTTCTTCGAGTAACAACAATATTGCCATGATCAATGAGAAATCAACAATATCTCTCGGGGATATCTCTGAGATTGAAACTGGATCTCCCTAGGTTTTCTCTGGGGTTGGAACTGATCTCCCGGGGTTGGAAATGATTTTACTTCCAGGGTTATCTCTGGAAGATGATTCTGCCCTCTTGCAGGGTTAGTAATAGAAATGAAAAATTTTGAATGTCTATAATTAATATTTGATATTTTCATATATATGACCCTTATATTAGTTGAAGTGTCGAATTTTTATTGGTTAATATATAGGTAATACATTTGGTAAAAAAAAATTATCTTTTAATCGGTAAGATGAAAAATTAAATTTTAACTATTTAGAGGTTCAACTGAACAAAATTGACTATTTTTTGGACAAAATGACATCTCACTTTTTTATCCCCCAATAACCCTACTACCCAATTGTTCTCTCTCTTCTCTGCCTCTTCCGTCTTCCCCTCTCCGTCCTTGCCGCCCAATCCCTAGAGTCCCCCGACCTCCCTTCCATTCCATGTACGTTTCTTTGTCCTCCCTTCCCTTCCGTCAACAACATCATATGACACAGAAGAAGCTGGTCTTGGACACATATGACAAGCATTTGAAGCCTAGAAACTGACCATGGAAAAGAAGGAAAAGAAGGGTTAATGTGAAATCCATTATTCAGTACAATGATTCTAGGCGAAGATAAGGGAAGAAGGGTTTGAAATGGGTTTAAACAACGAAGGAGATGAAGATGTATAAGGTGCAAATGAACTATTTGATGAAAGTCTTAAGAAACATTTAGCTTGATTTATGAGAGAAATGAAATGATTTTATGGCCCAAATGTTAATCAAATCGTTTCTTTTTCTCCAAGATCTTGTATCAAAATGTAACTAATGTGTTAAAATTATGTACTACAAGTTCGTAGTGTCGAATTGAAGAACTGACAAGTACAGGTCGAACCCACAGAGAGTAGATTAATTTTAATGTTTCCTTAATATCTATTTTAGGCGAATTAAAAATAAAGATTGAGAATTAATTAACAAGAATATGAAAACTAATAATGATGAAGCAATCTAGGAACCCGAATCCATTAAATAATAAACATAACATATAATTCAATCTCTTCTATTTTTATAACTCAAATATGATTTTGATATCCCTTCTCTTTAATTTAGTAATTTACAATTAACGTGGGAAAACATAGACTATAAAAATTTAAGGATTAACTATAACCCATCAAAACTTTTTTGCATTATGAAAAACTCATATCTTAACAATAATCTTTCAAAACCTCTTAATTAATTTAAAATCACATAAGAACTATAAAACGAAGGTATTTTAATAACGAAATATGAAGGCGTAAATCAATTAAACATAAAAACATAAATAATAGAAGAGATGAAAAATATTATCATGAATAATTATTTAATTTCATCTTCATCCTATATTAAAGTAATTAGCTATACATACAAAATAATTAAACTAACTAAAATAAAGAAAAGAAGAAGATTAAAATAAAATAAGAAACCTCCCTTTAATTAACGATCATCCAACAAATGTACAATGAAGAAGTAATTTAATCTACTCCTACTCCTAACCTAAACTAATACAATCCCTCATAATCCTCTCTAAAACAAGTGACCTATTTATAGGGAAAATAAATTTGTGCTCAAATTTAGATTCATTGAACTTAAACAATTTTGTTCTTTTTTTCCTCTTCTTTCCTTCTTGGCTTCAATCTTTATATGAAAATCTCCCAAGAATCCTTTTTCATCTTTAAAATCTGGAAAAATTATCTTTTACTTATTCACCAAGATAAACAAGATAAAACCAATATTACTCAACCTCCTTCCTTTTCGTTGTAGGATTTTTCTTGCCTCTTTCCTTCCATGAATAAAAGCATTAAATACTGATTGATCACCGAGATTTTGACTTTATTGCAACAAATATAAAATCCTACAAAATAAAATAAAACATATTAATTTAATAAATTAATATAATTAAAAGGAAAAAAATTAGGGATAATAAAAGGTATGAATTATGTGTCTTTCAAATACCCCATACCTAGCTTTTGCTCGTCCTCGAGTAAAATAAAAGAAAAGAAAATTAGAACAACCCCATTTTCGTAGGAAACACGATTGCACTTAGCATGTGCAACAAGCCTTTAAACCCCAAGTTTACCCCAAGTGGATGAGTTGTGTTTTGTGAGGGTTTGTAGTGAATATACCCACAAAATTTAAAAAATAATTTTGGGTTCAATAAATTATGAAATTGAAAAAAAAACTTCTAAATATCTGTGGGCATTATACATAAGCAAGATTAAATTTAAAATCAAACTTTTACCTTGTCAAAAATATTCAATCTTCATTTTAGACACCATCCTTCAAAAAATCAATTTAATCTAATGCATGCATTGTGTATCTGATGTAACTCTTAGTATGGATTTTACCATGAAAATCAAGAAAACTCATTTTTCTTTTTCTTTTTTTTCCTTTTTTTTGATGTTTTTTTTCTTGACTTGTGCAATGTCTCATTTTCTTAGGCTTTTCAAAGTTACCCATGCAGCGAGCATTGGACTAATGACTCCCAAACTAATTGGTTTTTGGGTACTTGGTGTAGAGATACCCCTAAAATTTTACTAACTCGAGTAACAAAGACCATAAAATTAGACTAGTCAAGCTGCTTTTATCCATCACACTTTTCAGCGTGAATATCGATGCTTCCCGAGGCTTGGATACCCAATTATTTCGTTTAATGGACATTGAAGCAGTTATTTATTTCTTTGTTCAACTTTTTTTCTTTTAATTTTTTTTCGTTAAATCACTCGAATCATGGTTTATACCCCACAACTAAGAATTAGTGCAAACGTGAAGTGCAAAAATACTCGTGAAATCAATTTTAATCCAGATGGTGTTCCAAACTAAGATTTCGTATCTTATCAAAGGTTCAAGAGTTCTAAATCTTTTAATCTTACTCATGAGTTTTTCCCCACAAACACTTATTAGAATTAATTCAATCCATAAAAAGTCAAACAAATTTTTTTATTTTTTGTGTTTTTTACTATGTTTTCCTAAAAGGAAAAAAAATCTAATACAATAATACAAACAAACTCCCCCCATACCTAAATCATGCATTGTCCTCAATGTATACAAATAAAAAATAGAGAACAAAGATATAAAAGAGTTATACCTTGTACGTGGGGTTTTTATTCTGCAAGAAAATGCAGTGAGAAAGAAAACAAATGTACATATCTACAAATTTCATAAATCCTAAAAATTATGTGACTATACATGAATGATACAAATGGGTAACTGAGTGTGATCTTGTCATGATTTTCAGGAGGTCTAGGAAATTGAAATAGTCAGACTTTTCATCAGAATTATGCTTAAAGCTTACCTCAAGAAAACTTTCACTAACATGTTCAAAGGATGGAAGAATTGGTTTAAATACATATTCTAGTTTAGTTGACTTATTTGTAGGGGATCTCAACAACTCATTGACCTTATCTAAATATTTAGATTCATTCTAATTTTGGTCAAGGTGATTTAAGAAAAAATCAATTGGATCTTTTTCAATCAAGAGTCTATTTTCAATTATTTCTTAGGTCATTGACAACTCTTGGATCATATTTACTTTAATGGGTTGGTCCAAAAAAATCACTAGGTGGTTTTTTAGGAATAAGTCTTTCAGGGTATGGAGTTTTAGGCTTATAGACTTTTTCAATCGACTCATTAAATATGACATGATCAATTTTTGGCATAGACTCATAATTTTTAGACTCCTCAAATTCACTTGACTCAAATTGTGTATAATTGAATATAAAATTTTCACTTTCCTCATCATTTCCATAACCATCAAGATTTTCAAAATTAACCTCAGAGTTACTAGAAAATTCACCCAACTCTTGTTCATTTATTATGGTGGCTAATCTATTCATTTAAATTTCTAGACGAGATATAACTTGATTCATGCTAAATTGATTTTCCATTAAAACTTTCGTAGTTTTCTCTAAGGCACTAAGTCTTTCCTCTTCTTCATTTGATAATTCTTGTTGATATTGAGGTTCTGGATCCGAATATGGATATGGATATGGACATTGATAAGGATTTTCATAAGTTAGAAAAAAATGATTTACTTGGTGTGTATTAAAATTTCCATAAAGTTCTTGATTCCAAGCAAAATTATTATTCCAACTATAATAAGAATCCATTTTTTCCACAAATCACAAAATAAAAGACAACTCCAGTCGCAAAATATATTAAAAATAAAAATCCATTCTACTTAGCTAGCCTAAATAAAATCTAGACAACTCTACTGCTCCAAGTTAGTTAAAGGTCCACCAAATTGAATTAATATAATAGGTAAAAAAAGTCTCTCCGTGGGTAAAATGAAAAAATCCTAATTCTGAACCACTTGCCAGTTGTTTGATTAAATAAAATCTGTCACTTGACAACTCCTAAGTTATGCAAATGTTCCAAGTTACACCTCGACGTCCCCCAAAATAGGTATACATCACCTATTCCGAACCAGTTGTCAATACATGGTTTGTAAACAACTACAACTTTATTATTACAACAAGAAATCAAAATGAGTGGTTTTTGGGCAAGGAAATACAAATATTATCTTCTAGACTTAATATCTATACTCAAATAAATCCTCATCACATTTATTGATACATTATTTTACAAAATGGTGAGGACTACTAAACAATCTCAAATAAATTCTAAAACATTATTTTCCATACTACTAAACAATCCTTTCTAAAACCTTCATTCCATACCTCATTCTGCATCGCTTATATTCTCGCCTCCCGAGAAGAAAAATGGAACAAAAAGGAAAAGGGTGAGCTCAACTAGCCCAAGAAAGAATATTATGACTAAGATAATATACAACAAATTATCGTTAGTCTTCAACAGGGAAAAATCTAATAGAATACAATAGACAACAAATTTTAAATCAATATTCGCAATGAAATAATAATTCATTAGAAGAGTTAAGTAGAGAATGCAAACTACTATCTTCTATGTATGAATTTAAAAGTTCATCGCTCATCTTTTATCCTCAGAACATCAATCAATATACATCCGAATCAAATATTCATCTTTGCACTACATGTGCCAAAGATATTCATCATTGGTCATGTTCATCTAAACACTGCTCATCTTTGCACTACTACCCAAAGATATTCTTCAGAAATCATTCATCTTTGACTACAAAGCCAAAGATATTCAATAATATCATCATTTAAGACCGAGGATGATGAAAAATATTTTTAAAGAAACGAATCCAAAGGAAACAAAATGACAAGGATTAAGGATTAAGGATTCGTACTTTGTTTTATCCATGTTCAAAACTACCTCAAAAATAATCATAGTGGTGTAAAATTCAAGAATGATCAAAACATGGATACAATCAAAGCTAGTATCCGTAATAGATATTTTGGACAAAAAGAAGAAATTTTATTTTTTATGAATAGTGTGATATGAATAAAGTGTCAGATATGTGAATAGTAATCTCGACACCAAAAGATAGAAATTCCACAAAAAAAACATCTTCACGCTTCGCTTAATAAGTACTCGTGAATAAGAATCGTGAATAGAACTCGTGAATAGTAACTCATGAATAGAACTCGTGAATAGTAACTCATGAATAGTAACCCGACATGAAAAAGTTCCAAATTTGATAAAAGTTCCAACCAATATTTCAAAGATAATGATATTGAAGAAATAATATCATTCGAGAAGAAAATAACATCCCTTACCTCGAAAGATTAAGACTTCTAAATTTGGAATACTAGGGGTATAGGTCAAGGAACTTGCAGACCGCCTAACAATACTCAAAGTATACTCACAAGAATACGCCAATATATCGAGAGAGAAATAGAGAGAAACTTCAGGTTTCGTGTGTTTTTCAATTCTAACCTAAGCACCCTATTTATAGAAAATGCTTAGAACCAAAGCGTAAAATTGAATATAATATTAATATATTTTTCACATTTTCTTTAGCCCACCTTAGAAAATTGATCTCAGCCCATTTGAATCACATGTGAGGCCAACTTAGTTGCAAAAAACGTTTTTTCTCAAAATAATTAACTAAAACTCCCAAAAATTAATTATTTTGAACTTCTAACTTCAATAATTCATAATAAATAGCCCTTTCATTAGAAAATTCGAATCTCGCGAGTTTTTATAGGAAATTCAATTCTCTACAACTTTGCAGAAGAAAGTTTTTCCAAATTTCAAATAGAAATTGACCAAATCCACAAACCAAGCGATTTTTATAAGCTATAATCAAATTTCTATTAATAATTGGGTCCACCAACATACAAAACATGTGTTAAACATTTAATGCCACAAAAATACTCTTCCTCCTCATATACTCATATATCCCACATTCATTGTAAAAATATCATCGTTAATATATTATTAAAATAATATATTTAAATGAATTATTTTATCGTAAAAAGATAAAATATTAATTTTCAACAATTGTCACATTAAAAATTTTCTCCATCTATATCCTCATAAAATCAATATTTTCCTCATCATATAAATCAATAATTAATTATTCATAAATAATATTACGTAATCACATTATCGACAACCGTGCGCTTCTCAGAAAGAGGGGCTTTCCAATAAGAATTTCTTCTTATCTGGCGCCGCAATTAGGTGACCAAACCTCTCCTTAGATGTAACTTTCTAGACATTGCCAATAATGTTATCTAATAATATTATTCAGATAATATGAATTATTGCTTCGATAATGAAAAATACGTGTAATGACAATTATCAAACAACAAAGAATATAAAATATCAACGCAACAATTATTAATTCAATAAAATATCGAATAAAGAATTATCGTAACCATTATCGAGTAGTGCCTTTCACGTAAGAATCAATAATTGGTGCAATACCGCAGTGCTATCGTGTTTTAACCACCGGGTATTTTAACAAAGATAATTCTGAATAACCACGCCTGCTATTTTTTAAACCACTTATATTTGTCGCTTTCTTCATCCAATCGCTTTCATTATGGGCCCCACATGGTCGCTACTGTCGCATTTAATATTCCCCGACAGCATTTAATATTCCACGACCAAACTAATATTCCCGACAACAATGAATATTTTATAACCACTTGCTTATTTTGAAGTATTTATGATTTTACCCCTAACTATCCACATTAATCAAATCAACCCTTACTATTTCAAAATAATAAATAGAGAAAATTAAATTTCATTAATAATAAGTTGGGGTCTTACAACCTCCCCTCCTTATGAAATTTCGTCCTCTAAATCGACGACGCACTGTGTGTTTCAAAAGGTGAGGATACCTCGCTTTCATTTCCGCTTTCCAATTCCTGTGTCATTTCCTCTATAAAGCATGATTCCTCCACAAAACTTTAACTTGTGGTATGACCTTCAAGGCGTAGGGACATGCTCCTTCCTATCCAAAATCTTGACAGTACCTCCTCACACGTTAAGTCTTCTTACTATCTCGTCCGGTTCTAACTCTATAACGTGGTTCGGGTCTTTCACATATTTATTTAAGTACGATATGTGAAACACATTATGAACACGAGACATATACTTGAGGTAACGCGAGTCTATAGGCTACATTTCCTACTCGGTCAAGAATTTGAAATGGACCAATAAATCGTGGATCGAGCTTTTCTCTCTTCCCAAATCTTGTAACTCCCTTCCATGGAGCAACTCGCAACAATACATGATCCCCTACACTAAATTCCACGCCCTTTCGATGAAGATCCGTGATAACTCTTTTGTCGATCTTGTGCCGCTTTGTATACGTGTCGAATCATTTGGATCTTTTCCGTAGTCATACGCATTCAACTCGGGTCCCAACAATGTTGCTTCACCCACCTCATCCCAACATATTTGGAGAAGCGACACTTTCGCCCATATAATGCTTCAAATGGAGCTACACCTATACTTGCTCGATAATCATTGTTGTAGGAGAATTCCACCAATGGTAAATACTTATCCCAACCGCCTTGAAGTCTAGGACACAGAGTCTTAATAAATCTTCAAGAGTTTGAATAGTCCTTTTCGATTGTCTCGTCCGCTTGAGGATGGTATGCCGAATCAATCAGAACTGCGCCCATAGCTTTTTGCAAGCTAACCCAAAATCTTGAAGTGAATCTTGGGTCACGATCCAAAACTATGGATACAGCATGCCATGCAACCTCACAATCTCATTCACGCATATACTAGCAAGACGCTCAAGTGAATAAGTCTCCCAGACGGCAAGAAATGAGCAGACTTGGTTAATCTATCAACAATAACCCAAATAGCATTGATGCCCCGAGAAACCGTAGGAAGACCCGTCAGAACTAAATCCATGGTAATGTGTTCCCACTTTCATTTCGTAATCTCAAGTGGTTACAACGGACCCTTAGGTACTAGATGCTCCGCCTTTACACGCCGACAAGTTAAACACATCGAGATAAACTTTGCAATCTCTCTCTTCATATTATTCCACCAAAATGTATGTCAAGATCACGATACATTTTAGTACTTCCAGATGGATTGCAAATGGTGTATCAGGTGCTCCATCATAATCTTGTACTTCAAATCGTAGTCGTTAGGAACACAAAGTCTAGAGTGGACTCAAGTATTCCTTCTTCATCAATTCTCGCCCTAGATAGCTCCTTCTTGTACTTTCTTCTTCATACGATCGCCTATGAGTCGGTGGCTTGAGCAACCTTAACTTTTTCTATTAAAGTTGGCTCTACGCCATACTTGACATCATCGCACTGCTCCTCAAGATATGATCTTCTACTCAACGCGTCACTACCACGCTCGCTTTTCCGTGATGGTATTGAATAGTGTGGTCGTAGTCTTCAATAGCTCGAGCCAACGTCCGCCGCCGCATGTTGAGTTCTTTTTGAGTGAAGAAATATTTAAGGCTTTTATGGTCCTAATATATCTCCACTTTCTCCCCATATAGATAGTGCCTCCATATCTTTAAGCTGAAAACGATCGGGCCGCTAACTCTAGATCATGAGTAGGATAATTCCTCTCATACTCTTTTAAGTTGTCGCGAGGCATAGGCTATGACTTTCCCACGCTGCATGAGAACACATCCTAACCCTTTGCTCAAGCATCGTCAGAGATAACAAATCCATCCGAACCAGATGGTATTGTTAGAAAAAGTGCCAAATAAGTCTCCTCTTAAGCTCTTGGAAACTCTTCTCGCATTCTTCGCTCCAAACGAATTTTGTATCCTTCCGAAGTTAAATGAGTTAATGGAGTAGCGATTCGAGAAAACCCTTCCACTAATCTCCGATAATAACCAAATTAAGCCAAAAGCTACGTGATTTCACCCATCGATTTTGGTTGCTTCTAACTTTCAGATTGCTTCAATCTTCACGGATCAACAGATACTCCATGTTTCGACACCACGCGCCCAAGGAATGCTACTTCCTCAAGCCGTAACTCGCATTTCTTCAATTTGGCATATAGTTTGTTTTCACGAAGCCTTTCGAGTACCAAACTTCAAATGGTGCTCATGATCTTCACGACTTTTGGAATATATAAGGATGTCATCAATAAAGACAACAACAAACCGATCCAAATATTCCTTGAATACTTGGTTCATCATATCCATGAAAGTCGCAGGAGCATTAGTCAATCCGAAAGACATGACTAAGAATTCATAATGCCCATACCGAAGTTCTCAAGGCGCTTTTGAATATCCTCATTCTAATCTTCAAATTGATGATATCCGTAATCTAAGATCGATTTTTGAAAAGAATTGTGCCCTTGAATCGGGTCAAACAAGTCATCAATACGAGGTAGAGGATACCTATTCTCGATGGTGACATGGTTCAATTCCCCGATAGTCAATACAAAGTCGCGATACTCCCGCTTCTTTCTTCTTTACAAATAAAACAGAGCACCCCAAGGAGATGTACTAGACTAATGAAACCGATGTCCAACAATTCCTCAGAAGTTGGACCTTTAACTCCTCAAGTTCAATAGAGCCATTCGATATGGGGTTTTAGAAATGGGCTTTGTACTGTGTTCAAGATCAATAAAGAATTCAACTTCACGCTCGGGGTAGACCGGAAGTTCTTCAGAAATACATCAGAAAGTCAATAACAATGTGAATATTATTCAAATTTGACGTGTCTTTATTCAAATCCATAACATGGGCTAAGAAAGCTTGACATCCGCTTTTTCAATAAACGAATAGCTTTATGATTAGATATGACAGTTGATTGATTTTAATGGTTTAGTTGTTGAATTGCATAACAAAGTTGGTTAGGAATATGAAAACTAACAACCTTATTTAAAACAATCAATTTTGGCATGATGAGTAGTTAACCAATCAATCCCTAAAATCACATCAAAAGCAAGTATCTTTAAAGAGATAAGGTCAATGTGTAAGGTAATGGTGCCAACTTGAATCAAACAAGATTTATAAACAATGTGGATGTGATGAAAGTTTTCCTAACGGAGTTTCCACAGATAGTCAAAGTCTAATTTCTCCCGAGTCAAGTTTAAACGTTGAGCACAAGCAGAGAGATAAATGAATGGGTAGCACCCAGATCAAGTAAGGTATAAACTTCGCAAGAATTTATAAATAGCTTACCCGTGATCACCTCGCTTGGGTTCTCGATTTTGACCACCACAACAAACGCTTCTTCCCTAATCGCTGACTTTGACTTTTCTCGGGATGTTTTTGAGTCACCGTCCTCTCATTGAACTAGGTTTCGCCATCGCATAATATCGAGCGATATGTCCTTCCTTTCCACAATTATAGCATACCTTGAATCTGTCAGGGCGCTTTGACCGATATGTCCCTCTTTCCGTGATTTATAATATATGACCGGTGGTCGTTCTCCTCCCTTAGAAACCGCTTGTCGCCCAGACCGCTGCTGCTTCATATGGTCGTTGTTAAATCTCCTTTTTAAAATCTCCTCCCGACTCGCTTCTTCTATTTTCATGGCCATGATTACCACCGAGAGTGGTTACCATTTTTGTCCGTCTCATTTCTTTCTCCGCCGGTTATCATTATTCTCGTTGATCGCTATCTCTCGGTACGATCCTCGTTGTGGTCCTCGGTTGACCGTACTCGTTATCTCGCTTCTAATAATTGAGCCCTATTTACAACATCCGAATAGAGAGAAAGTTTATGAGAAATGAGATATCGACGATGCCGGGTTTCAAACCTCTAAGAAACATCCGCCATACGCTCCTCATTCTCCACCAAATGAGGTGCAAACTCGATAACTCGCAAACTTTGCCTCGCATCGAGACACCGCCATGTTGTTTTGTTCTAATCTGATGAACTCCACTTCCTTTATACGATTTAACACTTTCGTGAAAGTATTTGTCATTAAATAGTTTCAAACGTTTCCCAAGACATGCCGAAAAGGGCCGATGGGTACGCTTCATGCATCTCTCCACCAAGAGTCTCCGCCTTTCGCCACTTTTAACATAAAGGTGGCGAATGGAACTTCTTCGTTTCTCCTCCGCATCCCAAGACATCGAATATCTTGGTAATTTATTTGACCCATGTTTCCGCCATGATCGGATCCGCTTTCCTTAAATTCGTGTGGTCCCAACTCTTCGAATCGCTGGTCGCGTGATAACCCGTGAATTGCTATCATTTCCTCCTCAGATTTTGAACACGAAGTCTCCTCGTCTCGATTTTGCATGAATCGCAAAAAGCTTCTAAACATCCCCTCGCTCATCATCTCGCCGCTTCGGTGGTGTTGTTCAGGAGGAACATTGCCATTGCTCAGACGTTTCTCCTCGTTGCAGTGAGTACAAAGGCTCTACACGGCCTCATTTCCATTGTTAATATTCTCAACGACATTCTCAAACATCGCCATAAAACAAGGGTTAATTAAGGAAATCAATATATCACATAATATCCCTATATATCGACCAACTAAAAAATAAGCTTAGGTAGGACACACTAAATAAGGATTTACTCGCCTCCCTCCTAGTTCTATTCCCCGATCTCCGCCAGAGATCATATCCCTAAGCTCGATACTAACCGTGACGCCCCCAAAATAGGTATACATCACCCATTCCGAAAGTTGTCAATACATGGTATGTAAACAACTACAACTTTATTATTACAACAAGAAACTGTGAGTTTGAATACAAATATTATCTTCTAGACAATATCTATACTCAAATAAATCCTCATCACATTTATTGATACATTATTTTACAAAATGGTGAGGACTACTAAACAATCCTTTCTAAAACCTTCATTCCATACCCCGACTGTGCACTCGCTATATTCTCGCCTCCCGAGAAGAAAAATGGAACAAAAAGGAAAAGGGTGAGCTCAACTAGCCCAAGAAAGAATATTATGACTAAGATAATATACAACAAATTATCGTTAGTCTTCAACAGGAAAAATCTAATAGAATACAATAGACAACAAATTTTAAATCAATATTCGCAATGAAATAATAATTCATTAGAAGAGTTAAGTAGAGAATGCAAACTACTATCTTCTATGTATGAATTTAAAAGTTCATCGCTATATCTTTTATCCCCAGAACATCAATCAATATACATCCGAATCAAATATTCATCTTTGCACTAAAGCCAAAGATATTCATCATTGGTCATGTTCATCTAAACACTGCTCATCTTTGCACTACATCCAAAGATATTCTTCAGAAATCATTCATCTTTGCACTACGTGCCAAAGTGCCAAAGATATTCAATAATATCATCATTTAAGACCGAGATGATGAAAAATATTTTTAAAGAAACGAATCCAAAGGAAACAAAATGACAAGGATTAAGGATTAAGGATTCGTATTTTGTTTTATCCATGTTCAAAAATACCTCAAAAATAATCATAGTGGTGTAAAATTCAAGAATGATCAAAACATGGATACAATCAAAGCTAGTATCCGTAATAGATATTTTGGACAAAAAGAAGAAATTTTATTTTTTTTTTGAATAATAGTGAATCAGATATACGTGAATAGTGCAGATACGTGAATAGTAACTCCGACACCAAAAGATAGAAATTCCAAAAAAACATCTTCACGCTTTCACTTAATAGTACTCGTGAATAAGAACTCGTGAATAATAAACTCATGAATAGTAACTCGTGAATAAGAACTCATGAATAAGTAACCCGACATGAAAAAGTTCCAAATTTGATAAAAAGTTCCAACCAATATTTCAAAGATAATGATATCAAGAAATAATATCATTTCGAGAAGAAAATAACATCCCTTACCTCGAAAGATTAAGACTTCTAAATTGGAATACCCGGTATAGTCTGTCAAGGAACTTCAGCATCGCCTAACAATACTCAAAGTATACTCACAAGAATACGCTCAATATATCGAGAGAGAAATAGAGAGAGAAACTTCGCTTTTTGGTGTGTTTTTCAATTCTAACCCAAGACCCTATTTATAGAAAATGCTTAGAACACCAAAGCGTAAAATTGAATATAATATTAATATATTTTTCACATTTTCTTTAGCCCACCTTAGACAATTGATCTCAGCCCATTTGAATCACACATGAGGCCAACTTAGTTGCAAAAAACGTTTTTCTCAAAATAATTAACTAAAACTCCCAAAAATTAATTATTTCGGAACTTCGGAACTTCAATAATTCATAATAAATAGCCCTTTCATTAGAAAATTCGAATCTCGCGAGTTTTTATAGGAAATTCAATTCTCTACAACTTTGCAGAAGAAAGTTTTTCCAAATTCCAAATAGAAATTGACCAAATCCACAAACGGACGATTTTTGTGCTATAATCAAATTTCTACTAATAATTGGGTCCACCAACACACAAAACATGTGTTAAACATTTAATGCCACAAAAAATACTCTTCCTCCTCATATACTCATATATCCCACATTCATTATAAAAAATATCACCATTAATATATTATTAAAATAATATATTTAAATGAATTATTTTATCGTAAAAAGATAAAATATTAATTTTCAACAATTGTCACATTAAAAATTTTCTCCATCTATATCCTCATAAAATCAATATTTTCTCATCATATAAATCAATAATTAATTATTCACAAATAATATTACGTAATCACATTATCGACAACCGTGCAGCTTTCAGAAAGAGGGGCTTTCCAATAAGAATTTCTTCTCATCATGGCGCGCAATTAGGTGACCAAACCTCTCCTTAGATGTAACTTTCTAGACATCGCCAATAATGTTATCTAATAATATTATTCAGATAATATGAATTATTGCTTCGATAATGAAAAATACCGTAATGACAATTATCAAACAACAAAGAATATAAAATATCAACGCAAACAATTATTAACTCAATAAAATAAAATCGAATAAAGAATTATCGTAACCATTATCGAGTAAGTGCCTTCACGTAAGAATCAATAATTGGTGCAATACCGCAGTGCACGTGTGTTTTAACCACCGTAGTATTTTAACAAGATAATCTCAGTAATAACCACGCCGTTATTTTTAAACCACTTATATTTGTCGCTTTCTTCATCCAATCGCTTTCACATGGGCCCACACATGGTCGCTACCGTCGCATTTAATATTCCCGACAAAGATTTAATATTCCACGCACCAAACTAATATTCCCCACAACAATGAATATTTTATAACCACTTGCTTATTTTGAAATATTTCATGTATTTTACCCTAACTATCCACATTAATCAAATCAACCCTTACTATTTCAAAATAATCAATAGAGAAAATTAAATTTCATTAATAATAAGTTGGGGTCTTTGTAACGCATAAATAAAAAAACTATAAACAAATAAAATGTCCTAACCCTATGTGAATTTATCATTAAATAATACCTCAATCCTCTAAAGAATCACCAGTTTATATTTGACAAAAAAATAAAAATAAAAACCTAATAGGATGTGATTTCTCTACGTAAAAGTGAATGGATGAATAATAATTAGTTTTCTAACTAACAAAAAAACAACTAACTTCTTATTTTTTATTTTTTTTTTATTTTGAGTTTATACAAAAATAAAAAAGCGGAAAAATAACCGATATTTCTACTATCATGTGACGACCCCCAAAATAGGTATACATCACCCATTCGAGTTGTCAATACATACGGTATGTAAACAACTACAACTTTATTATTACAACAAGAAATCGTGAGTTTAAATACAAATATTATCTTCTAGACAATATCTATACTCAAATAAATCCTCATCACATTTATCGATACATTATTTTACAAAAATGGTGAGGACTACTAAACAATCCTTTCTAAAACCTTCATTCCATACCCGACTCGCACTCGCTATATTCTCGCCCCCGAGAAAAATGGAACAAAAGGAAAAGGGTGAGCTCAACTAGCTCAAAGAAGAATATTATGACTAAGATAATATACAACAAATTATCGTTAGTCTTCAACAGGAAAAATCTAATGTAATACAATAGACAACAAATTTTAAATCAATATTCGCAAATGAAATAATAATTCATTAGAAGAGTTAAGTAGAGAATGCAAACTACTATCTTCTATGTATGAATTTAAAAGTTCATCGCTCATCTTTTATCCCTCGTAACATCAATCAATATACATCCGAATCAAATATTCATCTTTGCACACACAGCCAAAGATATTCATCACTTGGTCATGTTCATTTAAACACTGCTCAACTATGGGCCAAAGATATTCTTCAGAAATCATTCATCTTTGCACCACAGCCAAAGATATTCTTAAGAAATCATTCATCTTTGCACCACTAAAGCCAAAGATATTCCATAATATCATCATTTAAGACCGAGGATGATGAAAAATTTTTTAAAGAAACGAATCCAAAGGAAACAAAATGACAAGGATTAAGGATTAAGGATTCAGATTTTTGGTTTTATCCACGCCCAAAAATACCTCAAAAATAATCATAGTGGTGTAAAATTCAAGAATGATCAAAACATGGATACAATCAAAGTTAGTATCCGTAATAGATATTTTGGACTTAAAAGAAGAAATTTTATTTTTTCTATGAATAGTACCAGATACGTGAATAGTGTCAGATACGTGAATAAGGCCGCCGATACGTGAATAGTAACTCGACACCAAAAGATAGAAATTCCACAAAAAACATCTTCACGCTTCTTAATAAGACTTGAATAAGAATCGTGAATAAGAACTCGTGAATAAGAACTCGTGAATAAGAACTCATGAATAGAACTCATGAATAGTAACCCCGATATGAAAAAGTTCCAAATTTGATAAAACTTCAGATCAACATTTCAAAGATAATGATATTGAAGAAATAATATCATTTCGAGAAAAAAATAACATCCCTTACCTCGAAAGATCAAGATTTCTAAATTTAAATACCCGGATATAAAGTACATCAAGGAACTTGCACCAGACCATATAGCAATACTCAAAGTATACTCAAAATACTCACAAGAATACGCCGATAATATAGAGAGAGAAAACTTCAGCTCGTGTGATTTTCAATTCTAACCTAAAGACCCTATTTATATAGAAAACGCTAGAACACCAAAGTTAGTAAAATTTAATAAAATATATTATTATTAATAAATTTCCACGCCTCTTTGGAAATCAGATCCCAACATTTCCCACATGCCAACCTTCTAGAAAGAAATGATAAAAAACGTTTTTCATAAAATAAATAATTAAAACTTCCAAAAATCAATTATTTTGAGCTTCGTAACTTCAATAATTCATAATAAATAGCCCTTTCATCAGAAAAATTGAATCACGCGAGTTTTTATAGGAAATTCAATTTCTACAACTTTGCAGTAAGAAAGTTTTTCCAAATTCCAAACAAAATTGACCAAATCCACAACCAAGCGATTTTACAAAGCTATAATCAAATTTCACCAATAAATGGGGTCCACCGACATGTTTAACATGTTTTAAACATTTATTGCAACAAAAATACTCTTCCTCCTCAGTATACTCATATATCCCACATTCGTTGTAAAATATCACCATTAATATATTATTAAAATAATATATTTAAACGAATTATTTTATCGTAAAAAGATAAAATATTAATTTTCAACAATTGTCATTTTAAAAATTTTCTCCATCTATATCCACATAAAATCAATATTTTCCTCATCATATAAATCAATAATTAATTATTCACAAATAATATTACGTAATCACAATATCGACAACCGTGCAGCTTCCTCAGAAAGAGGGGCTTTCCAATAAGAATTTCTTCATCGGGCGCCGCAATTAGGTGACCAAACCTCTCCTTAGATGTAACTTTCTAGACATTGCCAATAATGTTATCTAATAATATTATTCAGATAATATGAATTATTGCTTCGATAATGAAAAATACCGTGTAATGACAATTATCAAACAACAAAGAATATAAAATATCAACGCAAAGAATTATTAACTCAATAAAATATCGAATAAAGAATTATCCGTAACCATTATCGAGTAAAGTGCCTTCACGTAAGAATCAATAATTGGTGCAATACCGTGTGCTATCGCTCAACAACGCCAGATTAGTGTGTGTTTTAACCACCGGTATTCCAACAAAGATTAACCAGAATAACTACGCCGCTATTTTAAAAACAACTTATATTTGTCGCTTTCTTCATCCAATCGCTTCACATGGGCCCACACATGGTCGCGCCGTCGCATTTAATATTCCCGACAAAGCATTTAATATTCCACCACCAAACTAATATTCCCCGACAACAATGAATATTTTATAACCACTGCTTATTTTGAAATATTTCATGATTTAACCCTTAACTATCCACATTAATCAAATCAACCCTTACTATTTCAAAATAATAAATAAAGGAAATTCCTTTTATTTAAAATTTTTGGGTCTTACAACCTCCCTCCTTATGAAATTTCGTCCTCGAAATCGACGACGACGATTGGTGTTTCAAAAGGTGAGGATACCTCGCTTTCATTTCCGCTTTCCAATTCCTGTGTCATTTCCTCTATAAAGCATGATTCCTCCACAAAACTTTAACTTGTGGTATGAATTTTCATACAGTAGGACATGCTCCTTCCTATCCAAGATCTTGACAGTACCTCCTCATACGTTAAGTCTTCTGGCTATCTCGTCCTGCTTCTAACTCAATAACGTGGTTCGGGTCTTTCACATATTTATTTAAGCATGATATATGTGAAACACATTATGAACACGAGACATACTTTGAGGTAACGCAAGTCTATAGGCTACATTTCCTACTCTGGTCAAGAATTTGAAATGGACCAATAAATCGTGGATCGAGCTTTCTCTCTTCCCAAATCTTGTAAACCCTTCCATGGAGCAACTCGCAACAATACATGATCCCCTACATTAAATTCCACGCCCTTTCGATGAAGATCCGTGATAACTCTTTTGTCGATCTTGTGCCGCTTTGTATACGCTTGTCGAATCATTTGGATCTTTTCTAGAGTCATACGTACTAACTCTCGGGTCCCAACAATGTTGCTTCACCCACCTCATCCCAACATATCGAGAGAACGACATTTTCGCCCATATAATGCTTCAAATGGAGCCACACCTATACTTGCCTCGATAATCTGTTGTTGTAGGAGAATTCCACCAATGGTAAATACTTATCCCAACTACCCTTGAAGTCTAGGACATGTAGTCTTAATAGATCTTCAAGAGTTTGAATAGTCCTCTCGATTGTCTCGTCCGCTTTGGGGATGGTATGTCAACTAAATCGCAAACTGCGCTCCATAGCTTTTTGCAAGCTAACCCAAAATCTTGAAGTGAATCTTGGGTCACGATCCCAAACTATGGATACAGCATGCCATGCAACCTCACAATCTCATTCACGCATATACTAGCAAGACGCTCAAGGAATAAGTCTCCAGACGCAAGAAAGAAATGAGCAGACTTGGTTAATCTATCAACAATAACCCAAATAAGATTGATGCCTTGAGAAACCGTAGAGGAAGACCCAGAACTAAATCCATAGTAATGTGTTCCCACTTCCATTCCTAATCTCAAGTGGTTGCAACGGACCCTTAGGTACAAGATGCTCCGCCTTTTACACGCTGGCAAGTTAAACACATCGAGATAAACTTTGCAATCTCTCTCTTCATATTGTTCCACCAAAATGTATGTCAAGATCACGATACATTTTAGTACTTCCAGATGGATTGCAAATGGCGATTGTGTGCCTCCATCATAATCTTGTACTTCAAATCGAGTCGTTAGGAACACAAAGTCTAGAGAGGACTCAAGTATTCCTTCTTCATCAATTCTCGCCCTAATAGCTCCTTCTTTGTACTTTCTTCTTCACGATTAGCTCCGGCCTGGCTCGAGCAACCTTAACTTTTTCTATTAAAGTCGGGTTCTACGCAGATACTTGACATCATCGCACTGCTCCTCAAGATATGATCTTCTACTCAACGCGTCACTACCACGCTCGCTTTACCGTGATGGTATCAATAGTGTGGTCGTAGTCTTCAATAGCTCGAGCCAACGTCCGCCAAGATGTTGAGTTCTTTTTGAGTGAAGAAATATTTAAGGCTTTTATGGTCCGAATATATCTCCACTTTCTCCCCATATAGATAGTGCTCCATATTTTTAAGCGAAAAACGATCGGGCCGCTAACTCTAGATCACGAGTAGGATAATTCCTCTCATACTCTTTAAGTTGTCGCGAGGCATAGGCTATGACTTTCCCACGTTGCATGAGAACACATCCTAACCCTTTTCCTCAAGCATCATCAGAGATAACAAATCCATCCGAACCAGATGGTATTGTTTAGAACAAAATCAAATAAGTCTCCTCTTAAGCTCTTGGAAACTTTTCTCGCATTCTTCGCTCCAAACGAATTTTTGTATCCTTCCGAAGTTAGCCGAAGTTAATGGAGTAGCGATTCGAGAAAACCCTTCCACTAATCTCCGATAATAACCAAAATTTAAGCCCAAAAGCTACGATTTTCACCACCGACTTTGCTGTTCTAACTTCAGATTGCTTCAATCTTCACGGATCAACAGATACTCCATGTTTCGACACCACGCGCCCAAGGAATGCTACTTCCCTCGCCGTAACTCGCATTTCTTCAATTTAGCATATAGTTGGTTTTCACGAAGCCTTTCGAGTACCAAATTTCAAATGGTGCTCATGATCTTCACGACTTTTGGAATATACGAGGATGTCATCAATAAAGACAACAACGAATCGATCCAAATATTCCTTGAATACTTGGCTCATCATATCCATGAAAGTCGTAGGAGCATTAGTTAGTCCGAAAAGACATGACTAAGAATTCATAATGCCCATACCGAAGTTCTCAAGGCGCCTTTGAATATCCTCGCCTAATCTTCACCGATGATATCCGTAATCTAAGATCGATTTTTGAAAAGAATGTGCCCTTGCAATTGGTCAAACAAGTCATCAATACGAGGTAGAGGATACCTATTCTCGATGGTGACATGGTTCAATTCCCGATAGTCAATACAAAGTCGCATACTCCCCGCCTTTCTTCTTTACAAATAAAAAACAGAGCACCCCAAGGAGATGTACTAGGACGAATGAAACCGATGTCCAACAATTCCTCGTAGTTGGACCTTTAACTCCCCAAGTTCAATAGAGCCATTCGATATGGGTTTTAGAAATGGGCTTTGTATCAGTTCAAGATCAATAAAGAATTCAACTTCACGCTCGGGGTAGACCGGAAGTTCTTCAGAAATACGTCAGAAAGTCAATAACAACAGAATATTATTCAAATTTGACGTGTCTTTATTCAAATCCATAACATGGGCTAAGAAAGCTTGACATCCGCTTTTTAATAAACGAATAGCTTTTATGATTAGATATGATGTTGATTGATTTTAATGGTTTAGTTGCTTGAATTGCATAACAAAGTTGGTTAGAATATGAAAACTAACAACCTTATTTAAAACAATCAATTTTGGTATGATGAGTAGTTAACCAATCAATCCCTAAAATCACATCAAAAGCAAGTATCTTTAAAGAGATAAGGTCAACAGTAAGGTGATGGTGCCAACTTGAATCAAACAAGATTTATAAAAAGTGGATGTGATGAAAGTTTCTCCTAACTGAGTTTCCCACAGATAGGTCAAAGTCTAATTTCTCCCGAGTCAAGTTTAAACGCTGAGCACATGCAGAGAGATAAATGAATGGGGTAGCACCCAGATCAAGTAAGGTATAAACTTCGCAAGAATTTATAAATAGCTTACCCGTGATCACCTCGCTTGGGTTCCTCGATTATGACCACCACAACAAACGCTTCTTCCTAATCGCTGACTTTGATTTTTTCGGGATGTTTTTCGAGTCACCGCCCTCCGAACTAGGTTTCGCCATCGCATAATCTCGAGCGATATGTCCTTCCTTTCCACAATTATAGCATACCTTGAATCTGTCAGGGCGCTTTGACCGATATGTCCCCTCTTTCCAGATTTGTAAGATACGACCGGTGGTCGTTCTCCTCCCTTAGAACCAGCTTGTCACGCAAGACCGCCATCTTCATATGGTCGTTGTTAAATCTCTCTCTTTTAAAATCTCCTCCCGACTCGCTTCTTCTATTTTCACGGCTATGATTACCACCAGAGTGGTTACCATTTTTCGTCCGCTCGCTTTTTCTCCGCAGGTTATCATTATTCTCGCTGATCGCTATCTCGATACGATCCTCGTCAGGGTCCTCTCGGTTGACCGCACTCGTTATCTCGCCTAATAATTGAGCCCCTGCTTACAACATCCGAATAAAGAGAAAATTTATGAGAAATGAGATATCGACGACGCCGGTTTCAAACCTCTAAGAAACATCCGCTATATACGCTCCTCATTCTCCACCAAATGAGGTGCAAAACCGATAACTCGCAAACTTTGCCTCGCATCGAGACACCGCCATGTTGTTTTGTTCCAATCTGATGAACTCCACTTCCTTCATACGATTTAACACTTTCGTGAAAGTATTTGTCATTAAATAGCTTCAAACGCCTCCCAAGACATGCCGAAAAGCGGCCGGATGGGTACGCTTCACGCACTCCCACCAAGAGTCCGGCTTTCGCCACTTTAACATAAAGGTGGCGAATGGAACCTTCGTTCTCCGCATCCCAAGACATCGAATATCTTAGTAATTTGTTTGACCCATGTTTCCGCCATGATCGGATCCGCTTTCCTTAAATTTCGTGGTCCCAACTCTTTGAATCGCTTGGTCACGGACAACCCGTGAATTGCTATCATTTCCTCCTCAGATTTTGAACACGAAGTCTCCTCGCCTCGATTTTTGCATGAATCGCAAAAAACTTCTAAACATCCCCTCGCTCATCATCTCGCTTCAATGGTGTTGTTCATGGGAGGAACATTGCCACCTGCTGCACGCTCTCCTCGCTGGGAGAGTACAGCATCTCCACTGGGCCTCATTTCCATTGTTAATATTCTCACGACATTCTCAAATACTATCATAAAACAAGGGTTAATTAAGGAAATCAATATATCACATAATATCCCTATATATCGATTCAACTAACAAATAAGCTTAGTAGGACACACTAGCTAAGGATTTACTCTGCCTCCCTCCTAGTTCTATTATATCTCCCCATCTCCGCTCAGATCATATCCCTAAGCTCGATACTCAACAGGCCCCCTACGGAGAGTCCGGCTTTGCATCCCCCATAAAAAGTGACGTCCCCAAAATAGGTATACATCACCCATTCGCCCCAAAATAGTACATCAATCGACATGGTACATGTAAACAACTACAACTTTATTATTACAACAAGAAACTGTGAGTTTAAATACAAATATTATCTTCTGATAATATCTATACTCAAATAAATCCTCATCACATTTATCGATACATTATTTTACAAAATGGTGAGGACTACTAAACAATCCTTTCTAAAACCTTCATTCCATACCCGACTGCATTTCGCTATATTCTCGCCTCCCGAGAAAAATGGAAAAAAAAGGAAAAGGGTGAGCTCAACTAGCTCAAGAAGAAATATTATGACTAAGATAATATACAACAAATTATCGTTAGTCTTCAACAGGAAAAATCTAATAGTAATACAATAGACAACAAATTTTAAATCAATATTCGCAATGAAATAATAATTCATTAGAAGAGTTAAGTAGAGAATGCAAACTACTATCTTCTATGTATGAATTTAAAAGTTCATCGCTCATCTTTTATCCCTCGTAACATCAATCAATATACATCCGAATCAAATATTCATCTTTGCACTATGTGCCAAAGATATTCATCAATTGGTCATGTTCATTTAAACACTGCTCATCTTTGCACTACGGCCAAAGATATTCTTCAGAAATCATTCATCTTGCACTACAGCCAAAGATATTCTTAAGAAATCATTCATCTTTGCACTACATGTGCCAAAGATATTCCATAATATCATCATTTAAGACCGAGGATGATGAAAAAATTTTTTTAAAGAAACGAATCCAAAGGAAACAAAATGACAAGGATTAAGGATTAAGGATTCAGATTTGGTTTTATCCACGCCCAAAAATACCTCAAAAATAATCATAGTGGTGTAAAATTCAAGAATGATCAAAACATGGATACAATCAAAGTTAGTATCCGTAATAGATGTTTTGGACTTAAAAGAAGAAATTTTATTTTTCTATGAATAATATCAGATACGTGAATAGTGTCAGATACGTGAATAAAGGCCAGATATACGTGAATAGTAATCTCGACACCAAAAGATAGAAATTCCACAAAAACATCTTCACGCTTCACTTAATAGTACTCGTGAATAAGAATCGTGAATAAGAACTCATGAATAAGAACTGAATAGTAATGAATAAGAACTCATGAATAAGAACCCGATACATGAAAAAGTTCCAAATTTGATAAAAACTTCAGATCAATATTTCAAAGATAATGATATTGAAGAAATAATATCATTTGAGAAGAAAATAATATCCCTTACCTCGAAAGATCAAGATTTCTATTAAAACACCTGATACATCAAGCTATGACTTGACTTGCACCGTATAGCAATACTCAAAGTATACTCAAAATACTCACAAGAATACGCCGATAATATAGAGAGAAAACTTCATTTTCGTGTGATTTTCAATTCTAACCTAAGACCCTATTTATAGAAAACGCTTAGAACACCAAAAGTAAAATTTAATAAAATATATTATTATTATATAAATTTCTATGCCTCTTTGGAAATCAGATCCCAACATTTCCCACATGCCAACCTTCTAGAAAGAAATGATAAAAAACGTTTTTCATAAAATAAATAATTAAAACTTACAAAAATCAATTATTTTTGAGCTTCGTAACTTCAATAATTCATAATAAATAGCCCTTTCATCAGAAAATTT
Source organism: Panax quinquefolius (assembly GCA_020205615.1). Taxonomy (NCBI): domain Eukaryota; kingdom Viridiplantae; phylum Streptophyta; class Magnoliopsida; order Apiales; family Araliaceae; genus Panax; species Panax quinquefolius. The sequence continues at coordinate 21,950,452 of CM035152.1, forward strand.
GAATCACATGAGTTTTTATAGGAAATTCAATTTCTACAACTTTGCAGAAGAAAGTTTTCCAAATTCCAAACAGAAATTGATCAAATCCACAAACGGGCGATTTTTTAAAAGCTATAATCAAATTTCAACCAATAAATGGGGTCCACCGACATGTTTAACATGTTTTAAACATTTATTGCAACAAAAATACTCTTCCTCCTCAGATACTCATATATCCCACATTCGTTGTAAAAATATCACCATTAATATATTATTAAAATAATATATTTAAACGAATTATTTTATCGTAAAAGATAAAATATTAATTTTCAACAATTGTCATTTTAAAAATTTTCTCCATCTATATCCACATAAAATCAATATTTTCCTCATCATATAAATCAATAATTAATTATTCACAAATAATATTACGTAATCACAATATCGACAACAAAAGTGTAGCTTGTGAGAGGGGCTTTCCAATAAGAATTTCTTCATCTTTGGCGCGCAATTAGGTGACCAAACCTCTCCTTAGATGTAACTTTCTAGACATTGCCAATAATGTTATCTAATAATATTATTCAGATAATATGAATTATTGCTTCGATAATGAAAAATACTTGTGTAATGACAATTATCAAACAACAAGAATATAAAATATCAACGCAAAGAATTATTAACTCAATAAAATATCGAATAAAGAATTATCGTGAACCATTATCGTAAAGCCTTAGTAAGCCTTCACGTAAGAATCAATAACGGTATTGCAATACCTGCGTGCTATCGTTATTTTCAACAACGCTTTCTTCATCCAAGGTGTTTTAACCAACCGGTATTCCAACAAGATTTAATAATCAGAACGAATATTAACTACCGCTATTTATAAAACAACTTATATTTGATTTCGCTTTCTTCATCCAATCGCTATTTCACATAAAGGAAATTCCTTTTTATTTAAAAATTTCAAGGTCTTACAAAGTCGCATTTAATATTCCCATTGATCCGATTTAATATTCCACCAAAAAAACTAATATTCAAAAAAATAATATAATGAATATTTTATAACCACTGCTTATATTTGAAATATTCATGATTTAACCCTTAACTATCCACATTAATCAAATCAATGTTTCCTTACTATTTCAAAATAATAAATAAAGGAAATTCCTTTTATGAAAAAAATGATTCTAGGTCTTAATAAACATATGATTTTGATATCCCTTCCCTTTAATTTAGTAATTTACAATTAACGTGATGAAGCATAGACTATGAAAATTTAAGGATTAACTATAACCCATAAAGACTTCTTTGAGCAAACATGCATTATAAAAAAATTATATCTTAACAATAATCTATCAAAACCTCTTAATTAATTTAAAATTACATAAGAACTATAAAACGAAGGTATTTTAATAACTAAATATGAAGGCGAAATCAATTAAACATAAAAGCATAAATAATAGAAGAGATGAAAAATATTATCATGAATAATTATTTAATTTCATCTTCATCATAGATTAAAGAAATTAGCTAGACATAAAAAATAATTAAACTAACTAAAATAAAAAAAGAAGAAGATTAAAAATAAATAAGAAAACTCCCTATAATTAACGATCATCCAACGAACTTATAATGAAGAAGTAATTTAATCTACTCCTGCTCCTAACCTAAACTAATACAATCCCTCATAATCCACTCTAAAATAAGAGACCTATTTATAGGAAATATAAATTTGTGTCATAATTTAGATTCATTGAACATGGAAACTTTTGTTCATTTTTTCCTTTTCTTTTCTTCCTGGCTTCAATCTCTATATGGCAATCTCCCAAGAATCCTTTTTCATCTTTAAAATCTGGAAAAATTATTTTTTACTTATTCACCAAGATAAACAAGATAAATCCAATATTGCTCAACCTCCTTCCTTTTCATTGTAGGATTCTTCTTGCCCTTTTTCCTTTCATGAATAAAAGCATTAAATACTGATTGATCACCAAGATTTTGACTTTCTTGCAATAAATATTAAATCCTACAAAATAAAATAAAACATATTAATTTAATAAACTAATATAATTAAAAGGAAAAAAATTAGGGATAATAAAATGTATGAATTATATGTCTATCAGTAACCCATGATTTTGCAAGCATTTTCTAGATCTAATCTTTGGAATCTTGATGTGAGATCCCGAATTTTTTGAAATAAAAGTATTCAAATTTTCTATTTTAGTAAATAGTTAAATTGATAAAAGGTTAAAGTTAAGGGTGATATTTGAAAATTTTTCAAAGTAAGAAAGTTTTCATAAAATAATCGGTGATAAAAGTATAGTAATACGCGTGGTTGCATAGTAGCACACGGTATTCTCCAGTATCTTTAATTATTGATGCTTACGTGAGAAATTACGTAGTTTTATTCAATTATTGTCACAATATTTTATATTATTAAATCAATAATTGAGACGACAAAGTTATTTATATTATTATTTGTAATATTGACGATGTCTAGAAGTTCTGTCAAGGAGAGGTTAGATAATCTAATTGCGCGCCAATAAGGAGAAATCCTTATCGAAAAGCCCCCTCTTTCCTGGAAACGACCTGGTTGTTAAATATTATGAATTATAATATTAATGATAAATAAGTTCGTGTTGATTAAAGATGAAATTGATAATTCCATTGTGTGGGAATTATTAGTGTTAGTGGAAATCGACATTTATTTCGATAATAATTAATGTCTAGAGGTTATATTGACCAATCGGGTAATTAAATCAATAAATGAGCAATTAATTGCTATTAATTCACATGCTTATAACTATGTGTTCACATGTGTGTACTATTGATTCATATGATTTACTATTAGGGGAGGTGGTGCAAGTTTGATAATACTTGCAGGACTAAATTAAAAATGAAGGAAAAGATGAAGGTATTATACTGTAATATTTCGATCCCCAAAATGTGCAATTATGAAAACTATATTTTCTTATAACTAGAAGCTCATTCCTTCATTATTTTTCACCAATTCACTAAAACTATAGAGCAGTTATTATCGAGAAAAATTATAGAGAGAAAGAAGAATTGAAGTCTGCTACCTCACTATTCCAGTATCTAGTTTTCTTCTAAGGTAAGGGATATTATTATTATAGTAAGGGGTATTACTGTTTCGTATTCATGAAGAGAGTTATTTTCTTTCAATACTCGTAAGGGTTGTTATTCCATTCTTTATTATTATATTGGAATAACTCGTCATGCTCAGCACACCGCATACATGGTGAAATTCTTACGTTATTTCATTCTCAGATTATTCTATTGGAATAACTCGTGCATGCGATCTATCGCACGCTCGGTGAAATTCTTCTATTATTCCATTCTTTATTATCCTGTTGGAATATCCTGTCTGTGCGGTCTATCGCATGCCTGGTGAATTTTGTTGTTGGAATTATTCTATTGGAATATCCTATCTGTGCGGATTACAAATGACCTGGTTCCATTCTTTATTATTCTCATTGGAATATCCCATTCTGCATTTGATTACGCATGACTCCGGTTCCATTCTTTATTATTCATTGGGAATAACTGCGTCTGTATGGTCTATCGCATGCATGGTGAATTCTTCTGTTATTCCATTCTTTATTATTCTGTTGGAATAACCTGTCTATGTGGATTATCGCATGTATAGTGAATGATCCTTTGTATTCATTCCTTATTAAATTGTGGAAATGATCCGTCTACGTGGATTACCGCATGGCGGGCGAAAATCCATTTGCAGTTTCTGAAAGTAATATTCACACAAGCCAATCATGTTTGATGATAAAACATATACTTTGTAACAATCTTATTCATTTATTAATAAAAAGTATTAATTTATTAAAGGCTTTTAATTATCTACATGATGCTGTTTTATAATATGTGATAAACCCATAGTTTTAAGCAATGCTTTTAGAATAATGATGATGATCATTCTAATGAGATCTAAATTCTTAGAAAGCTTAAAACTAAAATAGTTCCCAATCATTGGATTACTAAATTGGGGATTAGTGAATCCGTATAGATTGGTACATACGTTGCTTGCTCATTGGATGAGGATGATTGATCTCATGATCATTTGTGTGGAAACACTAAAGCAAGTATGTAGGTGCTTATTAGAGAATAAGTTCACTTCGAACATTGGCTCGCTAAGGAATACCTAATGGAGTTTAACATTGTCAATAGGAATTCCTATAGTGATATAGTAAGACAAGTGATCCTTGGACTTGAGAGCATCATAGTATCTTGTGTATGATGAGTTATACTTTGACTTATTCCTTAAGACCCTTAGGGTATATCAAAGGGTATGTTTGGGTATAATAAGTTATATATGGAGATAATGTATGATCAATAAAGAATCTACCACTTATTAAAAGAAGAGAAATGTCCTATGTGATTCGATAAATAACAACCCAAAGAGTCCTCCTTGGCAAAGCGTAATGAAATTAGAAAGGAGTTTCTAATTTGCATTATTTGGAGTTGTGCATTTAAGAGTCGAAATACATATAATTAAATAAAATAAGACTTGGCGGTAATTCCATGCCTTATATTTAATTGGGACATCAGAGGGTGGAAGGATTGAATTGTACGCAGAACTATTTACTCAAAGGTTCTTTTTATGATTAATGTTGAAATCTATATTATCCGGAAAGTCGTTGATCGCTTGGGGAGGCTTATCCCTATTGTAGAATAAATATTATTTATTTAAATAAATTAATTGTTTAATTTATTTATTTAAATAAGATTAGAATTGTTCTAATTGATTTATTCACAATAGGTTTAATATGGAGAACCTAAAGGGTCACACCATAAAAGGAAGAATAATTATTTAAGAAGTTAATGGCATAATCGTAATAATATGTTATGTATATTTAATTTAATCTATGGTGATAGAATAAATTAAATAGCTTAATATTTATTATTTAATATTTTAGAAATATTAAATATAAATTAATAAGAGGAGTCTTATTAATATTATTACAATTATTATTATTTTAATTTCTAAAATAGTTTAGGAATTAATTTAATATAAGTACTCTCATTTATTCCTAATAGGATTAGGAGGAAAATTAATTAAAGGAGTTTAATTAATTATCCCTAATAAGATTTTGAGCCCATTTAATTAAAAGAGTTTAATTAAATAATACCGTAAATTTTTAATAGGTTACTTGATATCTTTATAAGAGGAGTCTTATTTGAGTATATTAAGACGGCGTAATAATTCCAATGGTTGGAGAGTACGCTCCTTTTCTATGTAGATAGAAAAACTAGGGTTTAGCCAACCACCCATCTTCTTGAATCCTTCATCTTCCTTGGTGGATCACCTCTAGAGGCCAAACACATGGGTGGCTAACGTTGATCTAAGGAAGGAACCAAACCCGGTGAATTCAAGTTGAACGCGAAAGAATTTGGAGGTGAACTTGTACCTGAGGAAGCTCGATCTTCAAGGGTATGATTTTATTCTTTATCTTTTCGTTTAATTAATAATTGTGTATAAAGGGTGATCAGGGTTTATGGTTTGTAAAATTTTAAAAACTCGATTTTCCACGTTTTCGTTTATTTTTGCAATTTGATTGCGTTCATGAATATTACAAACCTAACAGTGGCATCAGAGCCAAACCTTTATGCAAATCAATAATTGTTCAAAATTTGATATGTATATTAATATGTGTTTTGAACAATTTATTTGGGCATACTTTTATTGTATAAAATTTATATAAAAAAAAAAGGGGAACAGCCGTAAACAATTAGCGAATTTTATTTTTTTTTGAAAAAAAAAACGTGATTCGATGTTAATAGTTAATAGTGTTTCACGTGGATGGTTTTTTTATTTAAAAGGTTATTAATACTTGAGAGTAATCATATAGATATCATATTTGTCATAAAGAATGTGATCATATATTTATAATTGTTAAGTATTATATCATGTCTTTATATATAATATATAATTAATCGGGATATATGATCTCGATTCTCAAGCATCGATGCTCACTTACTTCTTGAATTGGTGATATTTTTAAATAAGTTAATGGTGACACCTTTTAGAAGGTTACACGATTCAAGTGATGTGTTTTTCTTATTATTACTTGTAATATATATATATATATATATATATATAATATTTTTAATTATTTTATTATTAAAATAAAAGTTTATTTTAATCTTAAAATAAAAGTTTATTTTAATCTTGAAATAAAAAAGTTTTATTTTAATTTTAAAATTGAATTTCATGCTAACTAATTAGAGTTGGAATTGGATTCCATATAACTAATTAGAGTTGAAATTAGATTCTATGTTTCCTTAAATAAAGGAGTTTATTTAGATATGAAATAAGATTTCATATTATTCAAAATAAAAGAGTTTATTTGTGAATAGGAAAGAGAATCCATGTTTCCTTAAATAAAGGAGTTTATTTAAATATGAAATAAGATTTCATATTATTCAAAATAAAGGAGTTTATTTGTGAATAGGAAAAGAATTCGTGTTTCCTTTAATAATTTTTTTTACATGGAATTGGATTCTATAATTAATTAAAATAAAGGAGTTTATTTTGATTAAAGATTTTGATTAAAATAAAATAGTTTATTTTATTCAAAATTAGATAAATTAAAATAAAATAGTTTTATTTTGATTTAAATTTGGATTAAAATAAAGGAGTTTATTTTGATTCAAAATTAGATTTTATACTAACTAAATTTGTCCATTAAATGATATCAATATATATATTGAATGTTTATTATTCATAAGATGAATGTTATTTATCGATGCATATGGTGATGTGTATGATAATAAATGGGATTGATTATGGACTATTGACCAATGTGATTGGATTTTATTTTAGTTGGATGCATGAATGTATGTGTTTTATTAAATGGGGTCTGCACACTCGCCTTCTCTAATTTTTCTTAATGTAAATTCTATCTCCTCCTATGTACTTCCCTCGATCACGATCAAGGTTTCTATTTATTTTAAATAATTTTGTAATAGGAATAGTTAGAATTAATTTTAAAAAATGGAGATCAAGGTGCAAGGAGCGCTTGAAGACCCGCTTGTAATGGAGCCCCGGGTTTAAATGTAATAGTTATATTTAAATATTATTTCTCGCACTTTAGGGTTTGACCTTTTGGTTCACTTGGTGGCTCTAGTGAACCAAACTAGAATAAAAGTCCATAATCAATTCGGGTAGAATATAGTATTCTATATGCATGCTTATACTATATATATTATATATTATGCAAACATGCTTCGCATGTTAATTAATACGACGCGTATTATATATATATATGCAATGCTGCGTTAAACAAGATGAGACAAATTAATAACAAACCCCTCAATTTTTATATTAAGTCCTAAGCGCTCAAAGATATTTGGAATATCGAACGTCGCTTTTCTAGCATGATAAAATTAATAGAGTATTAAATATTTAATATGAGTTTGTTGTGTCACCACAAGGCAAGTATTAAGTATTTAAGATGTTAATTTATCACATTTGATGCTTATAAAGAAAATTGAACAATATTGTTTTGTTGTGTCACCACAAGGATGACATTTTTCTTTTTGAATATATGGAGTGCTAGGTCGGACTTAACTTGGATAATTTTGATTCGGATGTGCCACCACTTGATCAAAATAATCTAAGAGGCAAAAAGAAAAGGAGTTGTATAGTTGATGTAATCGACGAAAGTTGTCTACCTATTTATTTATATATAGTTTGTTGTGTCACCACAAGGCTATATACATTTGAAATGGGATCCTTATCCTCACTAGTAAATCTTTAATTAGATTTTGCCTTAACTATATAAGTGAGGGTAATATAGTTTGAAGAAAATAGTGGGAGATACCAATTTAAAACAAGACCTAAATTATTTTGGTAATTAATAAAAGAATGTATGTTAAAATGTTGTTAAATACAAATTCATTTACAAAATTTTACAATGTCTTAATTACTATCACTGCGAAACATATTAGATGTTATTTAACTGGACCGTATTAAATGGATTGGTTTAGGAATTTGAGAATAGTTCTCATGGCTGAAAAGTTATCTTATGTCCTTAATACGTCTATCCTCGAATGGTTGTGCATAATGCCTCCGAGGAAGATATTGTTGCTTTTAGAAAGTGGCAAGATGATGCACAGCTCAACGATGCATCATGCTTGCATCCATGAGTAACGAGCTTCAGCCACAAGATGAAACTATCGATGCTCCTACTATATTCCCGCACATCAAGTAGTTGATGGTGAGAAAGTAGGACCGATAGATATCGATATCTAAGGAGCTCTTCCGATCTAGAATGGCCAATGGCACTATGGTACAGACAAAAAGTTCTTAACATTATCAATTTGATTGATCAATTAGGACAACGAGTTTTGTCATGGATGGAGAGTTGAGCCAAGATTTGATCTTGCACTCACTCCCGGACTCCTTTCACAATTGTTGTGAATTTTTCATATAAACAAGCTAGATATCAGCTTCGTTGATTTGCTTAACATGTTGAAAAATGATGAGAGTCACTTTCCAACCAAGAAAGACCATGTCTTACTGGTAGGGGCCAAAGGATCTTCTGAAAAGAAGAACGATTCAAAGAAGGTATATAGAAAGGCATAAACAAAGGATAATAAGAACAAAACTGATATGGATAACAAAGGAGTTTGCTTCCACTGCAATAAGCCTGGACACTGGAAAGAAACTGCGAGAAGTATCTTGCAGTGGCTAACCAAAGAAGCATAATGAAGTTTTGCCACAAATACAATTTTGTTCAAGATTTATAATAAATTTTTCTTTAAGTCAAGGTTCTACTTGGATATTGGATATCGACTTTGGTTATCATAAATATAGATTTATGAAGGACCAAGAAGAAGTAAAAGCTAAACAAAGATAAATAATCTTATGTGTGGGAAATGAAGCAAATGTTGTTACATTAGCCATAGAAACTTATAGTTTAGCAATGCCTACGGCAAGTCTATTAAGTCAATAAGTTGTTATCAGATTCCAGTTCTCGTTGAAACATTATTTCCATTTTATTGTTGGACAATGACATCTTTGGTATTATATTTAAGAACAATTGTTGTTCTATTTATAATAATAATGTTTTGTATAGAATTGGAATATCACTTAATGGATTTTGTATACTGACTTACGTAAAAATAATTTTACAAATTGAACAAACTAGTATAAGAAAAGGAGATGATCATTTAAAGTGTTAAATGTGTGTATTTAATGAAATACAAGTGTAAATTATTTGAAAAGTTCAAAGAATTCATAAGTGAAACAAATTGACAAAGTATTAAGATTCTTTGATTAGATCAAGGAATAAATACTTGAGCAATAAGTTTCTAGATCATCTCAAATGGTTTTCTCATAATGGACGCCTCCTGATACGTAATAATTGATTGATGTATCTCGAAAGGAAAAATCGTACCTTGTTGGACATGGTACGGTTCATAATTATTTTACCGACATTCCAAAGATTCTTCAGTGGTCATGTCCTAGAAATGGTCAGATATCTACTTTAAAAGGTAACCTCAAAATCACCCCAAGACTCCATAAAAGTTATGGACGGGAGGATTCCTAATCTTAAGTATGTTAAGTTAAGGGGTTGTCCAACTTATGTGAAAATGTTTCAAAGGATAAGCTTGGGACAAGATTTGACAAGTACAATTTGTGGGACATCCTAAAGTAAGTTTAGGTATATGTTCTATAATCCTACTTAGCAAAAGGTGTTTGTTGCGAAACACACCGCTTTCTAAGATAAAGGTGTTTATTATTGAAGGGGCTAGTGGGAGAATAATAGATCTTCAAGAGTTCAAGAACCACAAAACACTATAAGTCAAATAAGAGGAACCTATAGATAGATTCTATTGTACCACAACCTAATCAGAACTGAATAGTAAATCAAGATACCTAGGAGGTATGGATTCATCATAGATGATGATGATGAGGTACACATCATAGAAGATGATGATCCAGATTATACATACGATGAGGTAAGAGTTTCTAGTGTACAAAAGGGTCAAGTGGGAGCGCCGTGAAATTTCTAGTATTATATGTTGATATACTACGGATGAGGAATTACATACCAATGCTACAATCAAGAAAGATAAATTTGTCTAAAAATTCCTCCACGAATGATTTGGGAAGAGTATCTTAATTGGGGTTAAAATCTATATAGATAGATTCAAGAGGATACTCGACTTAACCCAATGAATGTATATTCATTTGATGCTAAAGTCGTTTAGCATGGCAAGCTCCAAGAGATGTTTCATGTTGATGAGCCATGGAGTGTATCTCTCTTAATAATCCCCACAAACTATTAAAAGAAGAGAGATCGCATGAGTGACAATCATGTATTCAATGAAATATACGAGACCTGATGTTGATTAGTCATATTATGGAGAAGTTCACTCATGAGTCGTTGAAAACATCTTAAAGTGCTTAACCAAGCACTAAGGATGTGATCATATTCATGGTGGGTCTAAATTAAAACTAGAGGGCTTAACAGACTCAAGTTTTTCGCATGCACTAAGATGACGAAAAATCCACTTTAAGGTAAAGCGTTATCTTGAACAAAGGTGCAGTTGAATTGAAAGGTTCCAAACAAAGAAAGAGTTCTTTGGTTTAGTGATAAAGACAAAGTATATAACTATAAATGAAGTCGCAAGTTGATTGTTTGGATTAAAAGTTCATTCTGTAACTAGGAATAGTTCCTAAGTCTCATCTTGGATCTAAACATGTGTGTGGCATTTCATTTGATTATAAGAATCATTGAAAGATGGAAAATCACTATAGAGATGGTGGACTCTCAAGAACAACATTACATATCCATTAACTAAAGCTTATCCAACAAACAGGATAATCGCCACTTAGAGAAGAAGAGTATAAGATATAAATGGCGATTGGCTTTTAGTGCAAGTGGGAGATTGAAAGTAATATGCACACAAGCCAATCATGTTTGATGATAAAGCATATACTTTGTAATAATCTTATTCATTTATTAATAAAAAGTATTAATTTATTAAAGGCTTTTAATTATCTACATGATGTCTTTTTTTATAATATGTGATAAACCCATAGTTTTAAGCAATACTTTTAGAATAATGATGATGATCATTCTAATGAGATCTAAATTCTTAGAAAGCTTAAAACTAAAATAGTTCCCAATCATTGGATTACTAAATTGGGGATTAGTGAATCCGGATAGATTGGTACATACGCTGTTTGCTCATTGGATGAGGATGATTGATCTCATGATCATTTGTGTGGAGACACTAAAGCAAGTATGTAGGTGCTTATTAGAGAATAAGTTCATTTAACGCATGGCTCGCTAAGGAATACCTAATGGAGTTTAACTTGCTCGTCAATAGGAATTCTATAGTGATAGTAAGACAAGTGATCCTTGACTTGAGATCATCATAGTATCTTGTGTATGATGAGTTATACTTTGACTTATTCCTTAAGACCCTTAGGGTATATCAAAGGGTATGCTTGGGTATAATAAGTTGTATATGGAGATAATGTATGATCAATAAAGAATCTACCACTTCTATTAAAAGAAGAGAAATGTCCTATGTGATTCGATAAATGACAACCCAAGAGTCCTTGGTTAAGGCGTAATGAAATTAGAAAGGAGTTTCTAATTTGCATTATTTGGAGTTCAGGCATTTAAGAGTCGAAATACATATAATTAAATAAAATAAGACTTGACAAAGAATTCCATGTCTTATATTTAATTGGGACATCAGAGGGTGGAAGGATTGAATTGTATTTAAGAACTATTTACTCAAAGGTTCTTTTTATGATTAATGTTGAAATCTATATTATCCGGAAAGTCGTTGATCGCTAGGGAGGCTTATCCCTATCAGAGAATAAATATTATTTATTTAAATAAATTAATTGTTTAATTTATTTATTTAAATAAGATTAGAATTGTTCTAATTGATTTATTCACAATAGGTTTAATATGGAGAACCTAAAGGGTCACACCATAAAAGGAAGAATAATTATTTAAGAAGTTAATGGCATAATCGTAATAATATGTTATGTATATTTAATTTAATCTATGGTGATAGAATAAATTAAATAGCTTAATATTTATTATTTAATATTTTAGAAATATTAAATATAAATTAATAAGAGGAGTCTTATTAATATTATTACAATTATTATTATTTTAATTTCTAAAAGAGTTTAGGAATTAATTTAATATAAGTACTCTCATTTATTCCTAATAGATTAGAGAGGAAAATTAATTAAAGGAGTTTAATTAATTATCCCTAATAAGATTAGGGAGCCCATTTAATTAAAAGAGTTTAATTAAATAATACCTTATTTTAATAGGGTTACTTGATATCTTTATAAGAGGAGTCTTATATCAAATATTAAGACGACGTAATAATTCCAATGGTTGGAGAGTATGCTCCTTTTCTATAGAGATAGAAAAACTAGGGTTTAGCCAACCACCCATCTTCTTGAATCCTTCTTCTTCCTTGGTGGATCACCTCTAGAGGCCAAACACATGGGTGGCTTGAAAGTAGTATGCACACAAGCCAATCATGTTTGATGATAAAGCATATACTTTGTAACAATCTTATTCATTTATTAATAAAAAGTATTAATTTATTAAAGGCTTTTAATTATCTACATGATGTCGCTTTTATAATATGTGATAAACCCATAGTTTTAAGCAATGCTTTTAGAATAATGATGATGATCATTCTAATGAGATCTAAATTCTTAGAAAGCTTAAAACTAAAATAGTTCCCAATCATTGGATTACTAAATTGGGGATTAGTGAATCCGGATAGATTGGTACATACGTTGCTTGCTCATTGGATGAGGATGATTGATCTCATGATCATTTGTGTGGAGACACTAAAGCAAGTATGTAGGTGCTTATTAGAGAATAAGTTCACTGAACGTGGCTCGCTAAGGAATACCTAATGGAGTTTAACTTGCCTGTCAATAGGAATTCCTATAGTGATAGTAGTACAAGTGATCCTTGTACTTGAGATCATCATAGTATCTTGTGTATGATGAGTTATACTTTGACTTATTCCTTAAGACCCTTAGGGTATATCAAAGGGTATGCTTGGGTATAATAAGTTGTACATGGAGATAATGTATGATCAATAAAGAATCTACCACTTTATTAAAAGAAGAGAAATGTCCTATGTGATTCGATAAATGACAACCCAAGAGTCCTTGGTTAAGCGCGTAATGAAATTAGAAAGGAGTTTCTAATTTGCATTATTTGGAGTTGTGCATTTAAGAGTCGAAATACATATAATTAAATAAAATAAGACTTGTGTAATTCATGTCTTATATTTAATTGGGACATCAGAGGGTGGAAGGATTGAATGTATGCAGAAACTATTTACTCAAAGGTTCTTTTATGATTAATGTTGAAATCTATATTATCCGGAAAGTCGTTGATCGCTAGTCAGGAGGCTTATCCCTATTGTAGAATAAATAAAACCTAAAGGGTCACACCATAAAAGGAAGAATAATTATTTAAGAAGTTAATGGCATAATCGTAATAATATGTTAAGTATATTTAATTTAATCTATGGTGATAGAATAAATTAAATAGCTTAATATTTATTATTTAATATTTTAGAAATATTAAATATAAATTAATAAGAGGAGTCTTATTAATATTATTACAATTATTATTATTTTAATTTCTAAAAGAGTTTAGGAATTAATTTAATATAAGTACTCTCATTTATTCCTAATTGGATTAGGAAGGAAAATTAGTTAAAGGAGTTTAATTAATTATCCCTAATTAGATTAGGGAGCTTAATTAATTAAAAGAATTTAATTAATTAAAAAAATCCCAATTCCTTAATTGTTAAGGTGGGTTGCCCGCATCTATAAATAAGAGGAGTCTTATTATAGGTGTTGGGGGTTGTTGACTTTTACAACGACATAATTCCAATTTGTTGGAGAGTACCCTTTTCTATAGAGATAAAAAACTAGGGTTTGAGCCAAATACCCCTTCTTCTTGAATTTTCTTCTTCCTTGGTGGATCACCTCTAGAGGCCAAACATATGGGTGGCTAACGTTGATCAAAGGAAGGAACAAAACCCCGATGGATTCAAGTTGAACGCGAAAGGATTTGGAGGCGAACTTGTGCCTGAGGAAGCTCGATCTTCAAGGGTATGATTTTATTCTTTATCTTTTCGTTTAATTAATAATTGTGCATAAAGGGTGATCCGGGTATATGGTTTATAAATTTTTAAACTCTGATTTTTACACGCTTCCGCTTAATTTTTGCAATTTGATTGCGTTCTTGAATATTACAAACCTAACATGGCTAACGTTGATCAAAGGAAGGAACCAAACCCGGTGAATTCAAGTTGAACGCGAAAAGATTTGGAGGTGAACTTGTACCTGAGGAAGCTCGATCTTCAAGGGTATGATTTTGTTCTTTATCTTTTCGTTTAATTAATAATTGTGTATAAAGGGTGATCTGGGTTTATGGTTTGTAAAATTTTAAAACTCTGATTTTCCACGTTTCCGCTTATTTTTGCAATTTGATTGCGTTCATGAATATTACAAACCTAACAGTTTCGTATATTCTAGTATACTCGTATGAAATTTCATTTCTTTTGTACTCGTCATGAAATATCATTTTCTTTGGTATTTTTTTACGAGTTACTATTCACGGGTTACTATTCACCCAGTTACTATTCACTCTAGTATTATTCACTCGGGTATTCAGGAGCACTTTTTGTGTTGGAGTACTATTCACGAGTTACTATTCATGGGTTACTATTCACCCGAATATTATTTACTCGGATATCTGGGGTACTTTTCATGCCGGGGTACTATTTACGAGGTACTATTCCCAAAGTACTATTCATAGGGTACTATTTACCTGAAAAATATATTTCTTTTCTGTCTAAATTATTTTTGGTACATGAATATTATTCTTGAATTTTACTCCACAAAGCAGTATCATGTTGACAATTTGGATATTTTTAAACTCTAGATAAATTTAAAGTCTTTAATATTTATCCTTGATTTCGTTTGATTAATGTTTATATCATTGTCATCATCCTCATGCTTATATTGTGATGAAAGTCATCTTTGGCTTATGTGCATAGATGGACTGTTGATTATTGGTTTTACAGTTGTACATCTTTGGCTTTCGTGCATAGATGGACTATTGATTATTGGTTTTACAGTTGTATATTTTTGGCTTACGTGCAAAGATGGACTGTTGATTATTGGTTTTATAGTTGTATATCTTTGACTTACTTGCAATGATGGACGGTGTATGGCATGATCATAACCATCGGTGATAATAACGAATATCCTGGCCCGTAGCATGGATAATTCGATGATGTGATTCGCGGTGATCACGACCATTAGTTAACAATTGAATGTCTTCGTCAGTAGTGGCATCGATAGAGACAATTGATTGGTATGGTCATTGACCATTGGTTTTATAGTTGAATATCTTTGCACGTAGTGCAAAGATAGAACAATCGATTGGTATAATCATTGTTAATACATTTGAATATCTTTAGCCTTTGGGGTAAGGATATTGAGTAAACGTTCTATTAAGCCTTTATGGCAAGGAGAAGCTGTTGATTTACATGATTATAAATATGAATTGTGAATTTAACTATAATCTTTGGTGGTTCAGGTGAATACAGGTGATGAAAGTTCTCTTTGTCTTGGGTATAATAAAGAACTGTTAATGGGTATTACAGGGATAAAGTTGATAAAAAACTTTTTAAATCATAGAAGATAGTAGATTTTATGCTCTACTTGACTCTTCTAATGGATTGCTTATTCTGCTGCAGTTAAACTTGATGTTTATTATATTTTATCAGTTTAACACTGTTGAAGGCTAAGGATAATTTATTCTGCATTATCTTAGTCATAATATTTCTTACTGGGCTAGTTGAGCTCACCCTTTTCTTTCATTGTTCTCTTCAGGAAATGAGAATATAGTTGGGACGAGTCGGGAAATGGAGTGATGGTCCAGGATAAGTTGCTTTAGTAGTCCTCACTATTCTGTGAAATAGTGTGATAATAATTATAATGAGGACTCCATTGAGAGTGAATATTGTCTAGAAGGAAATATTCTTGTTTAAACTCTCAGCTATGTTTTGTCATATTGTATACGACTGTTGTATAATTAAGTTTGTATTTGATTTATGTACCATGTATTTGGCGACTCAAGATGGGTGATGTATACCTGTTTTGGGGGCGTCACACTTGACATCATTGGAGTATGTTGATGGAAAACTTCTTGAGATCTAAAGAATATTGGGGTGTTGTCGAGAATGAAATTACTGAGCCAGAAAGAGTAACTGTGGACGCCCCAAAAAACAGTATACATCACCCATCTTGAAAGTCGCCGGATACATGGTATGTAACTCAACTACAAACTTAATTATACAACCGTCAGTGCAAAATACTTACAAAATATAGCTGAGAGTTTAAACAAGAATATTGTCTTCTAGACAATATCCACACTCAATGGAGTCCTCATTATAATTATTATCACACTATTTCATAGAATAGTGAGGACTACTATAACACCATCTCAGACCATCACTCTGTTCCCCGACTCATCCTAGCTATATTCTCATTTCTTGAAGAGAATAGTGAAAGAAAAGGGTGAGCTCAACTAGCCCAGTAAGAAATATTATGACTAAGATAATGCAGATTGATTTATCATTAGCCTTCAACGGTGTTAAACTGATAAAATATAATAAACATCAAGTTTAACTGCAGCGGAACAAACAATCCATTAGAAGAGTCAAGTAGAGTATAAAATCTACTATCTTCTATGCTTTAAAAGTTTATCATCAATTTTTACCCCTGTAATACCCATCAATAGTTCTTTATTATACCCAAGACAAATAGAACTTTCATCACCTGTCTTCACCTGAACCACCAAAGATGTTAGTTAAATTCACAATTCATGTTTATAATAATGTGAATCAACAATTTTGCCACAATGGCATAATAAAACATTTACTCAATATCCTTACCCCAAAGGCTAAAGACATTCAAATGTAATAACAATGATCATACCAATCAGTTGTCTATCTTTGCACTACGGGCCAAAGATATTCAACTATAAAACCATTGGTCATGATCATACCAATCAATTGCCTGTCAGTGCACAACGACCAAAGACATTCAACTCTTAACTAATGGTCATGATCCTGCCAATCACATCATCGAATTATCCCTGCATAACCAAGGATATTCGTTAGTATCACCAGTGGTCATGGTCATGTCATACACCTGTCCATCTTTGCACTACGAGCCAAAGCTATCAAACAACAGATCATCTTTGCACTACAGGCCAAAGATATTCAACCACAGATCATCTTTGCAATATAGGCCAAAGACATACAACTGTAAAGCCAATAACTGACAGACCATCTATGCACTATGAGCCAAAGATGACTTTTAACGCAATATAAGCATGAGGATCATGACAATGATATAAGGAATCAAACAAATGAGATAAAGGATAAATATTAAACATTTATAGTACAATTTATCTAGAGTTTAAGAATATCTAAATTGTCAATATGATCACTAACTGTGGAGTAAAATTCAAGAATAATATTCATGTATCAAAAATTAATTTGGACAAAAAAGAATTAATTTTTTAATCGTAAATAGTACCCCGTGAATAGTACTTCGTGAATAGTACCCTGTGAATAGTACTTCATGAATAGTACCCCATGAATAGTATTTTGTGAACAGTATTTCATGAATAATACTTCGTGAATAGTACCCCCGAGTGAATAATACCCGAGTGAATAGTAAGAAATAATACCCCTTACAAATAAGAAATAAATAACATCCCTTACGGATATTGAACGAAACTAATATTCCTTACGAATATTAAACGAAGACAATGAATATTGAACGAAAATGATATTCCTTACTTAATATTGAATCTAAAATAATATTCAAACGAATACGAAAAATAATATCTCTTCGTAATATAAAATAAATAATACCCTTACTTACATTGTTGAATCTAAAAATAATATTCATACGAATATTAAAAAAAATAATATCTCTTCGTAATATGAAATAAATAATACCCTTTACTTAATAAGAAATAAATAACATCCCTTACAGATATTGAACTAAAATAATATTCCTTACTTAATATTAAACGAAGACAATGAATATTGAACGAAAATGATATTCCTTACTTAATATTGAACTAAAATAATATTTATACTTAATACAAAAAATAATATCTCTTCGTAATATGAAATAAATAATACCCCTTACGATCGTTGAATCTAAAATAATATTCTTATTTAATATTGAATCGAAGATGATATTCCTTATTTAATATTGAATCTAAAATAATATTCATACTAATATTTAAAAATAATATCTCTTTAGAATATGAAATAAATAATACCCCTTTATTTAATTTGTTGAACGAAAATAATATTCATATTCATACGAAAAATAATATCTCTTCAGAATGTGAAATAAATAATACCCCTTACCTCAGAAGAAGACTGGATACAGGAATAGTGAAGTAGCAGACTTCGCTTATTCTTTCTCTCTATAGCTTCTGTCTCTATAATTGCTCTTGTGAGTCTTAGTGAATTGGTGATAATGAAGGAAGAATGAGCTTCTATTTATAAGAAAATATAGTTTCGATAATTGCACATTTTGGGGCTCAAAATATTATAGTATAATACCTTCATCTTTTCCTTCATTTTTAATTTAGTCCTGCAAGTATTATCAAACATGCACCACCTCCCCTAATAGTATAACATGTGAATCAATAGTACAATCATGTGACTCAATAGTTCTATACATGTGAAAAAATAATTTCAGTATAATACATTCATCTATACCTCCATTTTTAATATAGTCATGCAAGTATTATCAATCTTGTACCACCTCCCCTAATAGTACATGCCTGTGAATCAATAGTATACACATGTGAACAAATAGTTATAAGCATATGAATTAATAGCAATTAATTGCTCATTTATCCGATTAATTACCCGATTGGTCAATATAACTTCTAGACATCAATTATTATCGAAATAAATGTCGATTTCCACTAACACTAATAATCCCAACACAATGGAACTATCAATTTCATCTTTAATCAACACGAACTTATTCATCATTAATATTATAACTCACAATATTTAACAACCAGGTCGTTCCCAGGAAAGAGGGGGCTTTCCGATAAGGATTTCTCCCTATTTGCGCGCAATTAGATGACCTAATGTAAGACCCCGAAATTTTTTTAAATAAAAAGGAATTTCCTTTATTTATTATTTTGAAATAGTAAGGGTTGATTTGATTAATGTGGATAGTTAAGGGTTAAATACGCAAATATTTCAAAATAAGCAAGTGGTTATAAAATATTCATTTTTGCTTGGGAATATTCGTTTGGTCGGGAATATTCTTATCGTTTGGGAATATTCGCATTTACCACAAGTAAACCATGTGTGGGCCCCATAACTGAAAGCGATTGGATGAAGAAAACGACAAATATAAGTTGGTTAAAAATAATTGGTACAGTAGTTGTTACCGTTAAGACCATTGAATACCGGTGGTAAAATATACAAAGAATACGCGTGGTCGCATAAAGAAGAACACCTGTGACGCATAAAGATTGTTGAATTATTAATCCTTACGTAAGAAGGCACTACTCAATAATTTTCACAGTGAGTTCTGCTCAATATTTTATTTTATTGATTCAATAATTCTTTGCGTTGATATTTTATATTATTGTTGTTCAATAATTGTCACCGCACATTATCTCCATTATCGGATCAATAATTCATATTATTTGAATAATATTATTAGATAGCATTATTGGCAATGTCTAGAAAGTTACATCGAGGAGAGGTTTGGTCACCTAATTGCTTGGCCAAGAAGGAAAAATCCTTATCTAAAGCCCCTCTTTCTGGGGAACTACCTGGTCATCATAATTGTGGATTCGTAATATTATTTATGAATAATTAATTATTGATTCATATGATAAAGAAATATTTATTTTATGTGGATATAAATGATGGATTTATTTATGTGGTTATAAATGAAGAAATTATTGTTGAGGTGTTTTATCAAGATTTTACCGATTGGAGGTATTAAAATTAAATCGTGGGTTTTGAGATATATCATGGGGTTATAATTTTTAATCAAACCGTTGGATTGTGGTAATTTTTGGGTATGTTATACATACATAAGTTGAGTATATGTCCACAAATTTTGAACCGTTAAAATGCACGTAATGATTTGTTATGAATTTTAAGAGGTGTTTGATTAGGAAATTAGGGTTATAATTGATTTTGGTGGAAAATTCTAGAATTGAG
Source organism: Panax quinquefolius (assembly GCA_020205615.1). Classification (NCBI taxonomy): domain Eukaryota; kingdom Viridiplantae; phylum Streptophyta; class Magnoliopsida; order Apiales; family Araliaceae; genus Panax; species Panax quinquefolius. The sequence goes on from CM035152.1 coordinate 21,970,792, forward strand.
TGGGCCCCACTTGTGGTTGGTAAAAAGAAATGTGCTGAATTTTATTTCAAATGTGGTGGGTGGCAATAGTAGGTGTAAAGCCATCGTAAAGCAGTCAAGTCTGCCTTTGGGGCTAACATTTTCCTATAAATAGAGGGCTAAGTTAGAATTGAAAATCACACGTAAACAAAGTTTTTTTCTTTCTCTCTATATTATTGAGCGTATTTTGTGAGTATTTAGATACTTTGAGAGTTGTTGCTCAAGACAAGTTTCATTCAAAGATCACTTCCTTGACCTTCCTTCCGAAGTCTTCGATTCTTTGAGGTAAGGGATATTATTTTTTCGTAATGATATTATTTCTTCAATATCATTACTTTGAAATGTTGATCCAAGTTTTTATCAAATTTGGAACTTTTCATGTTCTGGGTTACTATTCATGAGTTACTATTCACGAGTTACTATTCATGAGTTACTATTCACGAAAGTTACTATTCACGGTAGTATTATTCATGAAGCGTGAAGATGTTTTTTTTGTGGAATTTCTATCTTTTGGTGTCTGAGTTACTATTCACGATATCTAAGACTATTCACGATATAAGACTATTCACGATATCGGCACTATTCATCGAAAAATAAAATTTCTTCTTTTCGTTCAAAATATCTATTTCGGATACTAGCTTTGATTGTATCTCATGTTTTGATCATTCTTGAATTTTACACCACCTGTGATTATTTTTGGGGTATTGTTGGACATGGATAAAACAAAGTACGAATCCTTAATCCTTAATCCTTGTCATTTTGTTTCACCGATTCGTTCTTTAAAAATATTTTTCATCATCCTCGCCTTAAATGATGATATTATTGAATATCTTTGGCTTTGTAGTGCAAAGATGAATGATTTCAAGAATATCTTTGGCCCAGAGTGCAAAAGATGAGCAGTGTTGAGATGAACACGACTGATCGATTAATATCTTTGGCTCAGAGTGCAAAGATGAACAGTGTTTAAATGAACATGATTAATCGATGAATATCTTTGCCAGAGTGCAAAGATGAATATTTGATTCCATATGTATATTGATTGTTGTTATGGGGATAAAAGATAGACGATGAACTTTTAAATTCATATATAGAAGATAGTAGTTTGCATTCTCTACTTAACTCTTCTAATGAATTATTATTTCCGCTGCGAATATTAATTTAAAATTTGTTGTCTATTGTATTCTATTAAAATTTTCCTCGTTGAAGACTAACGATAATTTGTTGTATATTATCTTAGTCATAATATTCTTTATCGAGCTAGTTGAGCTCACCCTTTTCCTTTTTGTTCCATTCTTCTCGTGGAGGCGAGAATATAATGAGTGACGTAGCCTGGGGTATGGAATGAAGGTTTTAGAAAGGATTGTTTAGTAGTCCTCACCATTTTGTAAAATAATGTATCAATAAATGTGATGAGGATTTATTTGAGTATAAATATTGTCTAGAAGATAATATTTGTATTTAAACTCACAGCTTTTATTGTTGTAATAATAAAGTTGTAGTTGTTTCGCACTCATGTATTGACAACTCGTAATGGGTGGTGTATACCTATTTTGGGGGCGCCACGGTTGGTATCGAGCTTAGGATATGATCTGGCGGAGATCGGGGAATAGAACTAGGAGGGGAGAGACGAAGTAAATCCTTCGCTAGTGTGTCCTACCTAAGCTTATTTGTTAGTTGGTCAAGATATAGGGATATTATGTGATATATTGATTTCTTAATTAACCCCTTGTTTTATGACAAAGATTTGAGAATGTCGATCGAGAATATTAACATTGGAGTAAATGAGACCGTGGAGATGCCTCAGATTACCAACGAGGAGAACGCAACAGTCGGGCAATGTTCCTCTTGTGAACAACACCACCGAAAGCAGATGATGAACGAGGGATGTTTAGAAGTTTTTTGCAGCTCATGCAAAATCGACGAGGAGACTCGTGTTCAAAATATGAGGAGGAAATGATAGCAATTCACGGGTTGTCACACCAAGCAGCTTCAAAGAGTTGGGACCACCAGAATTTAAGGGAAAGCCGATCCGATCATGGCGGAAACATGGGTCAAACAAATTACCAAGATATTCGATGTCTTGGGATGCACGGAGGAACAGAGGTTCCATTCGCCACCTTTATGTTCCGTGGCGAGGTAGACTCATCGGTGGGAGTCTCGTGAAGCGCATCCATCCACCAGACTCAAAGATGTCTTGGGAGACGTTTCAGAGACTATTTAATGACAAATACTTTCCCGAAAGTGTTCGGCTATATGAAGGAAGTGGAGTTCATCGATTAGAGCAAAACAACACGACGTTGTCTCAAAGACGAGGCAAAGTTTGTAGAGTTATCCTGTTTGCCCTCATTTGGTGGAGAATGAGGAACGATGATGCTGTGGATGTTTCTTAGAGGTTTGAAACCCCAGATACGCCAAGATCTCATTTCTCATAAACTTTCTCTTTATTCGGATGTCAAACAGGCTCAATTATTAGAAAGCGAGATAACGAGTAGTACGGCCAACCGAGGGACCATAAACCAGGATCGTACTGTAGATATAGCGATCAATGTAATAATGATAACTCGCGAGAAAAGAAGACAGACGGAAAAAATGGTAACCACTCGTGGTAATCATGGTCATAAAAAATGTAAGAAGAAGTCGAGGAGATTTTAAAAGAGGAGATTTAATAACGACTATGTGAAGACGACAAAGGTCTTCAAGCAAAGAATCGGTTCTAAGGGAGGAGGAGAACGACCACCCATCATATGCTACAAATACGAAAAGAGGGACATATCGGGTCAAACCGCCCACAACATTCAAGGTATGCTATAGTTGTGGAAAGGAAGGACATATCGCCGAGATCAGATGCAGCAGAAGCGAAACCTAGTTCAATGGGGACGGTGACTCAAAAAGATCGTCCCGTAAAAGTCAAAGTCAACGATTCCGGAAGAGCGTTTGTTGTGGATTTGGTCATAATGCGAGGAACCCAAACGAGGTGATCACGGGTAAGCTATTTATAAATTCTTGCTAAGTTTATACCTTACTTGATAGGTGCATACCCATTCATTTATCTCTCCGCATGTGCTCAACGTTTAAACTTGACTCTAGGAGAAATTAGACTTTGACCTATCTGTGGAAACTCCGTTAGAGAAACTTTCATCACATCCACTCGCTTATAAATTTTGTTTGATTCAAGTTGGCACCATCACCTTACCATTGACCTTATCTCTTTAAAGATACTTGCTTTTGATGTGATTTTAGGGATTGATTGGTTAACTACTCATCATGCCAAAATTGATTGTTTTCGTAAGGTTGTTAGTTTTCATATTCCTAACCAACCCGTTGTATTTAATTCAAGCAACTAAACCATTAAAATCAATCACCGCTCATATCTAATCATAAAGCTATTCGCTTATTGAAAAATGGATATCAAGCTTTCTTAGCCCATGTTATGGATTTGAATAAAGACACGCCAAATTTGAATAATATTCCCGTTGTTATTGACTTTCCGACGATTTCAAGAACTTCCCGGTCACCCCGTAACGTGAAGTTGAATTCTTTATTGATCTTGAACCTGCACAAAGCCCATTTCTAAAACCCCATATCGAATGGCTCCTATTGAACTTCAGAGTTAAAGGTCCAACTACTGTGGGAATTGTTGGACATTGGTTTCATTCGTCCTAGTACATCTCCTTGGGGTGCTCCTCTGCTTTATTTGTAAAGAAGAAAGACGGGAGTATGCGACTTTGTATTGACTATCGGAATTGAACCATGTCACCATCAAGAATAGGTATCCTCACCTCGTATTGATGACTTGTTTGACCGATTGTAAGGGCACAATTCTTTTCAAAAATCGATCTTCGTTCGGATATCATCATGAAGATTAAATCGAGGATATTCCAAAGACCGCCTTTAGAACTTCGGTATGGGCATTATGAATTCTTAGTCATGTCTTTTCGGACTAACTAATGCTCCCGCGGCTTTCATGGATATGATGAACCGAGTATTCAAGGAATATTTGGATCATTCGTTGTTGTCTTTATTGATGACATCCTTATATATTCCAAAAGTCGTGAAGATCATGAGCACCATTTGAAGTCGGTACTCCAAAGGCTTTGAAAACCGACTATATGCCAAATTGAAGAAATGCGAGTTCGGCTTGAGGAAGTAGCCTTTCTTGGGCATGTGGTGTCAAAACATGGAGTATCCATTGATCGGCGAAGATTGAAGCAATACAAAGTTGGGAGCAACCAAGTCGGTGGATCAAGCACGTAGCTTTTTGGGCTTAATTTGGTTATTATCGGAGATTCGTGGAAGGGTTTTCTCGAATCGCTACTCCATTAACTCATTAACTCGAAAGGATACGAAATTTGTTTGGGGCGAAGAATGCGAGAAAAGTTTCCAAGAGCTTAAGAGGAGACTTATTTCTAAGACTGTTCTAACAATACCATCCGGTTCGGATGGATTTGTTATCTCAAATGATGCTTCGTGCAAAGGGTTAGGATGTGTTCTCATGCAACGTGGGAAAGTCATAGCCTATGCCTCGCGACAACTTAAAGAGTATGAGAGGAATTATCCTACTCATGATCTAGAGTTGGCAGTGATCAAGTTGCAAGGCTTAAAGATATGGAGGCACTATCTATATGGGGAGAAAGTGGAGATATATTCGGATCATAAAAGCCTTAAATATTTCTTCACTCAAAAAGAACTCAACACGCTGCATAAATGACGTTGGCTCGAGCTATTGAAAGACTACGACCACACTATTCAATACCATCCCGAAAAAGCGAACGTGGTAGTAGGACGCGTTGAGTAGAAGATCATATGCGGGAACGAAAAGCGATGATGTCAAGTATACGCGACAGAGCCAACTTTAATAGAAAAGTTAAGGTTGCTCAAGCCACCCAATTCGGAGCCGATATGCGTATGAAGAAGAAAGTACAAGAAGGAGCTATTCTAAGCGAGAATTGATGAAGAAGGAATACTTGAGTCCACTCTAGACTTTGTGTTCCTAACGACTCGATTTGAAGTACAAGATTATGATGGAGGCACACAATACACCATTTGCAATCCATCTTGGAAGTACTAAAATGTATCGTGATCTTGACATACATTTTGGTGGAATAATATGAAGAGAGAGATTGCAAAGTTTATCTCGATGTGTTTAACTTGCTAACGTGTAAAGGCGGAGCATCTAGTACCTAAGGGTCCGCTGCAACCACTTGAGATTCCGGAATGGAAGTGGGAACACATTACCATGGATTTCGTTACGGGTCTTCCTACGGTTTCTCAAGGCATCAATGCTATTTGGGTTATTGTTGATAGATTAACCAAGTCCGCTCATTTCTTGACACGGAGACTTATTCCTTGAACGCCTTGCTAGTATATACGTAAATGAGATCGTGAGGTTGCATGGCATGCCTGTATCCATAGTTTGGATCGTGACCCAAGATTCACTTCAAGATTTTGGGTTAGCTTGCAAAAAGCTATGGGCATGGATTTGCGATTTAGTAAGCATACCATCCCCAAACCAGACGGACAATCGAGAGGACTATTCAAACTCTTGAAGATTTATTAAGACTCGTGTCCTAGACTTCAAGGGCGGTTAGGATAAGTATTTACCATTGGTGAAATTCTCCTACAACAACAGTTATCGGGCAAGTATAGGCGTGGCTCCATTCGAAGCATTATATGGACGAAAATGTCGTTTCCAATATGTTGGGATGAGGTGGGTGAAGCAACATTGTTGGGACCCGAGTTAGTACGTATGACTACCGAAAAGATCCAAATAATTCGACAACATATACAAACGGCTCAAGATCGACAAAAGAGTTATGCGGATCTTCATCGAAAGGACGTGGAATTTAATGTGGGGATCATGTATTGTCATGAAGTTGCTCCATGGAAGGGAGTTACAAGATTTGGGAAGAGAGGAAAGCTCAATCCACGATTTATTGGTCCATTTCAAATTCTTGACCGAGTAGGAAATGTAGCCTATAGACTTGCGTTACCTCCGAGTATGTCTCGTGTTCATAATGTGTTTCATATATCTGTACTTCGTAAATATGTGAAAGACCCGAACCACGTTATTGAGTTAGAACCGGACGAGATAGCCGAGGACTTAACGTATGAGGAGGTACCTATCAAGATCTTGGATAGGAAGGAGCATGTCCTACGCGCAAAGGTCATACCACAAGTTAAAGTTTTGTGGAGGAATCATGCTATAGAGGAAATGACCTGGGAATTGGAAACGGAAATGAAAGCGAGGTATCCTCACCTTTTGAAACACCAGTATCGTACGCCAATTTCGAGGACGAAATTTCATAAGGAGGGAGTTGTAGAAGACCGAAATTTTTTAAATAAAAGGAATTTCCTTTATTTATTATTTTGAAATAGTAAGGGTTGATTTGATTAATGTGGATAGTTAAGGGTTAAATACGCAAATATTTCAAAATAAGCAAGTGGTTATAAAATATTCATTTTTGTTTGGGGAATATTCGTTTGGTCGTGGAATATTAGATCTTTGTTGGGAATATTAAACATTTGACAAATGACATGTAATGTGGGCCCCATAACGGAAAGCGATTGGATGAAGAAAACGACAAATATAAGTTGGTTAAAAATAACGGCGTGTAGTTATTACAAAATTAAGACCATTGGAATACCCTATGGTTAAAATATGATGAATACGCGTGGTTGCACAAGAGAGACACCTGTATTGCATGCAAAGATTGTTGAATTATTGATCCTTACGTAAGAAGGCACTACTCAATAATTTTCACGGTGAGTTATCGCTCAATATTTTATTTTATTGATTCAATAATTGCTGCGTTGATATTTTATATTATTGTTGTTCAATAATTGTCAACGCACATTATCTCCATTATCGGATCAATAATTCATATTATTTGAATAATATTATTAGATAGCATTATTGGCAATGTCTAGAAAGTTCTCACAAGGAGAGGTTTGGTCACCTAATTGCGCCGCCAAGAAGGAAAATCCTTATCTGAAAGCCCCTCTTCCCGGAACTACTGGTCATCATAATTGTGATTACGTAATATTATTTATGAATAATTAATTATTGATTCATATGATAAAGAAATATTTATTTTATGTGGATATAAATGATGGATTTATTTATGTGGTTATAAATGAAGAAATTATTGTTGAGGTGTTTTATCAAGATATTTTACCCAGATTGGAGGTATTAAAAATTAAATCGGGGTTTTGAGATATATTACGGGGTTATAATTTTTAATCCGACCGATGATTGGATTGTGGTAATTTTTGGGTATGTTATACATACATAAGTTGAGTATATGTCCATAATTTTGAACCGTTAAAATGCACGAATGATTTGTTATGAATTTTAAGAGGTGTCTCGATTAGGAAATTAGGGTTATAATTGATTTTGGTGGAAAATTCTAGAATTGAGTGGGCCCCACTTGTGGTTGGTGAAGAAATGTGCTGAATTTTATTTCAAATGTGGTGGGTGGCAATAGTAGGTGTAAAGCCATCGTGAAAGCAAAAGTCAAGTCGCTTTTAGGGCTAACATTTTCCTATAAATAGAGGGCTAAGTTAGAATTGAAAATCACACCGTAAACAAAGTTTTCTTTCTCTCTATATTATTGAGCGTATTTTGTGAGTATTTAGATACTTTGAGAGTTCTTTATTCGAGACAAGTTTCATTCAAGATCACTTGAGCCTTTCCTTCCGGCATCGATTCTTTGAGGTAAGGGATATTATTTTTTTCAGAATGATATTATTTCTTCAATATCATTATCTTTGAAATGTTGATCCAAGTTTTTATCAAATTTGGAACTTTTCATGTCGGGGTTACTTATTCATGAGTTACTATTCACAAGTTACTATTCATGAGTTACTATTCACGAGTTACTATTCACTTAGTACTATTCATGAAGCGTGAAGATGTTTTTTTGTGGAATTTCTATCTTTTGTGTCTCTGAGTTACTATTCACGATCTAAGACTATTCACGATATCTGACACTATTCACGATACTCGGACTATTCATCGAAAAAAATAAAATTTCTTCTTTTCGTCCAAAATATCTATTTCGGATACTAGCTTTGATTGTATCCATGTTTTGATCATTCTTGAATTTTACACCACCGTGATTATTTTGGGTTATTGTTGGACATGGATAAAACAAAGTACTAATCCTTAATCCTTAATCCTTGTCATTTTGTTTCATTGGATTCGTTCTTTAAAAATATTTTTCATCATCCTTAGTCTTAAATGATGATATTATTGAATATCTTTTGGCTTTGTAGTGTAAAAAGATGAATGATTTTCAAGAATATCTTTGGCCTCAGTAGTGCAAAGATGAACAGTGTTGAGATGAACACGACCGATCGATTAATATCTTTGGCTCAGAGTGCAAAGATGAACAGTGTGTTTAAATGAACATGATTAATCGATGAATATCTTTGGCCTGTAGTGCAAAGATGAATATTTGATTCAGATGTATATTGATTGTTGTTACAGGGGATAAAAGATAGAGCGATGAACTTTTAAATTCATACATAGAAGATAGTAGTTTGCATTCTCTACTTAACTCTTCTAATGAATTATTATTTCATTGCAAATATTGATTTAAAATTTGTTGTCTATTGTATTCTATTAAATTTTTCCCTGTTGAAGACTAACGATAATTTGTTGTATATTATCTTAGTCATAATATTCTTTATCGAAGCTAGTTGAGCTCACCCTTTTCCTTTTGTTCCATTCTTCTCGGAGGCGAGAATATAGCGAAAGTATTTAGCCTGGGGTATGGAATGAAGGTTTTAGAAAGGATTGTTTAGTAGTCCTCACCATTTTTGTAAAATAATGTATCAATAAATGTGATGAGGATTTATTTGAGTATAAATATTGTCTAGAAGATAATATTTGTATTTAAACTCACAGCTTTTTCTTGTTGTAATAATAAAGTTGTAGTTGTTTCGCATCTATGTATGACAACTCGTGAATGGGTGGTGTATACCTATTTTGGGGGCGTCACACCTAACCTCTCCTTGACAGAACTTCTAGACATTGTCAATATTGCAAATAATAATATGAATAATTTTGTCGTCTCAATTATTGATTTAATAATATAAAATATTATGCAGATGATACTGTGACAATAATTGAATCAATAATATGAGAGATATGATGCAGCAATTACTATAGCAATAATTGAATATAACTTAGTGACTTCTCACGTAAGCATCATTAATCAATACCGTGTGCTACTATGCAACCACCGTATTACTGTATTTTTACTACCGGGTAGTTCAACAGTTTAACGGTAAAACTTTCGCCGTTATTTTTATAAAAAGATATTTTTGTCATTTTCTAACTACGACAATACTTCCGTTGTGGGGGTCCACCAATAATTATGCCGTCGTACGGATATTTCATGTTAAAACGAATATTCCCCGACCAATCGAATATTCCCCGACACAACGAATATTTTATATCAACTTGCTTACTTTGCAAAATTTTCACATATCACCCTTAACTTTAAACTTTTATCAATTTAACCATTTACTAAATAACATAATAATTATAAGAAAATTGAATACTTTCATTTTATAAAATTCGGGATCTCACAATCTCTCCTCCTTATGAAATTTCGCCTGGTACAGTCGTATAGAGGTATATTTTGACAAGGAAGGTTCTCCCAAGTGTCCATATGAGTACACTCTATTCATCAAGACTAAAGAGGGAGGTAAACTTTTGATAGTCTGCTTATATGTCGATGATTTAATTTTCACTGGAAATGATGAATATATGATTGTAGATTTCAAGAATTTATGATGACTGAATTTGACATGACTAATCTAGGAAAGATGAGATATTTTCTTGGCATTGAGATTGTGCAGACACCTACAGGAATTTTTATTGGGCAAAAGAAATATGCTCAAGAGATTCTGGATAGATTTCAGATGATGAATTGTAACCAAGTTGGGACTCCAAGTGAACCAGGTCTGAAGCTCACGAATGTTCCAGAAGGAAAGAGGATTGACAACACTTTAAATAAATTGTTGGAAGTCTAATGTATTTAATAGCCACTAGATCTGATATTATGTATGCAGTATGTCTAATAAGTAGGTTTATGGAGAAACCAACAGAGCTTCATCTCAAGGATGCGAAGAGAGTGTTTCGTTATTTGAAGGGAACAACTGAGTTCAGGATCTTTTACAAGGAAAATGGAGGATCAGATCTTATTGGTTTCAGCGAAAGTGATTATGCAGGTGATTTGAAAGAAAGGCGAAGCACGTCTGGTTATGTGTTTATAATGAGTTCTGGAGCAATATCATGGATGTCAAAAAAATAGCCGGTTGTCACTCTTTCAACAACAAAGGCAGAATACATTGCAGCTGCATTAAGTGCTTGTCAAGCCGTGTGGTTAAAGAGGGTTCTTGAAGAATTAAAGTGTTATCAGCAAGGTCATGTACTGATTTTTTGCGATAATAGTTCTTTCATCAAGCTCTCTAAAAATCCAAGTTTACATGGACAAACCAAGCATATTGATTTAAGATATCATTTTCTGCGTGATCTTACAAAGAATGGAGTTATAAATCTAGTCTACTATCGAAGTGAAGACCAAGTTGCAGATATCCTCACCAAGCCATTAAAGTTGAGTTTATTTGTCAAGCTGCGTGGGTTGCTTGGAATCTGCTCAGTTAGATCTATAAACTGATTTTCTTAATAGCATTTAGTTTAAGGGATGGTGTTAAAGTATTTAGCTGGTAGTTATTTTTCTAAGTCTTTAGTTGTTAGTTTTTTTTCTAATAACTCCTATTTTATAGGGAATTTGTTTGTTGCTTGACCTGTTTTATAGGAGTATCTCACAAGTTTAGGAGTTGTTAAACATGGGATGTCTGTTAAAAGTTGTGTTGCATTAGCCTTCCCCAAATTTTTTTCCCCTTAGACCTTGAAATTTAGCCCTCCCTAAATTTTCTTCCCCTCAAACTTTTGAATTTATCCTTCCCCATTTCTTGTTCTCCTCTCCAGATTTCTCCTATAAAAGGGAGCTTGGGCTCCTTATTTCAACACAACACAACAACATGAAGCTTAGAGAAGTAAAGAGAGTTAGAGAATGAGAAGCTCAGTTAGTTTATTTCTCAGTTGACAGTTTGTAATCTCCATATTATTTTCATAGTGAATTTTTGAGATCTCTCCCCATGGTTTTTCCTAGTTGGGTTTCCACATAAATTTCTGGTGTTATTATTTTATATCTCATACTGTAGTGTGTTTGTATTTATATTAGTGTATTTGTGTGAGCCTGATTTTCTAACAATTGGTATCAAAACTTTTGGTTCGCGCCGTTAGTGTCTAAGAAAGTGGTTCAAAATGCAATGCCTTTAAGAAATGTGGTTATTTAATTAGTCACCGTTGCAAAATCACGGAGAGACTCCCACCCGACTTACACTTATCTGGCAAACTGGTATGATCTGTTTAAAGAGACATTAGGCATGTCACAAATACGAAGATAACAAGCACAAGTGCGAGGTATGAAGTTGAACCATTTGACGGTAAGTCTAATTTTAGTATTTGGTAGTGTACAGTCAAAGATGTATTTGCTCAACAGGGATTGGCGAAGGCACTAGAAAGGAAGAAACCAGCGACTATAACAGATGAAAAATGGATGGAACTTGAAGCAAAGGTCGTGACAACAATCAGATTGGGTTTGGCACCACATATCAAATATCAGGTTTTGACAGAAACCTCTTCGAAGGACTTGTGGGAGAAACTTGAGAAATTTTACAAGTCAAAGTCTATCAAACCGATTATATTTGAAGAAGGAATTATACCGGCTTCAGACGGAAGAAGGGTATGATTTGGCCAATCATATTAATGAGTTTAATAGATTGGTGACCCAACTAACCAGTATTGATGTGAAGTTGGACGAAGAAGATAAAGCCTTATTGCTTCTTGTCTCTCTACTAGATTCATACTCAACTCTCCAGACTACAATCCTTATAGGGAAGGAAAAACTTGTAGTTGACGATGTGATGTCAGTAGTTCTGGACCAGGATAAGTTCAGGCGCACTACTTAAAGAGATCAAGGAGACAGTCTTCTTGCTTTTTTAGATGGGCGTGGCAGGGGTCCTAATCGAAAGAAGTATTCCAACAAGGAATGAGAAAGGTCTCAGGCGAGACCAGGCAAGAACGAGAAAGGTCTCAGGTTATCATTGCCACGAGAAGAGCCACTAAAAAAAATTAGTATCCATTGTTGAAGAATGATAATAAGAAGAAAGGTAAGTAGATTGTAAATTCTACTAATGTTCTTTGAAAAGGAGATGTGTGCAATGACTGACGAGAGTCGTGCATACGAATGTAAAATAAAGCTTCATAAGGTGATCTCTTATCTGTTAGAGATAGTGGCAGCCTTACAGTTTGGTACATGGATTCCGGTTGTTCTTTTTCATATGTCCCCTCACATGGATTGGTTTGATACTTTTACATCCTGCAATGGTGGAACAGTTTTAATGGGTAATAATGCAGTCTGCAAAGTTACTGGGATAGGAACCATCAAAATTAAAATGTTTAACGGGGTTGTCAGAAAATTGGGTGATGTAAGGTATATTCCAGAATTGAAGAAGAGCTTGCTATCGGTTGAATTACTCGACTCTATAGATTGCAGTAGTCAGAGATGGTGTTATGAAAATTACCAAGGGTTCGATGGTAATTATGAAGGGCTAGAAGAAGGGCACCCTCTACAACCTGATAGGGGACACAATTGCTGGTGGAGCAGCAATTTCTGTGCAGGATAATTCCAACAATGATAACACAAAATTATGGCACATGCAACTTGGTCATTTGAGTGAAGGTGGAATGAAAGAGCTTCACAAAAGGTAGTTGCTAAAAGGTGTCAAAACTTGAAGTTTGGAATTTTGAAAATTTTGCATGTACAACAAACAACGGAGGGTTAGCTTCAAGGAAGGAGCACATACCAGTAAGAATGTACTTGATTATGTACATTCGGATGCGTGGGGCCCGATCAAGCATACATCAATGGGTGGAGACCATTATTTTGTTAGCTTTATAGATGACTACTCCAGAAAGGTGTGGGTGTATTTTGTGAAGCAAAAATCTGAGGTTTTCAAAATCTTCAAGTAGTGGAAAGCTAGAGTAAAAAAATAGACTGGAAAGAAGTTAAAGTATTTTAGATCAGATAATGGCATAGAATATAAGGACAGGTCATCCTACAGTTCTGCCAGGATGAAGGTATCACCAGGCACTTCTCAGTCAAAAGAACTCTAAATCAAAATTGGGTTACCGAGAGGGTGAACATAACTTTATTGGAACATGCCAGATATGAGGTTGAATGCAAGATTGCCCAAAAGTTTCTAGGCTGAGGCAATCAACACAGCCCGTTATCTGATAAATCGATCTCCTTCAGCCAAAATTGATTACAAAATCCTCGAAGAGGTATGGAGTGGGAAACCAATTGAATTTTCTGTGATGAAAATCTTTGGTTATCCAACTTATGTTCATCTACCAGTCGAAGAGCGACAGTCCAAACTTTATTCAGGGTCACAAAAGTGTATTTTCCTTGGATATGAAGATAGAGTCAAGGGATACAAGTTATGGGATCCAGTATCCACGAAGAAGGTTGTCAGCAGAGATGTGGTGTTTAATGAGAAACACATGCTGAATAAGTCTGAGAATAAAAAATCTACAGCAGGTGAGTTGCAGAAACACCCAGTTGAGGTGGAGCTTCCTAAAGATATTAAAGATGATCATCCTTCTGATCCCCAAGAGTGGTCCTATAATCTTTTTAGAGATCGAGAAAGGCGAGTTAGTAAACCAGTGCAGAGATATGGGTTTGAAGATATGGTTGCCTTTGCCTTGATTGTTGGTAGTAGAGATCCAACTAGCTATCAGGATGTTATTCAGTCCGAGGATAATGATAAATGGGCGATAACGATGGCAGAAGAGATGGAGTCTTTATAGAAGAACCAGACTTGGTAGTTTGTTCAACTTCTAAAAGGATTAAAGGCTATAAGATACAAGTGGGTGTTCAGGAAAAAAGAAGCTCAGTCTGATAAAGAAGGTGAAAGATTCATGGCCAGGTTAATGGCAAAAGGGATTCTCTTAGAGAGATGAAATCGACTACAATGAGATCTTTTCACCAGTTATGAAACATATGTTGATTTGGTTGATCTTATCTATTATAGCATCACAGGATATGGAGTTAGAATAGCTTGATGTGAAAATAGCTTTTCTCAATGGTGATTTAGAAGAAAAGATCTACATGAAGCAGCCTGAGGGGTTTATTGAACCAGGAAAAGAGGGCTTAGTTTGCAGTTTGAAGAAGTCTCTTTATGATTTGAAGCAGTCCTCGAGACAGTGGTATATGAAGTTTGACAACTTCATGGTGGCTCATTGTTACTCTAGTTTGGAGTATGATCCCCTTGATGATGGCTCTCTAGTATTGTTGACATTATATGTCGATGATATGTTGATAATAGCAAAGAGGAAGTCAGATATTCTTTAGCTGAAATATTTGGTGAGCAGTGAATTTGACATGAAGGATCTTGGGTCAGCCAAGAAGATCCTAGGTATGAAAATTTATAGGGATCGTCAGGTAGGAAAGTTGTGGCTAACTTAGAAAGGATATGTGCAGAAGGTCTTGGAGAGGTTTAACATGAACAATGCTAAACCATTTAGCACTCCGTTGGCAGCACATTTTAGGTTATCTTTATAGTTAAGCCCACAGATAGAGGATGAGGTGGAGTATATGTCCAAAGTACCGTATGCAAATGTGATGGGTTGTCTAATGTATGCCATGGTATGTACAAGGCTAGATATCTCATAAGCAGTTAGTGTGGTTAGCAAGTATATGGCAAATCCAGGAAAAGAGCATTGGAAAGCTTTGAAATGGATTTTTAGTTATCTAGCAGGTACAACCAATTTTGATTTTATGTTTGATCGTGATACCGTAAGAAGTAAGGTTACATGGTTTGTTGATTCAGATTATGCTGGAGACCTAGATGGAAGGAGATCTATTATAGGGTTTGAGTACACATTTTGTGGAGGATGTATATGTTGGAGGTCAATGTTGCAGTCTACGGTAGCATTATCAAAAATAGAGGCTGAGTATATGGCATTGACAGAGGCAAGCAATGAGGCTTTGTGGCTTAAGGGACTAGTTGAACAACTAGGTTTCAAGCATGGCAGTATCCTGATTCAGTGTGATAGTCAAAGTGCTATTTATTTAGCAAAGAACCAGGTGTTCCATGCCAGAACCAAACATATAGATGTTCGGTATCATAATATTCGTGAGTGGCTGAACAATGGTTACATTGCAGTTCACAAATTTCACACAAAGGAGAATGCCGCAGATATGTTCACAAAGTTAGTTACAGTAGAAAAGTTCTAGCACTGCTTGGACTTAATTCACTTTATCGAATGTTGAGTTCATGGTGGAGTATCCAGGGAAAGTGATACATTCACAGACACGAAGAAGTTCATAATATTTGAAAAATGCAAGCTAAGGTGGAGATTGTTGAAAGTTGTCTTGCATTAGCCTTCCCCAAATTTTCTCCCCCTTAGACCTTGGAATTTAGACTTACCTAAATTCTCTTCCCCTCAAACTTTGGAATTTATCCTTCTCCATTTCTTGTTTTCCTCTCCAAATTTCTCCTATAAAAGGGAATTTGGGCTCCTCATTTCAACACGCCACAACAACAAGAAGCTTAGAGAAGCAAAGAGACTTAGAGAGTGAGAAGCTCATTTAGAGAATTCTAAGAGTGAGGGTGTAGAGAGAAATAAACAGTTAGTTTATTTCTTAGTTGAGAGTTTGTAATCTCCATATTATTTTCATACTGAATTTCTGAGATCTCTCCCCATAGTTTTTTCAGTTGGGTTTCCACGTAAATTTTTGGTGTTATTATTTTATATCTCATACAGTAGTGTGTTTGTATTTATCTTAGTGTTTTTGTGTGTGCCTGATTTCCCAACAATGTCCTTTACTTTTTTTTCTCTTGTTTTATTTCTTGTATTCCTATTTAAGTGATACTTTGAGTCAATAATAATATCACGCAAATGACTTTGGTCTAACAATTGTTTTATTTCAGTTTTATCCATGGTGGGAAGTGTTTGAATCACACTGCCTCGCCTACTCCTCCACCGCAAAACAACCCAAGTTCTTCTTCTAATCACGCTGCTTCGCCTTTATGATGAATGTGGATGCGGCCAGGAATAAGACCATGAATTGTTATGGTTATGGTTGTGTTCATTTATTTGAAGACTGCGAGTTTGCAATTATTGTTAATTGTTTTTCTATTATACAACTTTGTGAGATTGTAATTATTTTACAATTACTTTATTTGCAGAATGTTTGTTCCAAATTTATTTTGGAGATGTAAGAACGATAATAAGGATTGTTTTTTTTATAACAATGCATTTCTATTATTATTAAACAACCATTGGTTAGTGCTTGTTAATTGCTTGCAAATCATAATATATGATTGTTGGTAATTACAAATATAGTTGCAATGAATTTCTGGATTAGTCTGATTATGTATTTAAGTTTGAATTTTGGTGGCCATGGTTTCTACTACATGGTTTTGATTTGATTTGGTTTGATGGATGCACTTTTGGACTAGTTTGTTTTTCGGAGGTTAAAATGGTAAAATACTATTATTTAGACATTTAAAAAAAATAATTATCAAACAACATTTCTTCTTTCATATACAATTATATTCAGATGCTTTATATTATTCAGATGTCTAAATTGTTCAGATCTTAACATTCAGTTTTATTAAATACAACCGAAGTGTATATAATTATTAGACCCGACAAATGGACGGGTGTGGGTAGATTTGGACGGACATAAGTGAATTTTAGTTTATGAGTTAAAATTTTAGTGGATTGTAAATGAAAAGTCATAAATAGATACGAGTGGATATAAAGTAGTCCATATATCAAATTTGAGCATAAGAATGCAGTAATGTATATATCAATTCCTTATTTTCTCTATAACAAAAATTTATTTTTTATTTTTTATCTCCAAAATATTCTCACTAAAATTCTGTAAAATATATTGTGGACTATCCAAAATTCAATTAATGGTGCTTGTAGACACTCAAAATTTTGAATTCTTATTACCAACCCTGCAGGAGGGCAAAATCGTCTTCCAGAGATAACCCTGGAAGTCAACTCAGTTTTAATCCCGGAGACAACCCCGAGAGATTCAGTTCCAACCTCAGAGACAACCCCGAGGGAAGTAGTTTCAGTTCTGAAGATAACCCTGGAAGAGTCAGTTTCAATCCCTGAGACAACCCCGAGAGATTCAGTTCCAACCTCTGAGATAATCCCGAGGGATACATTTCCAGTTCCGAAGATAACCCCGGAATAGTCAGTTTTAACCCCTGAGACAACCTCGGGACACTTAGTTCCAACCCTGGAGATAACCCCGGGAGATCAAGCCACCTCAGAGATAACCCTGAGGACATTTAGCATTTACAGCAGCCCAATCTCGAAGATAACCCTGAGCAACGACTGCTACATCTGCGCAAAGTCGGAGATAACCCCGGTGAGGGGCAAAATTGTCATTTTGCCACCTCGATACTACATTCACTTCGTCTCAACACATTTCAATCAACACTGCATACAAAGTGTCCCACAAGAACCATAACTCAAATCCCGAGTGACTACTACACAAGACAGCACACCAGATAGAATTTGAAGACTTGAAGATCTGGTCATGGACCCATCTTCCCAGCTTCTTACAACCTCTAATCCCATGTCATTGTGTGGCTCTCGACAAAAGATTCCCAAAAAGGTACAACACGCCTTTATCGGATGCCCGGATTGAAAGTTATGAATGTTCGAACAGACAACGCGTAGCCAAAGTGCACGTACTTCGAGACGACACGACCCGCATGACCCGGGGCACCCGGCTAGCCGCGGGTAGACCCGCGGCCATTGGGTCTTTAAATATGAGCTCTTGGCAGCTCATTTGGAAAAAAAGAGAAAAGAAGAGAAAACTCTGTCCATTTCAACCTGTAAACACTTCTAGAGTGCTCTAAACTGAGTGATTCTTCTTTCTAAACACATGTAAGCTCGTGTTTTGCTACATACTGAAGTTTAATCGATATAAATCGAGTTTTTAGTCATCAAAAGCTATCTGAAGTCTTCTTCGCAGCCCACTGTAAAATATTTCAGGTTTTTAAGCTTTTTATTACTTTTATATACTTATATCTACTAACGTTGAGAGTCGCGTTGTGTGGGTATGCCCGGATCATCGATCCGTGTTTTTTTATTGCTTATATATATATATAAATACTTATATATATATATGTATATATCTTATTATCGAACTCTATTACTCGTCTCTCTCCTCCTAGTTCTAATCTCGGATCTCCGCTAGAGACCATATCCCTAAGCTCTAATACCATTTGTGACGCCCCCAAAATAGGTCCACACGACCCATTCTGAGTCGCCAGATATCACACTACAAAAATCAAATAAAACTTTATTTATACAACTGTTGAACTGTCATGCAGAGTATGACAACACATAAGCTGTGAGTTTTAATACAAATATATGTAACTCTCATGGTGCCTCGAGCACAACACCTTACAATGTACTTTACATAAAAGTACAGTCAATAACTATTTTAGAAATTAAAATCTTTAGAAAATGCTCAAGGAAACCTTCGTACATGGGAGGCCATGCATCAAAGTTATGATAGATATCATATGACTCGAGAATTATCTTTGGTTGACCCAATACACCCCCAAGAAAAAAGAAGATTACTATCATGTTCTTTCCAATGGTGAGTCTTCTCTTGACATATAATTATCTTCATTGTCTTTAATTAAGAATTATATTTCAATTAAACTCCAAGATTATATAGGTAGTGCTCATAAATATAATCAACAAGTGCATATGCACAACTGTAAGACCCCAACTTTTATGAATAAAAATTAAATTTTATCGAAATATATTTTTGAATATTATGATGTGGATATGATATAATGTTATAGTTGTGGGTAATATTTACAAATTTTGCAAAGTAAGCAAGTTGTTATAAAATATTCGATTAGTCGGGGAATATTCATTTTAACAGGGAATATTCGTACGACGACATAATCATTGGTGGACCCCACAACGGAAGTATTGTCGTAGTTAGAAAAAGACATAATTATCTTTTTATAAAAATAATGGGGAAAGTTTTACCAATAAACTGTTGAACCACCCGGTAGTAAAAGTACAATAATACGCGTGGTTGCATAGTAGCACACGGTATTGATTATTGATGCTTACGTGAGAAGTCACTCAGTTATACTCAATTATTGCCACAGTAATTGATGCATCATATCTCTCATATTATTGATTCAATTATTGTCACATTATCATATGCATAATATTTTATATTATTAAATCAATAATTGAGAGGACAAAGTTATTCATATGATTATTTACAATATTGACAATGTCTAGAAGTTATGTCAAGGAGAGGTTTGGTCACCTAATTGCGTGCCAATAAGGAGAAATCCTTATCGGAAAGCCCCCTCTTTCCTGGGAACGACCTGGTTGTTAAATATTATGAGTTATAATATTAATGATGAATAAGTTCGTGTTGATTAAAGATGAAATTGATAGCTCCATTGTGTTGGGATTATTAGTGTTAGTAGAAATTGACATCTATTTCGATAATAATGGATGTCTGGAGGTTATATTGACCAATCAGGTAATTAATCACATAAATGAGAAATTAATTACTATTAATTCACATGCTTATAACTATTTATTCACATATGTGTACTATTGATTCACATGCATGTACTATTAGGGGAGGTGGTGCAAGATTGATAATACTTGCATGACTAAATTAAAAATGGAGGCATAGATGAAGGTATTATACTGTAATTATTTTTTTCGCATGATTTAACTATTGATTCACATGAATGTACTATTAATTCACATGATATACTATTAGGGGAGGTGGTGCAAGTTTGATAATACTTGCAGGACTAAATTAAAAATGAAGGAAAAGATGAAGGTATTATACTGTAATATTTAGAGTCCCAAAACGTGCAATTATCGAAACTATATTTTTTTATAAATAGAAGCTCATTCTTCCTTCATTCTCACCAATTTACTAAGACTCACAAGAGCATTTATAGAGAGAGAAGCTATAGAAAGAAAGAAGAAGAGAAGTCTGCTACCTCACTATTCCAGTATCCAATCTTCTTCTGAGGTAAGGGATATTATTTTGTTAAGTATTCATAGGAATAATATTTTCTTCCATACTCTGTAGTATGCGAGTAATATTATTTCATCTCGTATTCCTGATTATACCCTCATCTTGTTAAAGTATTGCTTCTATACTCCGTGAAATTAGTAGAATATCCTTGAAATTTGCTCTTCATCTAGTATCATTTCACAAGGATATTTTTTTCACATTCTAGTTAAATTATAAGCCTTTCATGCCGGAGTATTGTCCATGAGTACTATTCATTTATACGATACTATTCATAAAGTACTATTCACAAAGTACTATTCACGAGGTACATGAGTAATATTCACAAAGTACTATTCACGGGGTACTATTCTCGAAGTACTATTCATCCGGGTACTATTCACCCAAAGTACTATTCATGACAAAAATTGTTTTCTTTTCAGTCCAAATCATTTTTGATACAATATCATTCTTGAATTTTACTCCACAAAGCAGTATCATGTTGGCAATTTGAACATTATTGAATTCTGGATAAATTAAATTATAAATCTTTAAAAATTTATCCTTTGTTTCTTTTAATTGAATTCTTATATCATTGTCATCATCCTCATGCTTATATTGTGATGAAAGTCATCTTTGGCTTACGTGCATAGATGAATTTTTGATTGGTATGATTATGACCAGGGATCATTCGGTATAATCATGACCCGTAATGTTACAAATGATGTGGTAAAAGTCCTCATTGGCCTGTAGTTCATTGATGGACAATTGTTGGTATGATTATGACCAAGGATTATTCGGTATAGTCATGACCATTGATGATTACATGAATATCCTCGCCGTAGTGGTGCAGGATGATTCGATGATGTAGTTTATTTATTAAGTAGGAGTCTCAAATGATAAAGTTAATGAAAATCTTTTTAAATCATAGAAGATAGTAGATATCATGCTCTACTGACTCTTCTAATGAATTATTTGTTCATTGCAGATTAAACTTGTTGTATATTATATTCTATCGGTTTAACATTATCAAGGCTAACGATAACTTATTCTCGCATTATCTTAGTCATAATATTTCTTCGGGCTAGTTGAGCTCACCCTTTGCTTTCATTGTTCTCTTGTGAAATGAGAATATATTTGGGACTAGTCGGGAACCGGAGTGACGGTCCAGATGATAACATTAGTAGTCCTCACTTTTCTGTTAAATAGTGTGATAATAAATGTAATGAGGACTCAATTTGAGTTTGAATACTGTCTAGAAGACAATATTCATATTAAAACTCTCAGTTTATGTTTTGTCATATTTTACACAACAATTGTATTATTAAGTTGTATTTGAATTTTGTACCATGTATTTGGCGACTCAAGATGGGTGATGTATACCTATTTTGGGGGCATCGCAACAACCCTATCTTATGATAACACGATGTCGTCTGTCATTAGACATCTTGTATGATAGTGGCAAAACGCCCTTCCAAAGTTGGGTTCACCTCACCCTATTCGGTTCACCAAAATCAATGGTTAAAATGACGTATAAAATACGACACACTTATCTATAATTATCAATAAAATTATTTCCATACTATTTTAGGGGAAACCTCAACAGCTATAGACCATCGTTCTATTCCCCCATTACCCCCGCTCGACCCAGCTACACTCTTATTATAAGAAAGGAATTATGAAGCAAAAGGGTGAGCAGAACTAGCCCAGTAAAGAGTATCATGACTAAAGATAATTAAATTATCAATAGCCTTCGCCAGTAATAAATTAGAGATTTAGAACATATGGTAGATGATAAAACTTTTCAACCATAGTAGCAGCGGAACGAGCAATCCATTAGAAGAGTCAAATAGACGATAAAGTCTATTATCTTCTCCATGTTAAAAGTCCACCAACCATGTTTTATCCCTGTAACATCAATCAACAGTTCCTGTCCACAAATATGTGAATAACTCATAATCATAATTGTGATTCTAAATTCCTCTTCGCACCCAGAATGAAGATAATTTTCATCACCTGTCTTTACCTGAAACATCAAAGATCATGGTTATACCAAATCACAGTTCCTGTTCATAATCATACTAATAAATTCATCTTTGCACTATGAGCCAAATATATTCATTAACAGTTCATCTTTGCACTACAGGCCAAAGACATGCAACTGTATTTTTAGAAGAGTCAAGTAGAGTATGATATCTACTATCTTCTACGAATTAAAAGTTTATTATCAATATTTTATCGCTGAGACTCAGCCTAATAAATAATCCACGTCATCGAATCATCTTTGCACTACGGCTAAAGATATTCATTAGTATTATGACCACGAATTATCCATGCACTATGAGCCAAGGATATTCGTGTTTTCACCAATGGTCATGATTATACCGAATAATCCCTTGCCATAATCATACCAACAACTGTCCATCAATGCACTACGGGCCAATGGGGACTTTTACCACATCATTTGTAACATTACAGGTCATGATTATACCGAATGATCCCTGGTCATAATCATACCAATCAACAGTTCATCTTTGTACCCTTGGCCAAGGATGACTTTCATCACAATATAACTATGAGGATGATGACAATGATATAAGCATTAATAAAACGAAATCAAGGATAATTATTAAAGACTTTAAATTTATCCAGAGTTTAATAATGTCAAAATTGTTAACATGATACTGCTTTGTGGAGTAAACTTCAAGAATAATATCCATGTATAAAAAATAATTTGGACAGAAAAGAAATAAAATTTTTGGTGAATAGTACCCCGTGAATAGTACTCTATGAATAGTACTTCGGGAATAGTACCCCGTGAATAGTACCCGGCATAAAAAGTGTCCCGAATACCCGAGTGAATAATACTAGAGTGAATAGTAACTAGGTGAATAGTAACCCGTGAATAGTACCCCGGCATAAAAAGTGCCCCGAATACCCGGGTGAATAATATTCAGGTGAATAGTAACCGGGTGAATAGTAATTCCTAAATAGTACCCCTGTGAAAATATTGATATTTAATAAGAGAGTTCAGATTAATATTCCAATGAACCGATACTGGATGAAGCGCAAAACTCAAGGATATTCCACAAATTTCAAGAATTATAGAAGCAATACTTACCCTACTAAGTTTAGATTTAAGAATATGAAAAGAAATAACATACGAAACTGCAAATAAATTTTCACCTGTCATACATACGTAATCCGCGTAGACAGGTTATTCTGACATATTAAAGGATGAATACAAAAAACAGTATTCCTTATGAATACGAAAGAAATAATACCCCTTACGAATACAAAAGAAATAACACCCCTTACCTTAGTAGAAGACTGGATACTGCAATAGTGAAGTAGCAGAATACTCTTCTTCTTGCTCTCAATAGTTTCTCTCTCTATAGTGTCTCTAGTGAATCTTAGTGAATTGGTGAGCATGAAAGAAGAATTAAGCTTCTATTTATAGGAGAAATGACTAAATAGTAACTAATTCACGAATGGTCCAGATTGATTTACTATTAGAATGGACGGTCCATATTGATTACTATTAAAACCACAATCGACGGTCCAGATTGATTTACTTTTAAAACCACCACTGACGGTCCAGATTAATTTACTTTTAAAACCACCACCGACGGTCCAGATTGATTTACTTTTAAAACCACCACCGACGGTCCCGATTGATTTACTATTAAAACCACCACCGATGGTTTAGATTGATTTACTATTAAAACCACCAACAACGGTCCAGATTGATTTACTATTAAAACCACCAATAATGGTCCAGATTGATTTAACTTATTACTCTTTAGTACCCCTAAAGTTTTCCAATTTTGCATTATTCCTCTCTAACTTTTGTAATTCACTTATCTTCAATAAAAACATTGTTAATACTTCAAAAATTATTCATCAATAATATTACAACTCACAATATTTAATAACCAGATCATTCCCAGGAAAGAGGGGGCTTTTCGATAAGGATTTCTCCCTATTGGCACGCAATTAAGTGATCAAATCTCTCCTCGACAGAACTTTCTAGACATTGTCAATATTGCAAATAATAATATGAATAAATTTGTTGTCTCAATTATTGATTTAATAATATAAAATATTATGCAGATGATACTGTGACAATAATTGAATCAAATAACGTGAGATACTATGCAGCAATTAATGTAGCAATAATTGAGTAAACTGAGTGGCTTCTTATGTAAACATCAATAATCAATACCGTGTGCTACTATATAACCACGCGTATCACTATATTTTTACCACCGGGTATCTCAACAGTTTAACGATAAAACTTTCACTGTTATTTTTATAAAAAGTTATTTATGTAATTTTCTAACTCCGACAGTTATTCCGTTGTGAGGTCCACCAATGATGGTGTCGTCGTACGGATATTCCTCGACACAACTAATATTTTATATCAACTTGCTTACTTTGTAAAATTTTCAAATGTCACCCTTAACTTTAACCTTTTATCAATATAACCATTTACTAAATAGAATAACAATTATAAGAAAATTGAATACTGTCATTTCATAAAATTCGGCATCTCACAATCTCCCCTCCTTATGAAATTTCACCCGCGAAATTTACGTACCTGGTAATTCGAAGAGATGAGAATACCTTGCTTTCTTTTTGGATTGTATCTTCTCGGTTATTTCCTCTGTATCATGATTTTCCCATTGCTCATCTCTTGTATTTCAAATATCATTCTAGAATACATCTAGGATAATTGACATATCACAATTTGTTAACTTAAGTAAGAGAATTAAGCTTAGGTAGGCCACACACTAGCGAAGAATATTACTCGTCTCTCCCCTCCTAGTTCTAATCTTGGATCTCCTCCAGAGACCATATCCCTAAGCTCTAATACCATTTATGACGCCCCCAAAATAGGTCCACTCGACCCATTATGAGTCGCCAAATATCACACTACAGAAATCAAATACAAACTTTATTTATACAACTGTTGAACTATCATGTAGAGTACGACAACACATAAGCTGTGAGTTTTAATACAAATATATGTAACTCTCATGGTGCCTCGACAACAACACCTTAAAATGGTACTTTACATAAAAGTACAGTGAATAATTGTTTTAGAAATTAAAATCTTTGGAAAATGCTCAAGGAAACCTTCGTACATGGGAGGCCATGCATCTAAGTTATGATAGATATCATATGACTCGAGAATTATCCTTGGTTTACCCAATAGACCCCAAAGAAAAATGAGAATATTACTATCATGTTTTTTCTAATGGTGAGTCTTCTCTTAACATATAATTATCTCCATTTTCTCTAATTGAGAATTATATTTCAACCAAACTCCAAGATTATATAGGTAGTGCTCATAGATATAATCAGCAAGTGCATGTGCACAACCCTGTCTTATGATAACATGAAGTCGTCTGTCATTAGACATCTTGTATGATAGTAACAATTCCCTTCCAAAGTTGGGTTCACCTCACCCTATTCGGTTCACCAAAATCAACGGTTAAAATGACGTATAAAATACATAAAATACGACACACTTATCTATAATTAACAATAAAATTATTTTCATGCTGTTTTAAGGAAAACCTCAACAGCTATAGAGCATCGTTCTATTCCCCTGTTACCCCCGTTCGACCCAGCTACACTCTTATTACCTGAAAGGAATTATGAAGCGAAAGCGTGAGCACAAATAGCCCAGTAAAGAATATCATGACTAAAGATAATTAAATTATCAATAGCCTTCGTTAGTAATAAATTAGAGATTTAGAACATATGGTTGATGATAAAACTTTTCAACCATAGTAGCATCGGAACGAGCAATCCATTAGAAGAGTCAAATAGACCATAAAGTCTATTATCTTCTCTATGTTAAAAGTCCACCAACCATGTTTTATCCCTGTAACATCAATCAACAGTTCCTGTCCACAATTATGTGAGTAACTCATAATCATAATTGTGATTCTAAATTCCTCTTCGCACCCATGACGAAGATAATTTTCATCACCTGTCTTTACCTGAAACATCAAAGATCATGATAATACCAAATCACAGTTCGTATTCATAATCATACTAATAAATTCATCTTTGCACTACGGGCCAAAGATATTCATTAACAGTTTATCTTTGCACTACAGGCCAAAGACATGCAACTGTATTTTTAGAAGAGTCAAGTAGAGCATGATATCTACTATCTTCTACTAATTAAAAGTTTATTATCAATATTTTATCGCTGAGACTTAGCTTAATAAATAATCCACATCATCGAATCATCTTTGCACTACGGCTAAGAATATTCATTAGTATCACGACCACGAATTATCCATGCACTACGAGCCAAGGATATTCGTGTTTTCACCATTGGTAATGATTATACCGAATAATCCTTGGTCATAATCATACCAACAACTGTCAATCAATGCACTACGGGCCAATGAGGACTTTAACCACATCATTTATAACATTACGGGTCATGATTATACCGAATGATCCCTGGTCATAATCATACCAATCAACAGTTCATCTTTGCACCCTTGGTTGAAGATGAATTTCATCACAATATAAGCATGAGGATGATTACAATGATATAAGCATTAATCAAACGAAATCAAGGATAATTATTAAAGACTTTAAATTTATCCAGAGTTTAATAATATCTAAATTGTCAACATGATACTATTTTGTGGAGTAAAATTCAAGAATAATATCCATGTATCAAAAATAATTTGGACAAAAAAGAAATAAATTTTTCGGTGAATAGTACCTTGTGAATAGTACTTCGGGAATAGTACCCCATGAATAGTACCCCGACATAAAAAGTGCCCCGAATACTCGAGTGAATAATACTAGAGTTAATAGTAACCCATGAATAGTAACTCATGAATAGTACCCCAGTAAAGTGCCCCGAATACCCGAGTGAATAATATTCTAGTGAATAGTACTATGGTGAAAATATTGATATTTAATAAGAGAGTTTAGATCAATATTCCAATGAAACGATACTGGATGAAGCGCAAAACTCAAGGATATTCCACAAATTTCAAGGATTATAGAAGCAATACTTACCCTAGTAAGTTTAGATTTAAGAATATGAAAAGAAATAACATACTGAAAATCAGAATGGATTTTCACCGTCATAATAAGATGCGTAATCCGTGTAAAGTTATTCGATATTAAAGGATTAATACGAAAAATAGTATTCCTTATCAATACGAAAGAAATAATACCCCTTACGAATACAAAAGAAATAACACCCCTTACCTTAGTAGAAGACTGGATACTGCAATAGTGAAGTAGCAGAATACTCTTCTTCTTGCTCTCAATAGTTTCTCTCTCTATAGTGTCTCTTGTGAATCTCAGTGAATTGGTGAGAATGAAAGAAGAATTAAGCTTCTATTTATAGGAGAAATGACTAAATAGTAACTAATTCACGAACGGTCCAGATTGATTTACTATTAGAACGAACGATCCATATTGATTACTATTAAAACCACAACCGACGGTCTAGATTAATTTACTTTTAAAACCACCACCGACGGTCCAGATTGATTTACTTTTAAAACCACCACCAACGGTCCAGATTGATTTAATTTTAAAACCACCACTGATGGTCCAAATTTATTTACTATTAAAACCACCATCGATGGTCCAGATTGATTTACTATTAAAACCACCACCAATGGTCCAGATTGATTTAACTTATTACACTTTAGTACCCCTAAAGTTTTTTAATTTTGTATTATTCCCTTTTAACTTTTGTAATTCTCTTATCTTCAATAAACACATTCTTAATACTTCAACAATTATTCATCATTAATATTACAACTCATAATATTTAACAACCAGATCATTCTCAGGAAAGAGGGGGCTTTCCGATAAGGATTTCTCCCTATTAGCGCGCAATTAGGTGACCAAACCTCTCCTCGACAGAACTTTCTAGACATCGTCAATATTGCAAATAATAATATGAATAAATTTGTTGTCTCAATTATTGATTTAATAATATAAAATATTATGCGATGATATCTTGTGACAATAATTGAATCAAATAACGTGAGATACTTGCAAAGAATTATTTGTAGTAATAATTGAGTAAACCGAGTGGCTTCTTACGTAAGCATCAATAATCAATACCGTATGCTACTATGCAACCACGCGTATTACTGTATTTTTACCATCGGGTATCTCAACAGTTTAACGATAAAACTTTCACCGTTATTTTTATAAAAAGTTATTTATGTTGTTTTTTAACTCCGACAGTTATTCCGTGGTGGGTTCCACCAATGATGGTGGCGTCGTACAGATATTCCGACACAATGAATATTTTATATCAACTTGCTTACTTTATAAAATTTTCAAATATCACCCTTAACTTTAACCTTTTATCAATTTAACCATTTACTAAATAGAATAACAATTATAAGAAAATTGAATACTTTCATTTCATAAAATTCGGGATCTCACAGTTTCGATTGAGCCTGGATATAACATCCAGTGCGTTTACTGCTTATATATATATATATATATATATATATATATATATATACACACACATACACACACACACATATATATATATATATATTTACCGCTTTTATATAAATATCTACTTTACTGCTTTCATAATGTAGATATTTAATTTTTCAGCCTGCGGGCTAGATTTGCCTAAATCTGGCTATCTCTGGTTTTAACCAGTTCATGGTGACTAAATTGGAACCGTTGAAGCTACAATGGTTTAGATTTATTCAAATCTAGTTCTTTTTCTAGCTTTTGTACATACTACTTTCACATGTGAGCCTAGGAATCATGTGATCACAGATTCAACTTTTGAATCTAGATTCGATTCCCGTGATGGACATTTTGTAGCTGCAGCCAACTTGTAAATTATCTATAGTGTCTGAATTTCCTTAGATGGCTCTCATGCCCAAAAGGAGTTCGGCACTGCTATGTATCTTATTTTCTTGAAGATGCTTCGTATCTCGAAAATAAAAGCAATCCAGCTGAACACTTAATAAAATAGAAGTATTAAAGGCCTCAATTATTATTGAGAACAAAGGTTTGAAAAACCTGTTTTATAAAACTTCACTGCTATATCTTGTTAAAATTGAACTTTTATACAAAAGTCAAAACCTTTGTGTATAGGTGCAAATGAGGCATAACACTACTTCCAAACAACTACACACAAGCCCTACACACACACACACACATATAAACAGATAAAAGTTTAATGAAAAGTGGCGGTAACCATGTTATCACGGAAGTCGGGGGGGTGCCTAACACCTTCCTCCGCTTAATCAAGCCCCCGGACCCTAACTAATTTTGGTTTCTCAAACCAGTTAAATAGTGTCAAATACACGGGTCTTTGTGCAAATGTTTTATCAGTTTAGTTGGTGTAACCATTTAAAAATACCAACTGGCGACTCTTACAGTCAAATCGTCGATATATACATGTCGGACCTTTTCAAACTTGTTTTTTTCAAACAAATCTCACCTAAAAGTGAGAACACCAAAATACAAGAACAGAAAGGAACAAATAAAAATCCAGATGTCGACACGTGGTGACTCTGCTGGGGACTCCAGTAAGAGGGCTTAAACCGCTATTCAAACTTTTCAAAAACTTTGTCTACTTATGTATGGATGCTTCATTTACATTTGAATGAATGTGTACTAATGCTTTATTTACTGCACTTTAGTGCTTTGCACCATATCTGCGTGTGATATTAGTTATTCACATATGTCATCATTTACATACGGTGAGACGCGATGTATGTGAATGTGTGTTGTGTGGTCCCTCCACCAGGAGGCAATCTCGTCAGTGTTTGATTACTGGACTCATTAAGAGACTAATTCCACAAGACACAGGAAAGGCACCACCTATATTTGCTCCAGTTGAAAGATCAGATTAACTTCCCATCAAGTAAATTGTGATGATTTGGGGACCCTCATGCCAAAAAGCCGCGAGAGTAGCCTAAGATATGTCAGCCTCTGATAAACCAAACGCGGAGGGAAGTCTCTTCATGCCTTCCCATTTTAATTAATTGTAATTTCATTTCCACGTCAATCTCAATGTAATGGAAAATATAAAGGAATATATGAACATGCATTCTCTTTTCATATTAAGACCTGTCATGCTATCTTGTCATTAAAACAACTGACGTCTGTTTTGCAGGAAAACCTAAAAAACGGACACATTACATAGCTTGCAATATATCCCCGTTTTCCTAGACTAAACTACACAGTCTTTTTGTAGGGAAACAAATTGGTCCCGTTACCTGTTCAAAGTCCAAAAAGGCACTAAGCCCATAATCAAACAAGACTACAAGTGCCCATCCTGATCCTACTCCTGTCTCTCGTGAGGAGTTCAAAGGATTGATAAATCAAATAATAGAGTTGGATGTTCTCCTCAAAGAACTAAACAAATCAACTCAGGGTCCACAAATACCCATTCAAACAGAAGCCTCTGCACATGGAGGAATCCAGGGTCCGGACTGAGAAGTCCCAACACCTGATTCTCACAATGAGAAGTCCAACAAAACCTCTGAAATCACCCATCTTAAAGAAGATCAAGACACCGGTGATATTCGGAAGAAGGTTTTATAAATGGAAGAGACCATTCGGTCCATCAAAGGGATTGAAGCGTACAGAAGTGTTTCATATTCATACCTTTGCATCTTCCCCAGGGTTCATTATCCGGAGAAATTTAAGGCTCCTGATTTTGAGAAATATGATGGATTGGGAGATCCTTATACCCACTTAAAGGTGTTCTTTGGAGAAATCGGATCCTATGCCGAGAATGAAAAGCTCAGAATGCAGCTATTGTAGAAAAATCTGACTAGAGAAGCCAGGGCATGGTACACCAGATTGGATAACACCAAAATTCGCAGCTGGGAGGAGTTAGCCCATGCTTTCCTTAATCAATACAACTTTCAAACTTAGATGGCTCCAGACCGGTATCAAATCACCAGTGTCAAGAAGCAAGTCAATGAGTCATTCAGAAAGTATGCCCAAAGATGGAGGTGTCTGGCTGCTCAAGTTGTAAGACCCCAACTTTTTATAAATAAAATTGAATTTTCTCTATTTATTATCTTGAAATAATAAGGAATTAATTTGATATAATGATCTGGTTGTGGGTGAAATGTGCAAAATTTTCAAAATAAGCAAGTGGTTATAAAATATTCATTGTTATCGGGGAATATTCGTTTGGTCATGGAATATTCTTTTTGTCGGGAATATCCGTACGACGGCGCAGTCATTTATGGGCCCCATAATAGAATAACTGTCGGATGAAGAAAACAACAAGTTTTTATAAATAACGGCATAGTTATTCTGAATTAACAACTTTGTTGGAATACGGTGGTTAAATATAGTAATGTCTGGCGCATGGTTGCGCGATTACACAGTATTGCACATTATTTTTGAATTATTGATTCTTACATAAGAAGGCACTACTCAATAATTGTTACAGTAATTACTGTTTAATATTTTATTTTATTGATTCAATAATTGCTACGTTGATATTTTATATTATTGTTGTTTCAATATTTGTCACTGCATAGTATTTCCATTATCAAATCAATAATTCATATTATTTGAATAATAGTATTAGATAACATTATTGGCAATGTCTAAGGAAGTTCTGTCTAGGAAAGAGGTTTGGTCATCTAATTGCGGGCCAGTAAGGAAAAATTCTTATCGGAAAGCCCCCTCTTTCTTGGGAATGACCTGGTTGTCATAATTGTGATTCTGTAATATTATTTGTGAATAATTAATTATTAATTTTTATGATAAGGAAATATTTATTTTTGTGTGGATATAAATGAAGGAATTTTTAGCATGAAATAATTGTTGAAAGTTTGGCATATTTTCTGTGGAATTACAATTGCTTCTTCGATAAAATATTCATTCAAGTATATATATATATATATATATTTGCATGTGACTAAAGTGGTGGGTGGTGGATTTTTGTTGCCTGCAAAGTTTGTTCAAAGATGGTGGGCCCCAACCTTTGAAATGGTAAGAGTTAGGCATTGAATTTGGTAGAGAAGAAATGGGAAGAGTTAGGCAAGATTTCATTGTTTTCAAAGAATTGGTGGGCCCTCATCCAATCAAAACAAAGGAAAAGTTAGGCATGTGCAGTAGGTTAGACGGAAGAAAAATAAATTTGGTAGAGTTAGGCTGATTCAGTTGGTTTTCTGCTCCGTACTGCACTATAAATAGGGGTTAACCCCTCCTTCCTCAACACACCATTTCAAAATTAGAAATTCTTATTCTATAGTATTGTGAGTATTTTCTTGAGTATAAGAATACTTTGAGCGTAACTTTTTTGCAAGATTTTCTCAGAATAATATCTGATATTTCAGTTAAATCCAGCTTCTACTAAGGTAAAAGATATTATTTTATTGTAATACTCGTGCAAAATATTATTTTCTTTCATACTCCATATTACGTAAGCAATATTATTTCATCTCGTATTCCTAAATTTGAACTTACTATGGTAAGTATTGCTTCTATAATTCCGAAATGATTAGAAATTTCGCTTCATCTAATATCATTTCCTATGAATATTGGTCTGAACTTTTTTTTTTTTTATCAAATTTGGAACTTTTCATGACTGGGTACTGTTCATACGGTACTGTTCACGAGTATTATTCATGTGTACTATTCACGGGTACTGTTCACAAAAAAATTATTTTTTTTCTCCTTCCAAGTTATCTGTTGTGACCCTTATTCTTGAAATTGAATCTATGTTTTGATCTTTATTCTTGAATTTTACTCCACTATGGTTTATTATGGAGTGTTTTTGAACATGGATAAACTGAAGTATGAATCCCTAATCTTTGTCCTTTTATCTCACTGGATTCGTTCTTTAAAATATTTTTCATCATCCTCAGTCCTTAATAATGAAACTTGATGAATATCTTTGGCCTGTAGTGCAAAGATGAATGATTACTTGATGAATATCTTTGGCCCGTAGTGAAAAGATGAATATTTTATTCAAGATGTATATTGATTGATGTTACAGGGATAGAATATTGATGATAGACTTTTAAATTCATAGATGATTGTAAATTTCATTCTCTACTAAACTCTTCTAATGAATTGTTATTTCCACTGCGAATATTAATCTAAAACTTGTTGTCCAATATATTTTATGTGGTTTGTTGAAGGCTAACGATAATTTGTTGTTCATTATCTTAGTCATAATATTCTTTACTGGGCTAGTTGAGGTCACCATTTTCCTTTTTGTTCCATTTTTCTTCTCAGGAGGTGAGAATTTAGCAGGAACTAGCTGGGGTATGGAGTGATGGTTCAAGATAGTTGTTTTAGTAGTCATCATTATTTTGTAAAATAGTACATCAATAATTGTAATGAGGACTTTATCTGAGTGTGGATATTATCTAGAAGATAATATTTGTATTTAAACTCACAGTTTATGTGTTGTCGTATTTTGCACAACAATTGTATTAATAAAGTTATAGTTGTTTCTGTACCATGTATTTGGTGACTCAGAATGGGTGATGTATACCTATTTTGGGAGCGTCACAGTTGGTATCAGAGCTTAGGGATATGGTCTCTAGCGGAGATCGGAGAATAGAACTAGGAGGGGAGAGACGAGTAAATTCTTCGCTAGTGTGTCCTACCTAAGCGTATTTGTTGGTCGATCAGAATATAGGGTTATTATGTGGTATGTCATTTTCTTTAATTAACCCTTGTTTTGTTGTAGTATTTGAGAATGGCAGCTGAGAACGTTAACAATGGAGTGTATGAGACCGTGGAGACACCTTTAATCACCAACCAAGAGAACGTGCAACAGGAAGGCAATATTCCTCCTCTAAACAACACTTCCGAACAAACGATGAATGATGGCTTGTTTAGAAGCTTTTTGCAGTTCATGCAAAATCAAACGAGGGAGACTCGTGTACAAAATACGGGTGGAAATGATAGCAGCGCGCGGTTTATCACAGCCAAGCAGTTCAAAGAGTTGGGACCACCAGAGTTCTGTGGAAGGCCAGATACGATTAAGGCGGAAATGTGGGTCAAGAAAATTACCAAGATATTTGATGTCTTGGGATGCACGAAGGAACAGAATGTTCCATACGCCACCTTTATGTTCCGTGGTGAGGCAGATTACTTGTGGGAATCTGTGATGTGTACCCAGCCAGCCACACTCAACATGTCGTGGGAAACATTTCAGAAACTGTTCAATGACAAGTACTTTCCTGAAAGTATTCATCATATGAAGGAGGTAGAGTTTATTAGACTAGAACAGAACAACATGATGGTGTCCCAGTACGAGGCGAAGTTCGCGGAGTTATCCAGGTTTGCACCTCATTTGGTAGAGAATGAGGAACTTATAACGCGGATGTTTCTGAGAGGTCTAAAACCCAAAATTTGTCAATACCTTATCTCTCACAAAGTTTCTCTATATTCAGATGTTATCAACATGGCTCAATTATTAGAGCGAGATGATGAGTATGTTCAACCGAAGGACCACAACCAGGGTCATTCCGGTGACAGCAGTCATCAGAGCAATGATAACCAGCGGGGAGGGAAAAATACGGACAAAAACGGAAACCACTCTGGTGGTAATCGTGGCCATGATAATAGGAGAGGTGAGTCAAGTGGAAATTTCAAAAAGAGGAGATTCAACAATGACGGGAAGACATCAAAGGAAGACCAAAACCAAAGAACAAATTCTAGGGGATGAGAACGACCTCCAGTTAGATGCTACAGATGCGGAGAGGAGGGACATATAAGTCCAAACTGTTCACAACCTTCCAAGGTGTGTTTCAGTTATGGAAAAGATTGTCATATAGCCCGATTTTGTCCGGTAGCAAAGTCAAGTCCAACTGGGACGGTGGCACCAAAGGCAACTACGGACAAAACAAAGTCGGTGGTTCAAGGGAGAGCATTTGTCGTGACTGGCCAAAATATGAGAAACCCGAACGAGGTGATCACGGGTAAGCTATTCTTAAACTCTTGTGAAGTTTATACTTTACTAGATATCGGTTCTACCCATTCTTTTATCTCTCATACTTGTGCTCAATGTTTAAACTTGGCTCCAGAGAAATCAGACTTTGACCTATATGTAGAGACTCCGTTAGGAGAAATTTTTATTACATCCACTATTTATAAATCTTGCTTGATCCAAGTTGGCACCATCACATTACTTGTTGATCTTATCTCTTTAAAGATACTTGCATTTGATGTGATTTTAGGGATTGATTGGTTAACCACTTATAATGCTAAAATTGATTATTTTCGTAAGGTTGTTAGTTTTCATATTCCTAACCAACCTGTTATTCGAATTCAAGCAACCAAACCACTAAAGTCAATCACTGTTGTGACGCCCCCAAAACAGGTATACATCACCCATCATGGGTCGCCAGATATCACACTATAGAAATCAAATACAAACTTCTTTTATACAACTGTCGTGTAAAAATACGACAAAACATAGCTGAGAGTTTACATGAATATTGTCTCATAGACAGTATACAAACTCAAATTCAATCCTCATTACACGTATTATCACACTAAGTAGTGAGGACTGCTAAAATAACCATCTCGGACCGTCACTCCGTTCCCCAACTAGTCCCAGCTATATTCTCATTTCCTGAAGAGAAAAAAAAAAGAAGCAAAAGGGTGAGCACAACTAGCCCAGTAAGAAATATTATGACTAAGATAATGCAGAATAAATTATCCTTAGCCTTCAACAGTGTTAAACTGATAAAATACAATAGACATCAAGTTTAACTGCAGCGGAATAAGCAATCCATTAGAAGAGTCAAGTAGAACATAATGTCTACTATTTCCTCTAGATTAAAAGTCCATCGTTAATATTTCATTCCTGTAATACTCATCAACAATTCTTTGTTATACCCAAGATAAAAAGAACTATCATCACCTATCTACACCTAAACCACAAAAGATTATAGTTAAATCCACAATTCATATTTATAATCATGTAAATCAATAGTTTCTCCTTGTTATAAAGGCTTAATAGAAAGTTTACTCAATATCCTTACCTCAAAAGAAGACTGGATACTAGAATAGTGAGGTAGCAGACTTCTCTTCTTCTTTCTCTTTATAATAATTGCTCTATAGCTTTAGTGAATTAGTGAGAAATGATGGAAGAATGAGCTTCTATTTATAGGAAAATATAGTTTTGATAATTTCACGTTTTGGGGCTTAAAATATTACAGTATAATACCTTTCTTTTTTTCTTCATTTTTAATTTAGTCTTGCAAGTATTATCAAACTTGCACCACCTCCCCTAATAGTAAATCATGTGAATCAATAGTAAATCATGTGACTCAATAGTTCTAAACATGTGAAAAAATTAATTATAGTATAGTACCATCAACTATACCTCTTTTTCTAATTTAGTCATGCAAGTATTATCAATCTTGTACCAACTACCCTAATAGTAAATCGTGTGAATCAATAGTACACAAATGTGAACATATAGTTATAAGCATGTGAATTAATAGCAATTAATTGCTCATTTATCCGGTTAATTACCCGATTGGTCAATATAACCTCCAGACATCAATTATTATCGAAATAAATATTGATTTTCACTAACACTAATAATTCTAACACAATGG
Source organism: Panax quinquefolius (assembly GCA_020205615.1). NCBI lineage: Eukaryota > Viridiplantae > Streptophyta > Magnoliopsida > Apiales > Araliaceae > Panax > Panax quinquefolius. Next base: position 22,007,603 of record CM035152.1, read on the forward strand.
AACTGTCAATTTTATCTTTAATCAACACGAACTTATTCATCATTAATATTATAACTCATAATATTTAACAACCAGGTCGTTCCCAAGAAAGAGGGTGCTTTTCGATAAGGATTTCTCCTTATTGGTGCACAATTAGGTGACCAAACCTCTCCTTGACAAAACTTCTAGACATTGTCAATATTGTAAATAATAATATGAATAACTTTTCCGTCTCAATTATTGATTTAATAATATAACATATTATGCAGATGCTACTATGACAATAATTGAATCAATAATATGAGAGATATGATGCAGCAATTACTGTACAAATAATTGAGTATAACTAAGTGACTTCTTACGTAAGCATCAATAATCAATACCATGTCCTACTATGCAACCATACGTATTACTGTACTTTTACTACCGAGTAGTTCAACAGTTTTAACGGTAACACTTTCGCCGTTATTTTTATAAAAAGATAATTCTATCGTTTTCTAACTACGACAATACTTCCATTGTGGGGCCCACCAATGATTGTGCCGTCGCACGGATATTCTCCGACAAAAAGAATATTCCCGACCAAACGAATATTTTATAACAACTTGCATACTTTGCAAAAAATTTCACATATCACCCTTAACTTTAACCTTTTATCAATTTAACTATTTACTAAATAAAATAATAATTATAAGAAAATTGAATACTTTCATTCCATAAATTTCAGGATATCACAATCTCCCCTCCTTATGAAATTTCGCCCTCAAATTTACGTACCTGGTAGTTCGAAGAGATGAGAATACCTTGCTTTCTTTTCAGATTGTACCTTCCCGGTTATTTCCTCTCTATCATGATTTTCCCATTTCTCATCTCTTGTATTTCAGATATCATTCTAGAATATAGTTTCAAAATAAGGGTTAATTGACATGCCACATATTATCCCTATACTCTGACCGACCAATTAAATACCAAATAAACTAGGTAGGTCATACTAGCGAAGGAATTACTCGTTTCTCCCCTCCTAGTTCTAGTCTCACATCTCAGCCAGGGATCATATCCCTAAGCTCTGATACCAACCGTGATGCCCCAAAATAGGTATACATCACCCATCATGGGTCGCCAGATATAACACTACAAAAATCAAATACAAACTTCTTTTATGCAATTGTCGTGTAAAAATACGACAAAACATAGCTGAGAGTTTACATGAATATTGTCTCATAGACAGTATACACACTCAAATTCAATCCTCATTACACTTATTGTCACACTAAGTAGTGAGGACTGCTAAAACAACCATCTCAGACAGTCACTCCATTCCCCAACTATGCCCAGCTATATTCTCATTTCCTGAAGAGAAAAAAAAAGTAAAAAGGTGAGCTCGACTAGCCCAGTAAGAAATATTATGACTAAGATAATGCAGAATAAATTATCCTTAGCCTTCAACAGTGTTAAACTGATAAAATACAATTGACATCAAGTTTAACTGCAGCGGAATAAGCAATCCATTAGAAGAGTCAAGTAGAACATAATGTCTACTATCTCCTCTAGATTAAAAGTCCATCGTTAATATTTCATTCCTGTAATACTCATCAACAATTCTTTTTTATACCCAAGACAAAAAAAACTATCATCACCTATCTTCTCCTAAATCACCAAAGATTATAGTTAAATCCATAATTCATATTTATAATCATGTAAATCAACAATTTTTCCTTGCCACAAAGGCTTAATAGAACGTTTACTCAATATCCTTACCTCAAAAGAAGACTGGATACTGGAATAGTGAGGTAGCAGACTTCTCTTCTTCTTTCTCTCTATAATTTCTCTCTATAATAATTGCTATATAGCTTTAGTGAATTGGTAAGAAATGAAGGAAGAATGAGCTTCTATTTATAGAAAAATATAGTTTCGATAATTGCACGTTTTAGGGCTCAAAATATTACAGTATAATACCTTCCTCTTTTTCTTCATTTTTAATTTTGTCCTGCAAGTATTATCAAACTTGCACCACCTCCCCTAATAGTAAATCATGTGCATCAATAGTAAATCACGTGACTCAATTGTTCTAAACATGTGAAAAAATTAATTATAGTATAATACCTTCAACTATACCTCCATTTCTAATTTAGTCATGCAAGTATTATCAATCTTGCACCAACTCCCCTAATAGTAAATCATGTGAATCAATAGTACACACATGTGAACACATAGTTATAAGCATGTGAATTAATAGCAATTAATTGCTCATTTATCTGGTTAATTACCCGATTGGTCAATATAACCTCCAGACATCAATTATTATAGAAATAAATGTTAATTTCCACTAACACTAATAATTCCAACACAATGGAACTATCAATTTCATCTTTAATCAACACAAACTTATTCATCATTAATATTATAACTCATAATATTTAACAACCAGGTCGTTCCCAGGAAAGAGGGGGCTTTCCGATAAGGATTTCGCCTTATTGGCGCGCAATTAGGTGACCAAACATCTCCTTGACATTACTTCTAGACATTGTTGATAAGTGGGTTTTATACCTACTTATTGAATACCAATTCACGCGAACTATGCCCATCTCATTTACATTTTAGTGTGTTTTTAGTTGCATTTCATGTTATTTTGCATTGCATTTACTTAAAACTCCTTTTGGTGAAAAAGTGCAGAAGACGGCCTAATTTGGTGGTATTAGAGGGCACGAGGCTAATGGACGCATGAAGCGAGACACAAGCTGAGATATGCGTGGCATGAGGATCAAGTGGAGTAGAAGACTAAGCATGGATGGACAAAGGAAGGAGCAGCAGAACAGATCAGTTGCAGCAGCAGAACCAAAATTCAAAGTTGCAGAAGTCGCGTGGCTGAGCGGAAAGACAAGCTTGGGGACGCGCACCCGGCTGGACAACATTACACACTGCAAGTCGCGCGCCCGCGTAAGTAGTACATTGGAGGGGCGCGCGACCACGCGCAACGTCTGATGTTGACCAAAGCTAACTTTTCATTAAATAGTGCAATTGAAGCGTAATTGAGTGGGGGATTCAATTAGGGCATATATATTAGATGTATTTTCATTATGTAAAATATATTCCACCTCTTGGGGGCTCAAGCTACTGCTATTTTCTTTCTTCACTTTGGAATAATTAGATTAGAGTAGATTAGAGTAGTGATTTTTAGAGTTGATTAGATTGAAGACTTGAAGCGATTGGAAAGCATTGGAGATTCAACCTTGGAGCAAGAGAACAGATTTGCACTACCATTCTCTATTCTTAATCTCTCTTTGATTCCTAATTGTATCTTATGATGTTTATTCAATATGTGGATGATAGCTTTAATTTAGTTATGATTTAAACACTATTCTAAGATTGTAATGGAGTCTATGGATTAATTATTTTTGATATGTTTCATTGATAGCCTTATTGATTTCTCTTAGTTTGTGTATTAAGATTCATGCTTATTTGCTTAGTTGATTGGCCATCAATTACTGTGATAACCCATATGAACTTTAAAGACGAAGTATGAGTTTAGATCTGATCTTGATAGCTTATGATTGTATATTCTACATTGTGTTGGGATGTATGATTTGTGCTTAGGATAGACATATACTGAAGCGCCATTCATAGTCAATTGAGAATTTGGGCTTAAACCCTAATTATTTGTAAATCACATAGACATATAGTGGTTTAGGTAATGTGGGTGTTCATGTGTATTCTATCAACTGTGGATTATATGTGATATGTGTATGGTACATTGAGAGATGGCTATACTTTACTTTCGTGTTCTTGGCTAACAATTCAGTACAATTAGTTTGGCTTAACATGAAATGTGTGGATTTGAATGAGTCAATAGGTGAAATTATGATCTCAGGTCTTCGTTATCTAGTCTCACTCTAGAAATAGTTAGGTTTATTTAATTTCATAGTTTAAATATAAAATATAATATCATTCGTTTAAATAAGACTGAAATGGTTGTGGGCTAGTGCTTAATAAACTTTATTAGATAATTCTTCGTGGGAACGATACTTTACCTACTCTTTATTACTTGTTGACCGTGTATACTTGCACGCATATATTGATCGGTAAAACGACCAACAAGTTTTTGGCGCCGTTGTCGGGGAATTAGCTTAATAATTTTTGCCAATATTAATTTCAATCAAATTGGTCTTAATTTAAACATTTTTATTTTGTTTTAATTATATTCTTATATTTCTCTCTATTCAGGTACTATGGGTGACTTTTCTTATCACTTGCCTTTTGCAAATAGGACTCAACCAAGGGATATAAGTACTGAGGGACTCAATGTATTTTCTACATTGTCAGCACAAATTGAAAAACTTTCGGAGAGGTTGGATGTTCTTGCAGACCAACCTACTCGAGGGATAGCAGTTACATGTGAATATTGTGCTGGCGAACATCCAAGTTATTAGTGCAACATCAGTTTTGGACAAGTACAGTATGGGGATGATTACTCCAACAACTATGTCAATCCTAATTATCATCAAGGTTGGGGATATCACCTAGATTATTAATGGGGTTATAACTATCAAGATCAACAATGCATCTCAAGTCCAACATATCCATCAGATTTCTCACATCTACCTCCAATGCAACAAGAAGAAAATTCAAGGTTGAAGGAATTCATGTAAAAAAGCATAGCAGACCATGAAGAGATGATGATGAGTTAGGAGTTATCAAGCCAAAATCTTAACAATAAGATGGAACAACTCATTAATTCGTCAATGAATGGTCCTCAATACTTGGATTTCGAAACTGAGAAAGATAATTCAAGACTGGGGGAATTATGGTTCAAATTTATAGCATCAACTGAGGAGAAGATGATTGAGCAAGAGAGGTCAATTCAAAATCTTCAGAATCAGATAGATCAAATGTTCGAAGCCTTGAATAATCGCCCTCCAAACAATTGGTGCTATAACATGGACGATGAAATCGATGGAGTGCCAGAAGTGAACATACCACTGAATGAACTGAAAGGAGTGGACATTGAGGAGACAACTGGGGGTATGGAAAATGAAGAATATGAGCCAAATTGTATTATACCCCAAGTTCCTTCTTAGTTAGAGTTGAAAAATTCAGTGAAATTTGCACACCCATGTCCCCTTGGTAGTCACATCCAAAGCAAGAATATCTGCGATTATGAGGCCTCTTACAAACCATGGTGGGCAAAGGAAGAGATAATAGAAGAAGAAAAGCCTGTTGAATCTTTCATGCCTCAATGCAAAAATCTATTCACAAATACAATGGATGAAGCACCTAGCTATGCAATAGAACTGGGGGCATCATGTATAGGAAATATGCTAGGTTGTTTCAATTCACAGACACACAAAATGGGGAACCTACCTACGTACATTGCAATTCTAATGGATGGAGGGTTCCTAGCTTATCGTAGAGGAATTGGATAGCGGTGTCAAGAAAAGAGTCCAGCTAACGGACTATAAACTGAGTGCTCGATGGGAGGCACCCCATCCAATATTTCTCCCTCCTTGTTTAATTCTTTATACTTTTAATATTTCGTAGATGTTAGATAGTTTTAAGTCTTAATAATAGTTTTATTGTTTCTCCTCTCAGGTTCAATCCAATTGCTATAAGCATTCAGGATCAAACAGAAGTCAAACAAAAATTGAAGCTGCCAGAGTACAGGGTCGCGCGGCCGCACCTAACTACAAGCCAAACATCGCGCGGCCGCGCCATAGCTCAGTCACAAAAAAAAATGCTAAATTTTTAGAATCTCTGACTCAAGCATTCGGACAGTTAGAAGCCCACACTCAGTTTCTAACTATAGAATATCTCAAACTTAGCCATCGCCTGATATACCATCGGATCTTGAAGAGGCAAACGGAGAAGACATTGCCACTTAGGGGAGTATTCTTTCACTTTTAATTACAATGAGGGCATTGTTTATTTTAAGTTTGGGGGTCTTGGGTTGTAGGGTAGTAGTATAGTTACATATAGTTTCATTTAGTTTTTGCATGTTTAGTTTTAATTTTGCATGTTTATGTGTTAGATAAAATTTTGCAATTTTTTTTTAATTTGTAGTTATTATTGCTTGTGCTAGTATGTTTTAGTTTGCATGTCTCACAATGTTTAGCTTTATAGAAATTTTGTCTAGCCAATGGTGATAGTGAATTTTGAAGGATTGTTGAATATTTTGGATAACTTGAGCTTAGATATAATGTTTTACACGATGTAATTCATGATGTTGTTTAGATACTTTCGGTTTGCACTGCTGTGTTCACAATTGCTTGTAGGCATAAGAGTGTTGTGTTGCATTGCTTAATAGAAAATGTGGTTTTTAAAAAAAGAGAAATATGTGGAAAATGGACTTAGATTGTTTAAAACATTGATACTCAAACTTTGTGGAAAACATGGGTATGCTATGTATATATAAAAAAAATCAAATAGCAGTAACGTGGCTAGTCTTATTTTGGGGCCATGGCTACTTGAGTAAGTACGCCCGAGGGGATTGTCTCTACACCTAGTGCCCTAAGGTCTTTCATAGTCTGGGTGTCGTTGGTTAAAAGCTCGCTAAGGGGTAGCAATTTTGCCTAATGGAATAAGACATTGCACAGTCATGCGAAAAAAAAGAAGAAAAAGAAAAGAAAAATAGCAATAAACACCGCGAGAAAGAGCGAAAATCGCCCCCGTGTGTAGCAATAAAGCAGTTAAGCCCATTGTTGAACCTTAGTTTTTTTTGATATGTTGGAACAGTCTTTGTTGCATAAGTATACATGAGTCTTGATCTAGACTGTAATTTTCTATTTTGCGCAGTTTAGCATGTATATTCTTTGCTTAAATCAAGTTTTGGTGAACACAACACACACACAGCATCTCTATAGCATATATGAATTATCTGAGTGTATGAGATTATGCCTATAGTTTGGTTTGAATTTGTATTCTTGAATCTGGATAATTCGCTGAGGCATTTTGGACTGAAATCATGTGAGACTCGTTTGCATCCTGATTTAGTTGCATAACATGTAGTTGCATTTTCAATGTTTTATGTTGTATGCATTGCTTGAGGGCAAGCAATAGTTCAAGTTTGGGGGTATTTGATAAGTGGGTTTTATACCTACTTATTGAATACCAATTCACGCGAACTATGCCCATCTCAAGTACATTTTAGTGTGTTTTTAGTTGCATTTCATGTTATTTTGCATTGCATTTACTTAAAACTTCTTTTGGTGAAAAAGTGCAAAAAATGGCCTAATTTGGTGGTATTAGAGGGCACGAGGCTAATGGACGCATGAAGCGAGGCACAAGCTGGGATATGCGTGGCATGAGGATCAAGTGGAGCAGAAGACTAAGTATGGATGGACAAAGGAAGGAGCGTAGAGCAGATCGATTCGATAGCAGAACCAAAATTCAAAGTTCTTGAAGCCGTGCGTGCATGGCAGAAACAAGCTTTGGGGACGCTACCGCATACGAGCACCCGGTTGGACAACATTACACACTGCAAGTCGTCGTGCTTGCGCCAAAAATTACATTGGAGGGGCGGCACATGCACGCGTCGATGTTGACGAAAAGTCGACTTGTCATTAAATAGTGCAATTGAAGCGTAATTGAGTGGGGGATTCAATTAGGGCATATATATTAGACGTATTTTCATTATGTAAAATTAAATAATATAAAAATAAATTAGTTTAGGAAAAATATGGGGTAGCCAAACAAGGCCTTATAGCCTTTGGCTTATTTAACTGGCGCAGACTTTTTATTTTTCTAACGTAAGGGAACGTGGGAGAGGCCAGTATATTTTTTCCTTCGCGTCTTATTTCTTTGCCTAAGCTAAAAACAGACAGTTTGTGAGAAAAAGGGGAAAAACACAGAGAGAGAATTGCAGAGGAGATTGAGAGTGGGAGCTTGAGAGATTGTTTTGAGATTTCAAGAAGAAGGAGAAGATTGCTAAATCTTATTGTCATCGTTTGCTAGCCAATAATCGAAGATTAAGGTATAACTAATTCTAATTCTCAGACTTGTGATTTTCTATTCTCTGTAAACTGGTTTTTGTGGATTTGTTGTTCAAGCGTTATGTATATGGTGTGGATTAAGTTGTAGAATCTGTTGTCATCATGTATGCGTGTTGTATCAGTTATCAAATTCGTGAGAAATTGGTTGTAGGAAGAAAAGGAAAATAACAGTGTTTATGTTCATATGTTATAGCCTTAGAAAGTACCAATTTTAGTGGTTAATTTGTGTATAAAATTGTAAATTGACGCTTGCATATGGTAGTTCATTGAGATATGAACATAATATAATTTGAATAGAATGATTTGGTCAAATAATGAGTTCATAGTGATGATTTTTGGATAGACTATCAAAAATGGAGTTTTATATGAAAAACATGAAAATTGAGAAATTAAAATAGTTCTAGTTGTTGTTAAATTGTGCTAAGTGGTTGAATATGTTAGCAATCATGATATGATAGTTGTATATTTATTTTATGTGTTGTTATCACTGTTTGGTGGGTGAATTTCGTGTTAGTTGAGCTAAAAGCGGCCATCATTCACTTCGCTTCTCTCTGCGTTTGTCTCAACACAAGTATGGCTTAGCTGTAGGTGCAAGGTAAAATGGCTCAATTGCTACGGCCCCAAGCTTTATGTGTGGTGCAAATTTGCCACACCCTAAACCGAGACGGTGAGGTCTGCATTTGTTTAATTTGGTCGAGCACAATGGTCTTCTATTAGTATTGTAAGCATGTTATTGATGTTGAGGCATGATATAAACTACATTAGCAGATTATCATGCGTTATAATATAAAGTATAAAAGATTTTAAAGTGATTGTTAATTGAGTTATAAAATGAAACCAAATGAGATGTTTTCGAAAGATAGAGTTGAATGATTAAGTTATGTTGATCAATGTGTAATTTCAGAAGCGTTAAGTATGTTAGCCTAAATGGTTAGGTGCTAGGTTACGGTTATGACCTAAATGATGGTTTAAACCCTAAAAGCTAATATCCGTGCAATTAATTGTTGTTGCGATTTCGATGATATGTGTAGGGTAATTGAAGATTATTTCATTTGTGTAGCTTACAATCAAGGAAAGTTTTTTAACTCTACCTTGTTATTATTGAGCAAGTTTCTAAACCTTAACTCTTTACATTGAGCAAGCTTTTGAACTTCATTCTTTTCATATTGAATGCAAGTTTCCATTCCTATATAATTGTTGTTCAAGTAATTGAGCAAGCCTAATCTATCTTGAATACGTCTGTACAAGTTCTTATAACCTAATTCGTTATAATGAGCGAGCTTTACTTTCCTAATTATTATTCAAAGCATATAATGTTTTAACGCATCGATTCAAATGAGATTGTTTAACACTTATGGTTATATCATTTTGCTTGTATATCATGTTTATTCAATCACACATTGTTGTTATCCGATCTTTGATCTTGATAACCTTGTTCAGTTGTACATTTTGTATTAAACCTTTATTGATAGAAATTGAACAGTGTTCTAAAATTCTAGAAACACTGATAAGCTAGTTCCAAACTAAACTTTCTTTAGTGCGGAAATTCTAAGTCCAAATTGAGATGAACAACCCTAACATAGGGGATTTTGTACGTGTAACGTTTAGATGTTTGTTTACAATACATGGTACAAAGGGCTGATCCCCTAAGTACGTTAAGAAGGGTCTGTATGGTCTAAATGACTGTTAAGGTTGGGTAATAATACCTAAGTATTGAGGCCATAGTTCGTGGTCTTAAGACCCTCAGATAATTAAAGTTCGAACTTATTTTCTAGTTTGATTTGTAGAACAAGTTCCTTATTGTTCAGCTTTCGTTGTTCACTCTCATGTTATCATTGCTACTTTCTATATCAGTGAGCATTTGTTTGCTCACTCTTGCAATTAACACTGCAGCTAAAGTGGAGAAAGTTGATGAGTCGTCTACTAGTAAAGGAAAGGGCAAATTGTCTAAGTGCTGAAGACATATGAGAAATTATTTAAATGTTTTATGTTTCAAGACTTGCTTTATTTTATTATGTATTCCGCAAACTTATGTAATAATTTTAAGGTTAGATTACTTGAGATTTAATTTGAGTTGATGATGTAACCCTTTAATGGGAGAGATTATTGTTTAAGTTATTTAAATTATGTCTTTATCCTTTATTGATGGGTAGTTAGATGTAATAGTTTTGATAAGTGAGCACCAAATTCTGTGGGAATGAAGTACCTGGATTTGGGGGTGTCACAAAGTCACTCAGTTATACTCAATTATTGGTACATTAATTGATGCATCATATATCTCATATTATTGATTCAATTATTGTCACAGTAGCATCTGTATAATATGTTATATTATTAAATCAATAATTGAGACGGAAAAGTTATTCATATTATTATTTGCAATATTGACAATGTCTAGAAGTTTTGTCAAGGAGAGGTTTGGTCACCTAATTGCGCGCCAATAAGGAGAAATCCTTATCGGAAAGCCCCCTCTTTCCTGGGAACGACTTGGTTGTTAAATATTGTGAGTTATAATATTAATGATGAATAAGTTTGTATTGATTAAAGATGAAATTGATAGTTCCATTGTGTTGGAATTATTAGTGTTAGTGGAAATCAACATTTATTTCGATAATAATTGATATCTGGAGGTTATATTGACCAATCGGGTAATTAACCGGAAAAATGAGCAATTAATTACTATTAATTCACATGCTTATAACTATGTGTTCACATGTGCGTACTATTGATTCACATGATTTACTATTACGGAAGTTGGTGCAAGATTGATAATACTTGCATGACTAAATTAGAAATAGAGGTATAGTTGAAGGTACTATACTATAATTAATTTTTTCACATGTTTAGAACTATTGAGTCACATGATTTACTATTGATTCACATGATTTACTATTAGGGGAGGTGGTGCAAGTTTGATAATACTTGCAGAACTAATTTAAAAATGAAGAAAAAGAGGAAGGTATTATACTATAATATTCGAGCCCCAAAATGTGCAATTATCGAAAATATATTTTCCTATAAATAGAAGTTCATTCTTCCTTCATTTCTCACCAATTCACTAAAGCTATAGAGCAATTATTATAGAGAGAAAGAAGAAGAGAAGTCTGCTACCTCACTATTCCAGTATCCAGTCTTCTTTTGAGGTAAGGATATTGAGTAAACGTTCTATTAAGCCTTTCTGGCAAGGAGAAACTGTTGATTTACATTATTATAAATATGAATTATGGATTTAACTATAATCTTTGGTGGTTTAGGAGAAGACAGGTGATGATAGTTCTTTTTGTCTTGGGTATAACAAAGAACTGTTGATGAGTATTACAGGAATGAAATATTAACGATGGACTTTTAATCTAGAGGAGATAGTAGACATTATGTTCTACTTGACTCTTCTAATGGATTGCTTATTCCGCTGCAGTTAAACTTGATGTCCATTGTATTTTATCAGTTTAACAATGTTGATGGCTAAGGATAATTTATTCTGCATTATCTTAGTCATAATATTTCTTACTGGGCTAGTTGAGCTCACCCTTTTACTTTTTTTTTCTCTTCAGGAAATGAGAATATAGCTGGGACTAGTTGGGAAATGGAGTGACTGTCTGAGATGGTTGTTTTAGCAGTCCTCACTACTTAGTGTGACAATAAGTGTAATAAGGATTGAATTTGAGTTTGTATACTGTCTATGAGACAATATTCATGTAAACTCTCAGCTATGTTTTGTCGTATTTTTACACGACAGTTGCATAAAAGAAGTTTGTATTTGATTTCTGTAGTGTGATATCTGGCGACTCATGATGGGTGGTGTATACCTATTTTGGGGGCATCACAGTTTGTATCAGAGCTTAGGGATATGATCCCTGGCTGAGATGTGAGACTAGAACTAGGAGGGGAGAGACGGGTAATTCCTTCGCTAGTATGACATACCTAAGTTATTTTGTATTTAATTGGTCGGTCAGAGTATAGGGATAATATGTGGCATGTCAATTAACCCTTATTTTGAAACTATATTCTAGAATGATATCTGAAATACAGGAGATGAGAAATGGGAAAATCATGATAGAGAGGAAATAACCGGGAAGGTACAATCCGAAAAGAAAGCAAGGTATTCTCATCTCTTCGAACTACCAGGTACGTAAATTTCGAGGACGAAATTTCATAAGGAGGGGAGATTGTGATATCCCAAAATTTATGAAATGAAAGTATTCAATTTTCTTATAATTATTATTTTATTTAGTAAATAGTTAAATTGATAAAAGGTTAAAGTTAAGGGTGATATGTGAATTTTTTTGCAAAGTATGCAAGTTGTTATAAAATATTTGTTTGGTCGGGAATATTCTTTTTGTCGAGGAATATAAGATCAAGACAATCTTTAGTGGACCCCACAATGGAAGTATTGTAAGTTAGAAAAACGATGTAATTATCTTTTATAAAAATAACGGTGAAAGTGTTACCGTTAAAACCTGTTGAACCACTTTCAGTAGTAAAAGTACGATAATATGCGTTGGTTGCGTAGTAGCACTGCTGTATTGATTATTGATGCTTACGTGAAGTCACTCGGTTATACTCGTTATTGGTATAGTAATTCTTTGCATCATATCTCTCATATTATTGATTTAATTATTGTCGCAGTAGCATCTGCATAATATGTTATATTATTAAATCAATAATTGAGACGAAAAAGTTATTCATATTATTATTTGTAATATTGACAATTGTTGGTCGTTTTACCGATCAATATACGCGTGCAAGTATACACGGTCAACAAGTAATAAAGAGTAGGTAAAGTATCGTTCCCACGAAGAATTATCTAATAAAGTTTATTAAGCACTAGCCCACAACCATTTCAGTCTTATTTAAACGAATGATATTATATTTTATATTTAAACTATGAAATTAAATAAACCTAACTATTTCTAGAGTGAGACTAGATAACGAAGACTTGAGATCATAATTTCACCTATTGACTCATTCAAATCCACACATTTCATGTTAAGCCAAACTAATTATACTGGATTGTTAGCCAAGAACACGAAAGTAAAGTATAGCCATCTCTCAATGTACCATACACATATCACATATAATCCATAGTTGATAGAATACACATGAACACCCACCTTACCTAAATCACTATATGTCTATGTGATTTACAAATAATTAGGGTTTAAGCCCAAATTCTCAATTGACTACGAATGGCACTTCGTTATATGTCTATTCTAAGCACAAATCACACATCCCAACACAATGTAGAATATACAATCATAAGCTATCAAGATCAGATCTAAACTCATACTTCGTCTTTCAAGTTCATATGGGTTATCACAGTAATTGATGGCCAATCAACTAAGCAAATAAGCATGAATCTTAATACACAAACCCAGAGAAATCAATAAGGCTATCAATGAAACATATCATAAATAATTAATCCATAGACTCCATTACAATCTCAAAAAATAGTGTTTAAATCTTAACTGAATTAAAGATATCATCCACATATTGAATAAACATCATAAGATGCAATTAGGAATCAAATAGAGAGTAAGAATAGAGAATGGTAGTGCAAATCTGTTCTCTTGCTCCAAGGTTGAATCTCCAATGCTTTCCAATTGCTTCAAGTCTTCAATCTAATCAACTCTAGAAATCACTACTCTAATCTACTCTAATCTAATTATTCCAAAGTGAAGAAAGAAAATAGCAGTAGCTTGAGCCCCCAAGGGGTGGAATATTATATAGTTACACTTGTCACACATGCAACCATTAAGTAGCTTATAATAATAATAATAATCTTATTATCATTATACTTATAATTAATAAATAATTATATAACTAATTTAATTAATAAATTAGACACATCACTTTATTTAATTTATTTATTTTCTTTAAATTAAACAATTCATTTAATTTAATTATTTTCTTAAATATTAAGCAATTGATTTAATTTAATTATTTCCTTAAATTAAATCCTTGAGATAAAATTATCAACACTCAATTTAATAATCAATTTAATTACTAAATTAATTCACCACAATTCATCAATTATTTATTTTCCTTAATAAATAAATTATTTAAAATATTTATTTAATTCAATAAATATTTAAATTAAATTATAAATTTCTCGATCGTTACACCCTTCCCTCCTTAAAAGGATTATGTCCCCAGAATCACAACTCGAAAAATTTATTCGTTACAGACTTCTTACGTAAGCATCAATAATCAATCTGGTGTGCTTCTTGCAACCACGCCAGACATATTCTTTACTTTACTACCGAGTAGTTCAATAGTTTTAATGGTTACACTTTCGCCGTTATTTTTATAAAAAGATAATTCTGTCGTTTTCTAACTACGACAATACTTCCATTGTGGGGTCCACCAATGATTGTGTCGTCACACGGATATTCCCCAACAAAAAGAATATTCCCCGACCAAACGAATATTTTATAACAACTTGCATACTTTGCAAAAAGTTTCACATATCACCCTTAACTTTAACCTTTTATCAATTTAACTATTTACTAAATAAAATAATAATTATAAGAAAATTGAATACTTTCATTTCATAAATTTCGGGATCTCGCAAATGTCATATCAAGCCATAAAGCCATTCATTTATTAAAAAATGGATGTCAAGCTTTCTTAGCCCATGTTATGGACTTGAACAAAAACACGTCAGATTTGGATAATATTTTTATTGTTAGTGAATTTCCTGATGTATTTTCTGAAGAACTTCTCGGTCTACCCCCAGAATGTGAAGTTGAATTCTTTATTGACCTTGAACCTGGTACAAAGCCCATTTCTAAAACCCCATATCGAATGGCTCCTATTGAACTTCAGGAGTTAAAGGTCCAACTACAGGAGTTGTTGGATATCGGTTTCATTCATCCTAGTACATCTCCTTGGGGTGCTCCTATTTTATTCGTAAAGAAAAAAGAGGGAAGTATGCGACTTTGTATTGACTACCGGGAATTAAATCATGTCACCATCAAGAATAGATATCCACTACCTCGCATTGATGACCTGTTCGACCAGTTGCATGGAGCACAATTCTTTTCAAAGATCGATCTTCGTTCTAAATATCATCAGCTGAAGATTAAAACTGAAGATATTTTGAAGACTGCCTTCAGGACTCGGTACGGGCATTATGAATTCCTAGTCATGTCCTTTGGATTGACTAATGCTCCTGCTGCTTTCATGGATATGATGAACCGTGTGTTCAAGGAATATTTAGATCAGTTCTTCGTTGTCTTTATTGATGACATTCTCATCTATTCCAAAAGCCGTAAAGATCATGAGCGCCATTTGAAGCTGGTACTTCAAAGGCTCCGTGATAACAAGCTATATGCCAAGCTGAAGAAATGCGAGTTTTGGCTTGAGGAAGTAGCATTCCTTGGGAACGTGGTGTCAAAACATGGAGTATTTATTGACCCGGCGAAGATTGAAGCAATACAAAGTTAGGAGCAACCGAAGTACGTAGCTTTCTGGGCTTAGCTGGTTATTATCGGAGATTCATGGAAAGATTTTCTCGAATCGCTACTTCGTTAACTCAGTTGACTCGGAAAGATACAAAATTCGTATGGAGCGAGGAATACGAGAAAAGTTTCCAAGAGCTTAAGAGGAGACTCATTTCGGCAACTGTTCTAACAATACCATCTGGTTCGAATCGATTTGTTATCTACAGCGATGCTTCAGATAAAGGGTTAGGATGTGTTCTCATATGACATGGGAAAGTCATAGCCTATGCCTCGCGACAACTCAAAGAATATGATAGGAATTATCCTACTCATGATCTGGAGTTGGCAGCAATCATTTTTGCGTTAAAAATCTGGAGACACTACCTGTATGGGGAGAAAGTGGAGATTTATACGGATCATAAAAGCCTCAAATATTTCTTCACCTAAAAGGAACTCAACATGCGGCAACGACGTTGGCTCGAGCTATTGAAAGATTACGATCATAACATTGATATCATCACCGAAAAGTAAGTGTAGGTAGCGCATTGAGTAGAAAAATCGTATCTTGCGAACGAAGTGCGATGTTGTTAACACAAAAACCCATTTTATACGACTTACAAAGGATGGAGATAGAGTTAAAGGTTCCAAGTACCCACGTGATGATATCAAACATATGAGTAGAATCAACTTTAATCAATAAAGTTAAAGCTGCTCAAGCCACAGACCCGAAGCTGATGTGTATGAAGAAGAAAGTACAAGAAAGTGTTATTCCAGAGGCAAGAATAGATGAAGAAGGAATACTTCGAGTCAACTCCAGACTGTGTTCCTAATTACTTTGATTTAAAGTACAAAATCATAATGGAGGAACACAACACACCATTTGCAATCCATCCTAGAAGTACTAAAATGTATCGTGATCTTCGACATACATTTTGGTGGAGCAATATGAAGAGAGAGATTGCAGAGTTTATCTCAAGGTGTTTAACCTGTCAACATGTCAAGGCGGAGCATCAAGTACCAAAAGGTCCATTGCAACTACTTGAAATTCCAGAATGGAAGTGGGAGCACATTACAATGGATTTCGTTACGGCTCTTCCCAAGGTTTCTCAAGGCATAAATACGATTTGGGTTATTGTTGATAGATTAACCAAGGCTGCTCATTTCTTGCATATGCATGAGACTTATTCCCTTGAACGTCTTGCTCGTATGTACGTGAATGAGATTGTGAGATTTCATGGCATGCCAATATCCATAGTTTTGGATCGTGACCCAAGATTCACTTCACGATTTTGGGTTAGTTTGCAGAAAGCTATGGGCACAGATTTACGATTCAGTTCGGCATACCATCCTCAAATGGATGGGCAATCAGAAAGGACTATTCAAACTCTTGAAGATCTATTAAGACTCTATGTCTTAGATTTCAAAGGAAGTTGGGATAAGTACTTGCCATTGGTGGAATTCTCCTACAACAACAGTTATCAAAAAAGTATAAGCATGGCTCCATTCGAGGCGTTGTATGGAAGAAAGTGTCGTTCTCCAGAATGCTGGGACGAGGTGGGCGAAGCAACGTTGTTGGGACCAGAATTGGTACGCATGACTACAGAAAAGAGTTATGTGGATCTTCATCAAAAGGACGTGAAATTTAATATTGGGGATCATGTATTGTTATATATTTCTCCATGGAAGGGAGTTACAAGATTCAGAAAGAGAGGAAAGCTCAATCCATGATTTATTGGTCCATTTGAGATTCTTGACCGAATAGGAAATGTGGCCTATAGACTCGCATTACCTGTAAGCATGTCTCGTGTTCATAATATTTTTCACATATCTATGCTTCGTAAATAGGTGAAAGACCCGAACCACATTATTGTGTTAGAACCAGACGAGATAGTCGAAGATTTAACGTTCGAGGAGGTACCTGCCAAGATAATGATAGGAAAGAGCATGTCCTACGAACAAAGGTTATACCACAAGTCAAAGTTTTGTGGAGGAACCATGCTATTGAGGAAATGACTTGGGAGTTGGAATCAGAAATGAAAACAAGGTACCCTCACCTTTTCTAAACACCAGATACGTACGTCAATTTCGAGGACGAAATTTCATAAGGAGGAGAGGTTGTAAGACTCCAAATTTTTATAAATAAAATTAAATTTCCTCTATTTATTATCTTGAAATAATAAGAAATTAATTTGATATAATGCTTTGGTTATGGGTGAAATGTGCAAATTTTGCAAAATAAGGAAATGGTTATAAAATATTCATTGTTGTCGGGGAATATTCGTTTGGTCATGGAATATTCTTTTTATCGGGAATATCCGTACGATGGTGAAGTCATTTGTGGGCCCTGTAATAGAAAAACTATCGGATGAAGAAAATGACAAGTATGAGTTTTTATAAATAATGAGCGTAGTTATTCACAATTAACTTTGTTGGAATACGGTGGTTAAAAAATACGATGTCTGGCATTGGTTACATAGTAGTAGCTTTACGGTATTGTACAATATTTTGAATTATTGATTCTTACGTAAGAAGGCACTACTCAATAATTATTACGATAATTCTTATTCAATATTTTATTTTATTGATTCAATAATTGCTACGTTGATATTATATATTATTATTGTTTTAATAATTGTCACTGCACAATATTTCTATTATCAGATCAATAATTTATATTATTTGAATAATATTATTAGATAACATTATTGGCAATGTCTAAGGAAGTTCTGTCTAGAAAAGGGGTTTGGTTATCTAATTGTGCTCCAGTAAGGAGAAATCCTTATCGGAAAGCCCCCTCTTTTTTGGGAATGATCTGGTTGTCATAATTGTGATTCTGTAATTTTATTTGTGAATAATTAATTATTAATTTTTATGATAAGGAAATATTTACTTTTATGTGGATATAAATGAAGGAATTTTTAGCATGAAATAATTGTTGAAAGTTTGGCATATTTTCTGTGGAATTACAATTGTTTCTTCGATAAAATATTCATTCAAGTATATTATTATTATAATATATATATATATATATATATATATATATATATATATTCATGTGATTAAAGTGGTAGGTGGTGGATTTTTGTTGCCTGCAAAGTTTGTTCAAATATAGTGGGCCCCAACCTTTGAAATGGTAAGAGTTAGGCATTGAATTTAGCAGAGAAGAAATGGGAAGAGTTAGGCAAGATTTCTTTGTTTTCAAATAATTGGTGGGCCCTCATCCAATCAAAACAAAGGAAAAGTTAGGCATGTGCAGTAGGTTAGATGGAGGAAAAATAAATTTGGCAGAGTTAGGCTGATTTAGTTGGTTTTATCCTTCGTGTTGCACTATAAATAGGGGGTAACCCCTCCTTCCTCAACACAACATTTCAAAATCAAAAATTCTTATTCTATAGTATTGTGAGTATTTTCTTGAGTATAAGAATACTTTGAGCGTAGTTTTTCTGCAAGATTTTCTTAGAATAATATCTGATATTTCAGTCAAATCCAGCTTCTACTAAGGTAAAGGATATTATTTTATTGCAATACTCGTGAGAAATATTATTTTCTTTCATACTCCATATTACGTAAGCAATATTATTTTATCTCGTATTCCTAAATTTGAACTTACTGTGGTAAGTATTGCTTCTATATATAATTCTAAAATGATTAGAAATTTAGCTTCATCTAATATCATTTCATAGGAATATTTGTCAGAACTTTTTTTTATCAAATTTGGAACTTTTCATGACCGGGTACTGTTCATAAGCACTGTTCATACGATACTGTTCACGGGTACTATTCACGTGTACTGTTCACAAAAGAATTTTTTTTTCTCCTTCCAAGTTATCTGTCGTGACCCTTATTCTTGAAATTGAATCCATGTTTTGATCTTCATTCTTGAATTTTACTCCACTATGGTTTATTATGGAGTATTTTTTAACATGGATAAACCGAAGTATGAATCTCTAATCTTTGTCCTTTTATCTCACTGGATTCGTTCTTTAAAATATTTTTCATCATCCTTAGTCCTTAATGGTGATACTTGATGAATATCTTTGGCTTGTAGTGCAAAGATGAATGATTACCTGATGAATATCTTTGACCCGTAGTGCAAAGATGAACAGGTGTTGAGATGAACATGACCAACTGGTGATACAGATGGATATCTTTGGCCCGTAATGCAAAGATGAATATTTGATTCAAGATGTATATTGATGATGGACTTTTAAATTCATAGATGATAGTAGATTTCATTATCTACTAAACTCTTCTAATGAATTGTTACTTCCGCTGCGAATATTGATCTAAAACTTGTTGTCCATTATATTTTATCTGATTTGTTGAAGGCTAACGATAATTTGTTGTTCATTATCTTAGTCATAATATTCTTTACTGGGCTAGTTGAGCTCACCCTTTTTCTTTTTGTTCCATTTTGTGAGACCCCGAATTTTATGAAATAAAAGTATTCAATTTTTCTATTTTAGTAAATGGTTAAATTGATAAAAGGTTAAAGTTAAGGGTGATATGTGAAAAAAAATTGAAGTAGACAAGTTGTCATAAAATACCCGGTTACTATTCACTCTAGTATTATTCACTCGGGTATTTGGGGCACTTTTTGTGTCAGAGTACTATTCACGAGTTACTATTCACGAGTTACTATTTATGAGTTACTATTCACCCAAAAAATATATTTCTTTTCAGTCCAAATCATTTTTAGGTACAATATTATTCCATGAAGAGATGTACTAATTTTTAGTAATCAGTTGGTTGAAATTATAATAGTAGAAAAGCTTTTTATATAAAGCAGAATACTTTTATAAAGTTATTCTATAAATAGAATATATTATATTCTATTGTGCATAGTGTTTTGCATAGTAAAATATTTTTATATAAAGCAGAATACTTTTATAAAGTTATTCTATAAATAGAATATATTATATTTTATTATGCATAGTGTTGCATAGTAAAATCTTTTATATAAAAAGAATACTTTTATAAAGTTATTCATTTTATTAGATTATAAATAGAATATATTATATTTTATTTAAAAGATTTTGCTTTAAATATGGACCGTCAGATTAAAAAGTAAATTAATCTAGGCTAGTTCATGAATTAGTTCTTATGCGATCCATTCTTACATAAATAAAAGCTCATTCCTTCATTATTTCTTATGAATTCACTGAAACTCTAGAGAGAGAAACTGTAGAGAGAATTCTTCTTCTATATCTTGAGCGTATTCCTTTAGAGTTTAAGAAAGCTTTGAGCGTAGTGCAAGTTTTCTTCAAGAATATCCTCGCCCA
This sequence comes from Panax quinquefolius, assembly GCA_020205615.1. Taxonomy (NCBI): domain Eukaryota; kingdom Viridiplantae; phylum Streptophyta; class Magnoliopsida; order Apiales; family Araliaceae; genus Panax; species Panax quinquefolius. Next base: position 22,028,288 of record CM035152.1, read on the forward strand.
ACCGTCGGAGTACTTTTCTTTATAAGGTAAGGGATATTATTTGTTGTACTCGTAAGGGGTATTATTTCTTTCGTATTCATGAATAGAACATCTGTTATTCCATTCTTTAATATTACATTGGAATAACTTTTGTATCTGTTGGCTACCCTATACTTGGTGAAATTCTTACATTATTCCATTCTTTATTATTATGTTGGAATAACTTTCATATGTGAAATCCGCATACATGGTGAAATTTTACATTATTCCATTCTTTATTATTATGTTGGAATAACATATACATGTAATCTACCGCATACATGGTGAAATTCTTACATTATTCCATTCTTTATTATTATGTTGGAATAACTTATATATCTGCAATCTGCATACGTGGTGAAATTCTTACATTATTCCATTCCTTATTATTTTGTTGGAATATCACATGCATGCATATACGCATGACTTTGGTTCCATTATTTATTATTACTGTTGGAATAACTTCGTCATGCAATGATCTATCGCATGCCCGGTGAAGTCTTTTGTTATTTCATTCTTTATTATTACATTTGGAATATCACATGCATGCGTTTACGCTTGACTGGTTCCATTATTTATTATTTTGTTAGAATAACTATGCATGCGGTCTATCGCATGAATGGTGAATTCTTACGTTATTCCATTTTTATTATTCATTGTAATAACTCGGGTTTACATGTGGATTACCGTATGCGTGGTAAATGACCCTTCGTATTCATTTCTTATTAAATTATGGAAATGATGCATCTCACGTGGATTACCGCATAGCAAGCGAAAATCCATTTGCGATTTCATATATTCTGTTATACTTAGTTGGTTAAAGCTTTGACTTCTATACTCCATGAAATTAGTGGAATATCCTTGATATTTGCGCTTCATCCAGTATCTTTTCATGGAAATATTCTTCTGAGCATTCTTGAATTTTACTTTACAAAGCAGTATTATGTTGACAATTTGGACGTTATTAGTTCCTAGACAAATTAATTCTTGAACTTGTTTTATTGAATTCTTATATCATTGTCATCATCCTCATGTTTATATTGTGTAGAAAGTCATCTGTGGCCTATAGTGCATAGATGGACTTGGTATGATTATGACCAGGGATTATTCGGTGTAATCATAACCGTAATGTTATAAATGATGTGGTAAAAGTCCTCATTGACCCGTAGTGCATTTATGGACAGTTGTTGGCATGATCATGACCATTAATAAATACACGAATATCCTTGGCCTGTAGTGCATGGATAATTTGTGGTTGTGATACTAATGAATATCCTTGGCCGTAGAGCAGGGATGATGTGCTTTATTTATTAAGCTGAGTCCCAGCGATAAAAGTGATGAAAAACCTTTTAAATTATAAAAGATAGTAGATTTTATTCTCTACTTGACTCTTTTAATGGATTGTTTTGTTACAATATGAGTTAAACTTTATATACATTATATTTTATCGGTTTAACATTGTTGAAGACTAGTGATAATTTATTTCGCATTATCTTAGTAATAATATTTCTTCTTGGGCTAGTTGAGCTCACCCTTTCTTTTCTTTGTTCTCTTGAGGAAATGAGAAGCGTGGCGGGACTAAGTCGGGGAGCGGAGTGGCGGTCCCGGATGATAATATTAGTAGTCCTCACTATTACATTAAATAGTGTGACAATAAATGTAATGAGGACTTATTACGAGAGTGGATATTGTCTAGAAGATAATATTTGTATTAAAACTCACGACTCTCTTGTTGTATATTAAAGATTATATTTGTATTACATCTTATGTATTTGGCGACTCGAATAGGTGATGTATACTATTTTGGGGGTGTCATGATTGGTATCGAGCTTAGGGATATAGGTTTGGCGGAGATATAGAGTGCAGAACTAGGAGGAGAGACGAGTAATGTAAGACCCTAAATTATTAATAAATGAAATTTATTTTCCTCTATTTATTATTTTGAAATAGTAAGGGTTGATTTGATTAATGTGGATAGTTATGGGTAAAATCATAAATATTTGAATAAGCAAGTGGTTATAAAATATTCATTATTGTCGGAGAATATTCGTTTTGGTCGTGGAATATTAAATCTTTGTGAGAATATTAAATACGACGGAGTGCGGTCTTTTGTGGGCCCCATAATAGAAAGCGATTGGATGAAGAAAGCGACAAATATAAGTTGTTTATAAATAACGGCGTAGTTATTACCAATTATCTTTGTTGGAATACCCGGTGGTTAAAACACACTAATCGCGTTGTTGAGCAAAGAAGCATACGGTATTGCACCAATTATTGATTCTTACGTGAAGAAGGCACTTCTCAATAATTATTCACGATAATTCGCATTCAAGATTTTATTTTATTGATTCAATAATTCTTTGCATTGATATTTTATATTCTTGTTGTTTCAATAAATTGTCATTACGGTATTTTCCATTATCGAAGCAATAATTCATATTATCTGAATAATATTATTAGAAAACATTATTGGCAATGTCTAGAAAGTTACGTCTAAGGAGAGGTTTGGTCACCTAATTGCGGCTTAAGGAGAGATCCTTATTGAAGCCCCTCTTTCTGAGGAGCGGCACAGTTGCGATCTTGTGATTCGTAATATTATTTGTGAATAATTAATTATTGATTTATATGATGAGGAAAATATTGATTTTATGTTGATATAGATGGAGAAAATTTTTATAGTGACAATTGTTGACAATTAATATTTTATCTTTTTCGATAAAATAATTCATTTAAATATATTATTTTAATAATATATTAACGGTGATATTTTTATAATGAATGTGGGATATATGAGTATACGAGGAGGAAGAGTATTTTGTTGCAATAAATGTTTAAAACATGTTAAACATGTAAATTGGACCCCATTTATTGACTTAAATTTGATTATACTTTCGTAAAATCGCTTGTTTGTGGATTTTGGTCAATTTACATGCTTTGGAATTTGGAAAAACTTTCTTACGCAAAGTTGTAGAGAATTGAATTTCCTATAAAAAGTCGGGAGATTGAATTTTACGATAAAAGGACTATTTATTATGAATTATTGAAGTTCCGAAGCTCTTAAATAATTGATTTTTGGAAGTTTTAATTATTTTATAAAAGAAAAACGTTTTTAGATGTGTGAGCCTCATTTTACATGTATTAGGTTGCTGATTTCAGATTCTCAAAGGTTGGCGTAGACAAATTTTTATAAATATATTATTATATTAAATTTTACGCTTTGGTGTTCTAAGCATTTTCCTATAAATAGGTGTCTTAGGTTAGAATTGAAAATCCCATTTAAATCAAGTTTTCTCTCTATATTATCGAGCGTATTCTTGTGAGTATTTTGAGTATACTTGAGTATTATTGCTATACGGTGCAATTTCAAGTTATAGCCTATATCCAGGTGTTTCAACTAGAATCTTGTCTTTCGAGGTAAGGGATGTTATTTTATTCGAAAATGATATTATTTCTTCAATATCATTATCTTGAAATATTGGTTGGAAATTTTATCAAATTTGGAATTTTTTCATGGCGGGGTTACTATTCATGAGTTCTTATTCACGAGTTACTATTCATGAGTTACTATTCATGAGTTCTTATTCACGAGTACTATTCACGAAGCATGATGATGTTTTTTGTGAAATTTCTATCTTTTGGTGTCGGAGTTACTATTCACGTATCGATTAATTATTCACGATATCTGACTATTCACGAATCGACACTATTCACGAAAAATTAAATTTTCATTTTTTCACTTAAAATATCTATTATGGATACTAGCTTTGATTGTATCCATGTTTTGATCATTCTTGAATTTTACTCCACTCGATTACTTATGAAGTATTTTGAACATGGATTGTTTAAAATACGAATCCTTAATATTGTTCTTTTGTTTCACTTTGGATTCGTTTCCTTTAAAATATTTTTATCATCCTCGGTCCTAAATGATGATATTCTTGAATATCTTTGGCTGTGTAGTGCAAAGATGAGCAGTGTTGAGATGAATATGATGATGATTAATATCTTTGGCCGTAGTGCAAAGATGAGCAGTGTTTAGATGAACATGATTGATGAATATCTTTGGCACGTAGTGCAAAGATGAATATTTGATTCGAGATATAATTCATATTACGGGGATAAAAAGATAGACGATGAACTTTTAAATTCATACATAGAAGATAGTAGTTTGCATTCTCTACTTAACTCTTCTAATGAATTATTATTTCATTGCGAATATTGATTTAAAACTTGTTATCTATTGTATTCTATTAGATTTTTTCCTGTTGAAGACTAACGATAATTTGTTGTATATTATCTTAGTCATAATATTCTTTTCTTGGGCTAGTTGAGCTCACCCTTTTCCTTTTTATTCCATTTTTCTTCTCAGGAGGCGAGAAAGTAGCGAGTACTAGTCGGGGTATGGAATGAAGGTTCTAGAGAGAGTTGTATAGTAGTCCTCACCATTTTTTTATAAAATAATGTATCAATAATTATGATGGGGATTTATTTGCATGTGGATATTATCTAGATGGCAATATCTGTATTTAAACTCACAGTTTATATGTTGTAATAATAAAGTTGTAGTTATTTCTGTACCATGTATTTGGCGACTCAGAATGGGTTGGATGGAATGGACCTATTTTGGGGGCGTCACAAGTAATATACTTCGCTCACCTAAGCTAAAATTGTTTACTTGATAAGTTGACAAATTATGATATGTCAATTAACTTTGTTTTAAAGTATATTCTAGAATGATATCTGAAACACAGGAGATGAGCATTGGGGAAATCATGATACAGAGGAAATAACCGGGAAGGTACAATCCAAAAAGAAAGCAAGGTATTCTCATCTCTTCGAATATCAGGTACGTACGTAAATTTCGAGGGCGAAATTTCACAAGGAGGGGAGATTGTGAGACCCCAAATTTTATGAAATAAAAGTATTCAATTTTTCTATTTTAGTAAATGGTTAAATTGATAAAAGGTTAAAGTTAAGGGTGATATATGAAATTTTTTTAAAGTAAACAAGTTGTCGTAAAAAATACTTGATTATTATTCACTCTAGTATTATTCACTCGGGTATTTGGGGGCTTTTTGTGTTTGGGGTACTATTCACAAGTTACTATTCATGAGTTACTATTCATGAGTTACTATTCACGAGTTACTATTCATGAGTTACTATTCACGAGTTCTTATTCAAAGTCTTATTCACCCAAAAAATATATTTCTTTTCAGGTCAAATCATTTTTGGGTACAATATTATTCAAGAAGAGATGTACTAATTTTTGAATAGTTGGTTGAAATTATAATAGTAGAAAAGCTTTTTATATAAAATGAATACTTTTATAAAGTTATTCTATAAATAGAATATATTATATTCTATTGTGCGTAGTATTTTGCATAGTAAAATCTTTTTATATAAAATGAATACTTTTATAAAGTTATTCTATAAATAGAATATATTATATTTTATTATATAAAGTGTTGTATAGTGCTGCATAGTGTTTTGCATAGTAAAATCTTTTTTATATAAAGCAGAATACTTTTATAAAGTTATTCGTTTTATTAAATTATAAATAGAATATATTATATTTTATTTAAAAGATTTTTTTAAATATAATTTGTCCGATTAAAAGTAAATCAATCTGACCATTCATGAATTAGTTACTTATCTGGTCCATTCTTCATAAATAAGCTCATTCCTTCATTATTTCTTACAAATTCACTGAAACTCTAAAAAGAGAAACTGTAGAGAGAATTCTTCTTCTATAATCTTGAGCGTATTTCTTTAGAGTTTAAGAAAGCTTTGAGCGTAGTGCAAGTTTTCTTCAAGAATATCTTCGCCCTACCGTCGGAGTACTTTTCTTTATAAGGTAAGGGATATTATTTGTTGTACTCGTAAGGGGTATTATTTCTTTCGTATTCATGAATAGAACTTCTGTTATTCCATTCTTTATTATTCTGTTGGAATAACTTGTATACGCGGGCTACCCTATACTTGGTGAAATTCTTCTGTTATTCCATTCTTTATTATTATGTTGGAATAACTTTAATACATCAAATACCGCATACATAGTGAAATTTTTACATTATTCTATTCTTTATTATTATGTTGGAATAACATATGTCTATCATAACGCATACATGGTGAAATTCTTACATTATTCCATTCTTTATTATTATGTTGGAATAACTTTTGTATATCTAAATACCGCATACGTGGTGAAATTCTTCTATTATTCCATTCTTTATTATTACGTTGGAATATCCATGCATGCACGTATTATGCATTTGACTTGGTTCCATTATTTATTATTCTCGTTAGAATAACTTTATCTATGCGGCTCGATCTATCGCGTACTGGTGAAGTCTTTTGTTATTTCATTCTTTATTATTACATTTGGAATATATCATGCGTGCGTTTACGCTTGACCGGTTCCATTATTTATTATTTTGTTAGAATAACTTTTATGCATGCCGTCTATCGCATGAATGGTGAATTCTTACATTATTCCATTCTTTATTATTACATTGTAATAACTCTTTACATGTGGATTACCATATGCATGGTAAATGACCCTTCGTATTCATTTCTTATTAAATTGTGGAAATGATGCATCTACGTGGATTCTGCGTGGCGGCGAAAATCCATTTGCGCTTTTCATATATTCTATTATACTTAGTTGGTTAAAGCTTTGACTTCTATACTCCATGAAATTAGTGGAATATCTTTGATATTTGCGCTTCATCCAGTATCTTTTCATGAAAATATTCTTCTAAGCATTCTTGAATTTTACTCTACAAAGCAGTAATATGTTGACAATTTGGACGTTATTAGTTCCTGGATAAATTAATTCTTGAACTTGTTTTATTGAATTCTTATATCATTGTCATCATCCTCATGTTTATATTGTGTAGAAAGTCATCTCGTGGCTTTGTGGTGCATAGATGGACTTGGTATGATTATGACCAGGGATTATTGATTGTAATCATAACCGTAATGTTACAAATGATGTGGTAAAAGTCCTCATTGGCCCGTAGTGCATTGATGGACAGTTATTGGCATGATCATGACCATTGATGAATACACGAATATCCTTGGCCAATAGTAGTGCATGGATAATTTGTGGTTGTGATACTAATGAATATCCTTGGCCGTAGAGCAGGGATGATGTGGTTTATTTATTAAGCTAAGTCCCAGCGATAAATGTGATAAAAAAACCTTTTAAATCATAAAAAATAGTAGATTTTAATCTTTACTTGACTCTTTTAATGGATTTCTTGTTCCGCTGCAGTTAAACTTGATGTCTATTATATTTTATCAGTTTAACATTGTTGAAGACTAGTGATAATTTATTCTACATTATCTTAGTCATAATATTTCTTACTGGGCTAGTTGAACTCACCCTTTCTTTCACTGTTCTCTTCAGGAAATGAGAACGTAGCCGGGAATAGTCGGGGAACAGAGTGACGGTCCAGATGATAGTAATAGTAGTCCTCACTATTCTGTTAAATAGTGTGACAATAAATGTAATGAAGACTTATTCTGAGAGTGGATATTATCTAAAAGACAATATTTATATTAAAACTCACAGCTCTCTTGTTGTATATTAAAGATTGTATTTATATTCTGTACCATGTATTTGGCAACTCAGAATAGGTGATGTATACCTATTTTGGGGGCGTCACACATTTTTCTTCTCAAGAGGTGAGAATTTAGCAGGAACTAGCCGGGGTATCGAGTGATGGTTCAAGATAGTTGTTTTAGCAGTCCTCACTATTTTGTAAAATAGTGCATCAATAATTGTAATGAGGACTTTATCTTAGTGTGGATATTGTCTAGAAGACAATATTTGTATTTAAACTCATAGTTTATGTGTTGTCGTATTTTGCACGACAATTGTATTAATGAAGTTGTAGTTGTTTCTGTACCATGTATTTGGCGACTCAGAATGGGTGATGTATACCTATTTTGGAGGCGTCACATAAGTTATCCCGTCCGTGACAGAGAATGAGATGGTGATGACCTTCATAGATATTCAAGAAGCTCCATTTTATGAGAGGGTCCTAGCTGGAATAGAAAAGCCATTCTCATAAATTATTAAGCACGAAGAAATAGCAGAAATGGGATTAAAGTCTGGGAAGATTCAAGACCTTGCTTCTTTAAAAGCCGTAGCTGAGCATATCCAATCTAGAAGTTATGGGAACAATTCCCGGAGGGTCCACATGAAGAAAGAAGAGGATATTTCCTTGATACTGCAAGGGCAAACACAAAAGGGCAATCAAAACTTGCCTATTCAAAGGAGAAACTACTCCCCTTTTCAAGCTCAGTCTTCAAATTCTCCCTTGCCAAAAAGTGGAGAAGCAAGACGCTCAAGAGTGTTCACACCCTTAGGGGACTCACTAGAAAATATTTTCAAACTTCTGACAGCTTAGAAGAAAATCACTCATCTCCTTCCACCAGCCAATCCAAGTGGAAAGGGTTTTAATATAAGCAAGAAGTGTGCTTACCATTCTAGAGCTCCAGGCCATGACACTCAGGATTTTTGGGCTCTCAAGCATAAGATCTAGAACTTAATAGACAGTGGTGAGATCATGGTGACCAAGCCCGAGAAACCACATGTTCAAGACAACCCTCTCCCTCAACATAAGGAAGAGGATGTTAACATGATCAATAAAGGCAGTTGAGAGAGCTCCAAATACCTCAAATATGTGGGTGGTTCTCCCCAAACCAGTAAAGATAATTCTGACAAGTGGGATTATTTAGAGTTCCAATTCATGATGGAACGAGAGTTAAAGTCTCTTGGCGAACAAGTCAATCAACTGGAAGAACTGGTGATACACCAACACCAAGTCACACGGCAGTTGTGTTAGGTTTGTAATATTCAAGAACGCAATCAAATTGCATAAATTAGCGAAAACGTGTAAAATCAGAGTTTAAAAAATTTATAAACCATATACCCGGATCACCCTTTATGCACAATTATTAATTAAACGAAAAGATATGAAGAACAAACATACCCTTGAAGATCCGAGCTTCCTCAGGTACAAGTTCACCTCCAATCCTTTTCGCGTTCAACTTGAATCCACCGGGTTTGGTTCCTTCCTTTGATCAACGTTAGCCACCCAAGTGTTTGGCCCTCAGAGGTGATCCACCAAGGAAGAAGAAGGATTTAAGAAGAAGGGTGGTTGGCTAAACCCCAGTTTTCTATCTCATACATAAAAAGAGCGTACTCTCCAACCATTGGAATAATTACGTATCTTTGATATCTGATATAAGACTCCTCTTATAAAGATATCAAGTAACCCTATTAAAATAAGGTATTATTTAATTAAACTCTTTTAATTAAATGGGCTCCCTAATCTTATTAGGGATAATTAATTAAACTCCTTTAATTAATTTTCCTCCTAATCTATTAGGAATAAATGAGAGTACTTATATTAAATTAATTCCTAAACTCTTTAGAAATTAAAATAATAATAATTGTAATAATATTAATAAGACTCCTCTTATTAATTTATATTTAATATTTCTAAAATATTAAATAATAAATATTAAGCTATTTAATTTATTCTATCACCATAGATTAAATTAAATATACTTATATATTATTACGATTATGCTATTAACTTCTTATATAATTATTCTTCCTTTTATGGTGTGACCCTTTAGGTTCTCCATATTAAACAGGTTGTGAATAAATCAATTAGAACAATTCTAATCTTATTTAAATAAATAAATTAAACAATTAATTTATTTAAATAAATAATATTTATTCTACAATAGGATAAGCTTCCCTAGCGATCAACGACTTTCCGGATAATATAGATTTCAACATTAATCATAAAAGAACCTTTGAGTAAATAGTTACCGTACAATTCAATCCCTCCACCATACAATGTCCCAATTAAATATAAGACATATGGAATTCTTTGTCAAGTCTTATTTTATTTAATTATATGTATTTCGATCCTTAAATGCACATCACCAAATAATGCAAATTAGAAACTCCTTTCTAATTTCATTACGCTTGGCCAAGGACTCTTTGGGTTGTCATTTATCGAATCACATAGGACATTTCTCTTCTTTAATAGAAGTGGTAGATTCTTTATTGATCATACATTATCTCCATATACAACTTATTATACCCAAGCATACCCTTTGATATACCCTAAGGGTCTTAAGGAATAAGTCAAAGTATAACTCATCATACACAAGATATATATGATGATCTCAAGTCAAGGATCACTTGTACTACTATCACTACTGAGAATTCCTATTGCGAGTGCAAGTAAAACTCCATTAGGTATTCCTTAGCAAGCCAACGTTCAGATTAACTTATTCTCTAATAAGCACCTACATACTTGCTTTAGTGTCTCCACACAAATGATCATGAGATCAATCATCCTCATCCAATAAGAGTGAACGTATGTACCCAATCTATCCGGATTCACTAATCCCCAATTTAGTAATCCAATGATTGGGAACTATTTTATTTTTAAGCTTTCTAAGAATTTAGATCTCATTAGAATGATCATCATCATTATTCTAAAAGCATTGCTTAAAACTATGGGTTTATCACATATTATAAAACAACATCATGTAGATAATTAAAAGCCTTTAATAAATTAATACTTTTTATTAATAAATGAATAAGATTGTTACAAAGTATATGCTTTATCATCAAAAATGATTGGCTTGTATGCATACTACTTTCAATCTCCCACTTGCACTAAAGCCAATCGCCATGGTATCTCATACCCTTCTTCTCTGAGTGACGATTATTCTGTTATTGGATAAGCTTTAGTTAATGGATATGTAATGTTGTTCTTGAGAGTTCACTATCTCTATAGTGATTTCCCATATTTCAATGATTCTTATAATCAAATGAAAGTGCCACAACACATGTTTAGATCCAAGATGAGACTTAAGAACTATTCCTAGTTCTGTAATGAACTTTAATCCAAACAATCAACTCATAAACTTCATTTATAGCTATATACTTTGTCTTTATCACTAAACAAAGCAACCTTTTGCTATTTGGAACCTTTCAAATTCACTACACCCTTTATTCAAGGTAACACTTTACCTTAAAGTGGATTTTCGATCGTCTTAGTGCGTCTCGATAAACTTGAGTGCAGTAAAGCCCTCTAGTTTTAATTCGACCCACCATGTATGCTCACATCCTTAATGCTTGGGTTAAGAACTTTAAGATGTTTTTCACCGTCTTTACGGTGATCTTCTCGAATATGACCGATCAACATTAGATCTTGTATATTTCATTGCATACATGATAGTCACTCATGCGATCTCTCTTTCGTGAGTCTGTAGGGACTATAAAGGGAGATACACTCCATAGCTCATCAACATGAGACATCTCTTGGAGTTTGCCATGCTAAAGCGACTTTAGCATCAAATGAATATCGTTCCTTGGGTTAAGTTGAGCATCCTTTTAAATCTATCTATATAGATTTGCATCCCCAATAATGATACTCTTCCCAAATCATTCATGGAGGAATGTTTAGACAACTTCATCTTCTTGATTGTAGCATTAGTATGTCGTTCCTTATCCGTAGTATATCAACATATAATACTAGGAATGTCACGCGCTCCATCGTCCCTTTTGTACACACACTAGAACTCTTACCTCATCATATATGTAATGGATCATTATCTTCTATGATGTGTACCTCATCATCATCATCTATGATGAATCCATACCTCCTAGGTATCTTGGTACTATTCGGATTTACAATTCGGTTGTGGTACAATAGAATTCATCTATAGGTTCCTCTTATTTGACTTATAGTGTTTTGTGGTTCTTGAACTCTTCAAGATCTATTATCCTCCACTAGCCCCTTCAATAATAAACACATTTATCTTAGAAGGCAGCGTGTTTCGCAACAAACACCTTTTGCTAAGTAGGATTATAGAACATATACCCTAAACTTACTTTAGGATGTCCCACAAATTTGTACATGTCAAATCTTGTCCCAAGCTTATCCTTTGAAATCGTTTCACATAAGTTGGACAACCCCTTATCTTAACATACTTAAGATTAGGAATCCTCTTTGTCTATAACTTTTATGGAGTCTTGGGGCCTGATTTTGAGGTTACCTTTTTGTAGATATGTAGCCATTTCTAGGACATGACCCTAGAAGGATACTGGAATGTCGGTAAAATCATTATGGACCGCATCATGTCCAACAAGGTACGATTTTTCCATTCAGATACATCAATCAATTATTATGTATCGAGAGGCGTCCATTATGAGAAAACCATTTGAGATGATCTAGAAACTTATTTCACAAGTATTTATTCCTTGATCTAATCAAAGAAACTTAATACATTATCAATTTGTTTCACTTCTGAATTCTTTGAACCTTTCAAATAATTCATACTTGTATTTCAGCAAATACACACATTCAACTCTTTGAATGATCATCTCCTTTTCTTATACTAATTTGTTCAATATGCAAAATTATTTTCATGTAAGTCAAGTATACAAAATTTATTAAGTAATATTCCAGTTCTATACAAAACATTATTATTATAAATAGAACAACAATTGTTCTTAATTATAATACCAAAGATTTCATTGACCAACAATAAAATGGAAATAATATTTTTAACAAGAAGTGGAATACAATAACAACTTATTGACTTAATAGATTTGCCCGTAGGCATTTCTAAACTATAAGTTTCTATGGCTAATATACAGCAACCTTTGCTTCATTTCCCACACATAGGATTACTTACCTTGTTTAACTTTCTACTTCTGTTTGGTCCCTTCATAAATCTATATTTATGATAACCAAAGTCGGTATCCAATACCCAAGTAGAACCTTGACTTAAAGAAAAATTTATTTTAAATTATGAACAAAATTGTATTTGTAACTAAAACTTCACTAAGCTTCTTTTGGTTAGCTCTGCAAGATACTTCTCGCAGTTTCTTTCCAAAGTGTCGAGCTTATTGCGTTGGAAGCAAGCTCCTTTGCTATCCGTATCGATTTTGTTCTTATTATCCTTTGTTTATGCCTTCTATTTACCTTCTTTGAATCGTTCTTCTTTCGAGAAGATCCTTTGGCCCCTACCAGTAAGACATGGTCTTTCTTGGTTGGAAAGTGACTCTCATCATTTTTCAACATGTTAAGCAAATCAACGAAGCTGATATCTAGCTTGTTTATATGAAAAATTCACAACAATTGTGAAAGGAGTCCGGAGTGAGTGCAAGATCAAATCTTGGCTTAACTCTCCATCCATGACAAAACCGGTTGTCCTAATTGATCAATCAAATTGATTATGTTAAGAACTTTTATTCTGCATTTATAGTGCCATTAGCCATTCTAGATCGGAAGAGCTCCTTAGATATCTCGATATCTATCGGTCCTACTTTCCTCACCATCAACTACTTGATGTGCGGGAATATAGTAGGAGCATCCATAGTTTTCATCTTGACGTGAAGCTCGTTACTCATGGATGCGAGCATGATGCATTGAGCTAACTGTGCATCATCTTGTCACTTTCTAAAAGTAGCAATTTCTTCCTCAGAGGCATTGTCTGCAACCATTGCAGGGATAGGCATATTAAGGACATAAGATAGCTTTTCAGCCATGAGAACTATTCTCAATTCCTTAACCAATCCGTTAAATTTGGTCCGGTTAATTTAGCATCTAATATGCTTCGCAGTGATAGTAATTTTAGACATTGTAAAATTCTGTAAATGAATTCGTAATTAACAACATTTTAACATATATTCTTTAATTAATTACCAAAATAAATTAGGTCTTGTTTTAAATTGGTATCTCCCACTATTTTCTTCAAACTATATTACCCTCACTTATATAGTTCGGCAAAATCTAATTAAAGATTTGCTAGTGAGAATAAGAATCCCATTTCAAATGTATATAGCCTTGTGGTGACACAACAAACTATATATAAATAAATAGGTAGACAACTTTTGTCAATTACATCAACTATGCAACTCCTTTTCTTTTGCCTCTTAGATTATTTTGATCAAGTGGTGGCACATCCGAATCAAAATTATCCAAGTTAAGTCCAGACCTAGCACTCCATATATTCAAAAAAGAAAAATATCATCCTTGTGGTGACACAACAAAACAATATTGTTCAATTTTCTTTATAAGCATCAAATGTGATAAATTAACATCTTAAATACTTAATACTTGCCTTGTGGTGACACAACAAACTCATATTAAATATTTAATACTCTATTAATTTTATCATGCTAGAAAGGCTTAATGCGTTCGATATTCCAAATATCTTTGAACGCTTAGGACTTAATATAAAAATTTGAGGGGTTTGTTATTAATTTGTCTCATCTTGTTTTAGCTGCATGCATATATATATATAAAATACGCGTCATATTAATAAACATACGAAGCATGTTTGCATATAATATATAATATATATAATATAAGCATGCACATATAGAATACTATATTCTACCCGGATTGATTATGGACTTTTATTCTAGTTTGGTTCACTAGAGCCACCAAGTGAACCAAAAGGTCAAACCCTAGGGTGCAAGAAATAATATTTAAATATAACTATTACATTTAAACCCTGCTCCATTATAAACGGGTCTTCAAGCGCTCCTTACTCCTTGATCTCCAATTTTTCAAAATTAATTCTAACTATTCCTATTACAAAACTATTTAAAATAAATAGAAACCTTGATCGTGATCGAGGGAAGTACATAGGAGGAGATAGAATTTACATTCGAGAAAAAAATTAGAAAAGGCGAGGTCTTGAAGACCCCATTTAATAAAACTCATACATTCATGCATCCAACTAAAATAAAATCCAATCATATTGGTTGATAGTCCATAATCAATCCTATTTATTATCATACACATCACTATATGCATCAATAAATAACATTCAACTTATGAATAATAAACATTTAATATATATTGATATCATTTAATGGGCAAATTTAGTTAGTATAAAATCTATTTTTGAATAAAATAAACTCCTTTATTTAAATCAAAATAAAACTATTTTATTTTAATTTATCCAATTTTGAATAAAATAAACTATTTTATTTTAATCAAAATCTTTAATCAAAATAAACTCCTTTATTTTAATTAATTATGGAATCCAATTCCATGTAAAAAAAATTATTAAAGGAAACACGGATTATCTTTCCTATTCACAAATAAACTCCTTTATTTTGAATAATATGAAATCTTATTTCATATCTAAATAAACTCCTTTATTTAAGGAAAGAGGCGATTCTTTTTCCTATTCATAAATAAACCTTTTATTTTGAATAATATGAAATCTAATTTCATATCAAAATAAACTCCTTTATTTAAGGAAAAATAAAATTCAATTTCAACTCCAATTAGTTATCATGGAATTCAATTCCAACTCTAATTAGTTAGCATGAAATTTAATTTTAAAATTAAAATAAACCTTTTATTTTAATATTAAAATAAACTTTTATTTTAAAATTAAATAAACATTTATTTTAATTATAAAATAATTAATATATATATATATATATATATATATATTATATTAACCGTATAATATATATGTATAGTATCCGTATCTTCCTAAAAAAAATTCACGTGGCCCATTAACAGAATCCAGGATGCTAGGATTTATATATAACTAATATATATATATAAATAATATTAATCTTATTAAAGAATCCTAGAATCATGCATTCTTATTAAAGAATCCTAGAATCCTGCATGATAACAACCTGCTAATCCGTGAATGAGAGAAAAAAGGGCGGAATCTATTCACATCATTATACCCGGTGAAAAAAAAAAAAGATCATTTTTTTTTTTAAATAAATTTTATACAACAAAATTATGCCCAATTAAAACATTTCTAAACACATATCAATATACATATCAAATTTAAAACAATTAATAATTCGCATAAAGGTTTGGCTCTCGATGCCACTGTTAGGTTTTGTAATATTCAAGAACGCAATCAAATTGCATAAATTAAGCGGTAAAGCGTGTAAAATCGAGTTTAAAAATTTACAAACCATACCCCGGATCACCTTTTTTATGCACAATTATTAATTAAGCGAAAAAGATATGAAGAACAAACATACCCTTGAAGATCAAGTTCACCTCCAATCCTTTTCGCGTTCAACTTGAATCCACCGGGTTTGGTTCCTTCCTTTGATCAACGTTAGCCACCCAAGTGTTTGGCCTCTAGAGGTGATCCACCAAGGAAGAAGAAGGATTTAAGAAGAAGGGTGGTTGGCTAAACCCTAGTTTTTCTATCTCTATAGAAAAAGAGCGTACTCTCCAACCATTGGAATAATTACGTATCTTTGATATCTGATATAAGACTCCTCTTATAAAGATATCAAGTAACCCTATTAAAATAAGGTATTATTTAATTAAACTCTTTTAATTAAATGGGCTCCCTAATCTTATTAGGGATAATTAATTAAACTCCTTTAATTAATTTTCCTCCTAATCCTATTAGGAATAAATGAGAGTACTTATATTAAATTAATTCCTAAACTCTTTTAGAAATTAAAATAATAATAATTGTAATAATATTAATAAGACTCCTCTTATTAATTTATATTTAATATTTCTAAAATATTAAATAATAAATATTAAGCTATTTAATTTATTCTATCACCATAGATTAAATTAAATATACTTAAATATATTATTACGATTATGCCATTAACTTCTTAAATAATTATTCTTCCTTTTTTATGGTGTGACCCTTTAGGTTCTCCATATTAAACCAGGTTGTGAATAAATCAATTAGAACAATTTAATCTTATTTAAATAAATAAATTAAACAATTAATTTATTTAAATAAATAATATTTATTCTACAATAGGGATAAGCCTCCCTAGCGATCAACGACTTTCCGGATAATATAGATTTCAACATTAATCATAAAAGAACCTTTGAGTAAATAGTTACTAATACAATTCAATCCTTCCACCATACAATGTCTTAATTAAATATAAGACATGGAATTCTTGTCAAGTCTTATTTTATTTAATTATATGTATTTCGATCCTTAAATGCACATCACTAAATAATGCAAATTAGAAACTCCTTTCTAATTTCATTATTTCACGCCAAGGACTCTTTGGGTTGTCATTTATCAAATCACATAGGACATTTCTCTTCTTTTAATAGAAGTGGTAGATTCTTTATTGATCATACATTATCTCCATATACAACTTATTATACCCAAGCATACCCTTTGATATACCCTAAGGGTCTTAAGGAATAAGTCAAAGTATAACTCATCATACACAAGATACTATGATGATCTCAAGTCCAAGGATCACTTGTACTACTATCACTACAGGAATTCCTATTGACAGGCAAGTAAAACTCCATTAGGTATTCCCTAGCAAGCCACGTTCAGTGAACTTATTCTCTAATAAGCACCTACATACTTGCTTTAGTGTCTCCACACAAATGATCATGAGATCAATCATCCTCATCCAATGAGCAAGCAACGTATGTACCAATCTATCCGGATTCACTAATCCCCAATTTAGTAATCCAATGATTGGGAACTATTTTAGTTTTAAGCTTTCTAAGAATTTAGATCTCATTAGAATGTTCATCATCATTATTCTAAAAGCATTGCTTAAAACTATGGGTTTATCACATATTATAAAACAGCATCATGTAGATAATTAAAAGCCTTTAATAAATTAATACTTTTTATTAATAAATGAATAAGATTGTTACAAAGTATATGCTTTATCATCAAACATGATTGGCTTGTATGCATACTACTTTCAAGTTGTTCAAATAGGAGCATGCTAGTCTCCTCTCTCTTTTCACAAAGACTCCACCACTCACCCAAGAAAGTGAAACCTTGGAGGAAAAGCTTGCAAGAAAAGAAAAAGCTCAAGCCCGTCGGGACTTTACTAACAAAAGGGAGTTCACCTATTTAGGCCAACTGATGGAAGAAATATTGTAGATGCCGATCAATAAAGGAAAGATCACAACATTTCTACCTCCAGTCAACCTACGCTCAAAGAGGTTTGATGCTACTGGAGTATACCAATACCACTTCCATTCTCGCGGTCACAACACTGAAGAATGTTGGGCACTCCGCCATCTCATACAAAACATGGTTGACAGTGGTGATCTGCAAATGGCAGACGATGACACCGTATCACTTAAGAGTGAACATACATTTTCTCCAAGATCACAAAGATGGAAGGAAATCATAGCAGTTATATCCTTTAAGGGAGATTTAGCTGCCACATCATTTACAATTCAACCCTTCAAGCTCAAAGGAATTGAAAATCCTTTGAAGGTGGCTGCATCAGCACCACTCATATTGTCATTCAGGCCACAACATCCTATCATTAGCCTTAAGAAAGTCCCATGGAACTATGGAGAGGTTGAAGGATCAACATCAAACATAACTACTGTGGTATCCAAGGAAAATCCGCTCTATCTCCCTCAACGAGTGATGAAGCTAGTCATCAGATCTAAGGGGAAAGTGCCCAAGGAGAAAATCAAAGAATTCCTCCGTAAGATGGGACATAATGAAGCCAAGGTGGTTCAAATCTTGAAAGAAGCACCACAACTTATCTCTATTCTGGACTTGGTTTTCTCTTCAGAAGATCACCAGAAGGTCTTACTAAAGATATTGGAAGAAACCCACTTGCCAAAGACAGTGGATGTAGAAAAGTTCCATCATCTGGTAGATCACATTTTTAACAGCAATGTGATATCCTTAACCGATGATGACATGCCTCTTGAATGGATGGGTCATTGCAAACCAATGCTCATATTAGTAATGTCTTCCGGATATGTGGTCGGAGGAGTGCTAATAGATGGAGGATCATCCCTAAACATCTGCCCATATGCCACATTAAAAAGAATGAAGATCAATCTCAACAAGATGTGAAGAAGCCACACAATCATCAAATCTTTTGATGGATCTTGGCGAAATGCTGTCGGAGAGATTGAATTACCTATGGAAATAGGTCCACATACATTCTACATATCCTTCCAAGTGCTCAAAATCACTACAGGATACAATTTACTGTTAGGAAGACCTTGGATCCATATAGCGGGAGCCATCCTATCCACTCTTCATCAACAACTCAAGTATATCATTAACAGTAATCTGGTCACTGTCAATCCTGAGCCAGAGTATCCTGTTTAAAGTGATATACCTCTCATCAGTTTTAATAACGAAGTTGAACCTGTCAGCTTCCAAGCCCTTGAGGTGAGCAACACTCACTATCAACTCATTGGGGCTCCAGCTTTGAAACCCAGAGTTTCAGCCGAGGTAATGTCGTCCACTCAAGAAATTATATCCTTGGGTTTCCAACCTGGATAAAGGTTAGGAAAGGATCAACAAGGAATCAAATGCCCAATTCAAGTTCCCAGCTAGACAGGGAAGGCCGGACTAGGCTACTCCTCTAGGTCCATTCACAAGAACCCGTACAAGCATACACCGGTTCCTTCATCTACAAGACTGTTGCCTAAACCTACAGATGCTAATTCTGTACGGCCTCTAAGGACAATTCCTACCGTTGTGGCGGGTATGCTGTTTCCTAAGCTGATACCGATTAAAGGGAAAGAAGTCCTGATTCTAGACCCAGACATGGATGAAAGGAATCTAAGGCAAAAATAAGACATTAAAAGGCGGTTATTGAAGATGTACTTTCTAGCGCATATCGAGGGTATGAACAAAGATATCTTAGATGATGACTGCTCAGATGTTATGGTCATCATTCAAGAGAAGGAGGATGATAACAGCCCCTTCATCACAGCTGTCCACCAGGACTTGACCCTTGGCAATTGGAGCAATACTCCTTGTATTTGCTGAAAAGGGTAAAAAGGGCAGAAACTCCCTCTACCCTGTACATAGCAATAACTGCTTACTTTTGTTACATAGGATTAGCAGTTATTTTTGTCATGCCATGCTAGCACTTTGTATGACCAAATACTTTCATATATTAAGTGAAAGCATTTTATTTCAGGACTCTAAAGTTAGATTTGCCTAAACTTGCTGATGGAGTGCCTCTTCTTCAGAAGAACTGCAACTTTGATGTAAAGTTGGACTCTGACTTGATGGAGATTGAACAGGAGGACTATGAGGTGCCTTAGGAGATCAAAGAATGGGAAGATAAACCCAGGCCAAATCTTGATCAAACCACCTCTTTTAACCTCGAAACCTCAGAAAACCCCAAACAAATCCAGATTAGCACGGACCTTACCCCTAGCCAAGGGAATGACATGGTTACTATATTGACCCAATTCCAAGATGTGTTTACATGATCTAATGAAGACATGATCATTTTGTCAACTAACATCGTCATTCATCGCCTACCCATCAAAGAGGGATTCAAGCCAGTCAAACAAAAACTCGGGCGTTTAAAACCTGAGTGGAGTTTGAAAGTCAAGGGAAAAATTGTGAAACAATTTCAAGTCGGCATCATCATGATATCAACATAGTCCCCGTACCTACACCCGGAGGGAAGGGGCAAGTATGCGTGGATTACAGGGATCTTAACAAGTCTTATCTCAAAGATAACTTTCCCGTACCATTCATCCACATACTCATTGACAATACAACTTAATATGACATGTACTCCTTTGTTGATTGCTTTGCTGGGTATCATCAAATCATGATTGCTGAAGAGGATCGTGAGAAGACATCATTCATCACTTCTTAGGGAACCATTTGCTACAGAAGGTTGTCATTCTGCCTCATCAATGTCAGAGCTACCTATCAGTGAGCCATGATGGCTCTTTTTCATGATCTAATGCACAAAGAGATAGAAGTCTATGTGGATGACATCATTGTCAAATCCCGAAGGGAAGAAGACCACATAGACCATCTCAAAAAGCTCTTCAATCGGTTGTGTAAGTACAACTTGAAGCTAAATCCGGCCAAGTGCACCTTTGGCGTCAAATCAGGCAAGTTACTGGGATTTCTCGTAAGCCACAAAGGCATTGAGCTAGATCCAGCCAAAATTCAAGCTATTACTAAAATGCCCATACGGGAATTTTTGGGAAGAATCAACTTCATCAGCCGATTCATCTCCCAACTCACAGCAACCTGTGAACCTATCTTCAAGTTGTTAAGGAAAAACTCCTGCAAGAAATGGAACGAAGAGTGTCAAAAAGCCTTATTTTGCATCAAAGAGAAACTAGTCAAAGCTCATGTCTTGGTACCTCTTAGGGAAGATGTTCCCCTGTTTATGTACCTGTCAATCAATGAAAATTCCATGGGCTGTATGTTGGGACAGAAAGATGATTGAAGCCAAGAAAGAGCTATCTATTACCTCAACAAAAAATTCAATACCAGTGAGGACAAGTACACTCTAATTAAGAAAACTTGATGTACTTTAGCATGGGCTTCCATGAGATTAAAACATTATCTCCATGGTCACACAACCCATCTCATATCCCGTATGGATCCTCTCAGATACGTGTTCAGCAAACCGATGTTGAATTGTCAACTGTCCAAATGACAGTTAATCATCCAGCAATTTGACATGATCTACGTGACTCAAAAGTCTATCAAAGGTCAAAGAATTGCAGATCAACTGGCTACCGCACCAACCGGGGATTTCAAACCCTTGGAAACATATTTCCCCAATAAAGGGGTAATGACAATTCAGTAACACCATCGTGATAATACAACCCAATCATGGAAAATGTATTTTGATGGAGCTGTAAACATGGAAGGTGCCACAACTGGGGCAGTTTTGGTATCTGTTTCGGGAGAGCAGTATCCCGTTGCCATCAAATTGTAGTTTGTCAACACCAACAACATAGCTGAGTATGAAGGCTATATAATGTGGTTGAAGCTAGCCCAATCCATGTGTATTAAACGGTTATCTGTCTTTGGAGATTCCGAGCTGATAATCAGACAAACCACTGGGGTCTGTCATACCAAAGAACTATAGTTATTGCCTTTCTATCGGCAAGTTATCCAGATGGCGTCGGAGTTTGAAGAAATATTCTTCCTCCACATTCCTCGGAACAGGAATGACTTAGCTGACGCACTAGAAACTTTGGCCTCCTTGATCAACATACCTGAGAAGGGAAGCACTCAAAATATATCAGTTACCTGTCAAAAGGCTCTAGCCTACGGGAACTACATCGGAGAAGTATCGGATGAGCTGCCTCCCATCCAACACCCTTGGTATCAGTCTATCAAAGAGTATCTGCGAGATGGATCTATACTAGCTGAGGTGAGTCAAGCTGAAAGAAAGCGAATCCATAGAATGGCATAAAATTCTATCTGAGTGGAGACGCACTCTACAAAAGAGATGCAGGACTAGGCCTTCTCAGATGCCTAGACAAAGACCAAGCTCAAAGACTCATGGATGAAATCCATGGTAGAGTATACAGCCCACACATGAACGACCCTCTACTTGTCAAGAAGATCCTAAGAACAGGGTATTTCTGGCGCTCTCTCAAAGCTGACTGTGATAATCATGTCAAGAGATGTTATCAATGCCAAATTCATGGGAATGCTATCCACGCCCGTCCAAGGGAGCTCCATAATATGAGTTTGCCCTAGCCCTTCTCAATGTGGGGAATAGACGTTATCGGGCCCATCGAGCCCAAAGCAAGCAATAGTCATCGGTTTATCTTCACCATGATCGACTACTTCACCAAGTGGGTAGAAGTAGCCTCTTCCCCAGGGTTACTAATGAGGTGATCATTAGTTTCATCAGAAACAATGTCATTTGTCGATATGGACAACCAGAGGTGATTGTATCAGACAATGCCAAAAACCTCAATAATCAAATGATGGAAGAATTATGCGATATATTCCACATCAAACATCTCAACTCCGTCATCTATCGTCTAAAGATAAATGGTGCTGTTGAAGCGGCTAATAAGAATATCAAAAAGATAATGCAAAAGATGTCCGCCAATCACAAAGGATGGCCTGACTTGTTGCCTATAGAACGTCAATGAGCACTTCCACTGGGGTAACCCCTTACTCATTAACCTATGGCATGGAAGTAGTGCTCCCCCATAGAAATGGAAATGGAATCCCTCAGAGTGTTAATAGACGCTTAGCTGGATGAAGACCAATGGTTACAAGATCGGTACCACCAATTATCTCTAATAGATGAAAGACGGGCTACTACCATCTTCTATGGTAAGTTATACCAACAGAGGATCGCTCAATTCTATAACAAGAAAGTCCGGCTACGATAATTCAAAGAACATAACTTGGTCTTGAAAAAGGTCCTTGACAACCAAGATCAATCTAAAGGAAATTCGCCCCAAACTGGGAAGACCCGTTTGTTGTCAAGGAGATATTGACATGAGGAGCCCTCAGATTAAAAGAGATGGATGGCGAGGAATTTCCCCAACTAATCAACTTGAACACCGTGAAACGAGTACTATGTCTAAAGTTACCTGCAAATCAGCATCCTGGTGGATCATCAGATCCATCAGTCAATCTAGGTTTTTAAAACCTTTCTCACTACGACTTCAGTTTGTCCCATCAGGGATAAAACATTTCCTCACAACTTCAGTTTGTCCCACCAGGGATAAAACCTTTCACTCATTCAGTTTGTCCCATCAGGGATAAAGCATTTCCTCACAACTTCAGTTTGTCCCACCAGAGGGATAAAACCTTTCACTCCTTTAGTTTGTCCCACTAGGGATAAAACCTTTCACTCCTTCAGTTTGTCCCACTAGGGATAAAACACTTCCTCTCAACTTCAGTTTGTCACATTAGGGACGAACTACGCAAACCTGATCTCTCCAATACATGGGAGTACGTAGGTAGCCATTTTTATGGTCCGGTCTAACTACAGAAAAAATAAAAAAATCTCTTTACACCCTCTTTACCACATACAACTTTCAACCTTTTCACGCTAGGTTGGAACTACGTAGACCTGATCTCCCCTCATTAATGGGAGTACGTAGGTAGCTATTCACGGTGCGGTCTCACCCCTACCAAAAACATAAAACCCCCTATCAATAGTACTGGGATCACCCTTCAACTTTCAAATCAAACCATAAGAGATGGAACTACCTGATCTCCCCAATACACGGGAATACATCAGCGACCATCTGTGGGGCGGTTAAACCACACCTCATCTGCTTAGACTACAGGGATGGAAATACCTGGTATCCCCACACAAATAGGAGAAAAATCGATGACCATCTAAGCTGCGGTTGAATCCTCAAAGAGAAACACCAATCCATAAGAGATGGAACTACCTAGGCTCCCCAATACAAAGGAGTACCGACAACCATCTATGGTGCGGTCAACCTCAGAGAGGAAAGCCATAATCCTCTCCATAACCACATTCAGAAACCAGTCCCAAGACACCAAAGGTTAGGGGGATACAAAGATCAACGATCCATTCTGAAAGATCCTGAGACATCTCAATGTCCATCCATCAAGGAAGAGTTCAGAATACATCAAGATCACAAGCCCTGAAGAAACATAAAACTATCAAGCAAGTAAAAAGGCATATCTAAAAGGGAAGCGAATCAAAACATATTTCCTTACCATATAATAATGTTTGATATATACAATGTATCATGTACATGACAAAAATGGCTAAACTAGTTAATGTAGGAAAATCAAAGCTAATCTACAAACTAGTGGATAAGCGAGCCATCAAATCTAACATGACATCTCTCTCAGTAGATGGAGGTAAATCCATGAGCTCCTGCCCAAGGGTATCCACACGAGCCAGGACATCTACGGCCATTTGCATGGTGCTACTGTACTAGTCATCAATGAATTCACTCATCTTTGTAATAATGTCCGCAGTATGAGATCTCAATGCAGTACTATCTGTAGTGGAAGCATCTTGGGTAGCTAGAGCATCATCTTGCTCAACAACAGTTACATCCCTAGATGATCGAGCCTCATCCCGCTCAATAACAGCGGTATCTCTGTGAGCTAGAGCATCATCTCTATCAATCAGAACAATATCTCTATCAAAAAAAACTTTCAACATGAAGGCCCTAGCCTGATCCCTGTCAAACGTCATCAGATATAAACTCTGTTCTAAATATTCTACAGAATGTGGAGTCACAATAGCAGGAACAGTAGAAGAATCAGGGTACTCCATAGGCTCCCCACTATCAGAATTAATGCCCGGCTCTGAGGATATAACCCTAGTCGATGCAATCTCTGCCACCAACCATGCAGAATACTCTATAGAATGACCTGGATGGCTAGTGGAAATGTCAGCCCTCTCACGTTGGGTTCAACAGGTATAAATCCTGGACAAATCCTCTACTGACAAAAGTAGAGATGACAAACGCTGACCCACTGCCCCGTTATAGAGATAAACATCCTAAAACTGGTCAAACTGTGCCATAACAGCCAGTGGATGATAAGTGGTCACACCCCTCAAATCGACCAGGGGAAGATAGTCCATGCCAGCTGCATGAGTGATAAAGCTATAAGGAGAGCTAAGCCCTGAACACGGCAAAATATTAAACGGATCCTCGATCCCTGACAAGAAAATCGACCAAGAAGCAACGTCTGTACACTTTGTCGGCTGAAAGTAGTATGACATGGCTATCTCATGTGAAAAACAATACCCGTGGCATCGAAAAGTGCCAATCAATCTCAAGTGTGTCATAAACCACATGTACAACAAGACCGAACTGCCTATAAATGTCCTCAAAGAATGGGTATGGCAATACGTGGCCTACCTCAAGGTCTCTGCCAGAGTCATCGGTAAGATGGTATGTCCCTCCCGGAGAGCCCGCACTACCATAATCATTCCGATGTCCAAGTGGTCCATGTACAATGACATGTACGGATAAACTACTATACACATCAAGAGTACATCTACTCTGGCAACACGCCAATCATCCTCTAAAATGGTGAAATCCTCGGAGTACTGCAGATAACTGTCTAATGACCTAAATCTATCAATCAGAAAACTCATAGACACTACATGTCCCGAGGAAATCTCATCCAGGGAAACTCTATGCCTCAAACCTGTGAGGGTCATAAACTGCCAGCTCATATCTTTAACAGCCATCTGAGCACAAAGCCTATCCAATGGCAAGTCTATAAGACGCTCATACTCCTCCAAAGTAGGAGTCAACTCCTGGGTAGCAAACCAGAATACCTGCCTATTCGGTACCCAGTACTCCAGCATACCCTCTACAAAGTTTGATGGAACCTGAAACATCAGGAGGGTCATAGAGTGATGCATCAGCTGATCAACTGTCACCCGATCCATGGAGGAAAAACTGTCATACCACAATCTCAAAGCCACTAATACTGGTGGGGTATGCTCTATCCAGCTAACTATGGATGAAGACATTTGTAGGGCTGTGTCATGAGACCATCCAGGGGTCAATGCTAAACTCATCTCTGGAAATGCATATGCATAACATAATACATGTATGATAAATAACAGATGACAATATGATGTACGGAATGGAAAATAGCATACAAACATTCCCAAGTACATCATCATCTAAATACACCATCTCTGTAAATAGCTAAAAAATATAGAAAAATGGGGCACAGCCACCCAACAACTAACAAAGGCCTATCAAAAGATATAACGAGAATGGGGCACAGCTGCCCAATATCTAATAGAGGCCTATCAAAAGATATAGCGAGAAATAAATTAAAAGAAGTTAATAGTGTCGATGTCCACATCATCCAACCTATCTATCTGATGTAACTCCACCTGAGTCACTAAATCTTTGCCATTAGGGATATCAGGCCGATACCGACAAAACCATCTGAATATGGGCCACCTAAAGGGCCAACCCTAGAGCTAGAAGGATTAAAAGTATCCACCTCAGAAGGATCTCTGCCCAAATACTGGATGAAGAAATGTTCCCAGTCTAACTGTTGGGTCAAGCTATCAATTTGTATCAGATGAGTAGGCTCTCAGACGCAGGAAATCCAATCCGCCATCATGACGGAGCCAGGAACCATATCCCCCATAAACTGTGTGGCACAGGTCTGGGCTCCAATAGTGTATGGGAACCACCAGCGGTAGAATGCCTCCTAGGTAAACAGTCCTTCTAACAAAGTAAAGCCATCAACTCCCACTAACAGGACCTCAATGATCGGCTGCAATAAAGGCCAATAACGTCTGGTAAGAAGACAAATTGATATACGAATCTCTCCTGTGGTGCTCCTAATAACACGTTCTCCTAAATAGAGCTCCCAAACTCCGTCTGTAAAGAGAGGAATCCGACGAGTGGATATCACATACTCGACACCAGTCTAGAAACCATCCTCAAAGCCAACTGTCAAGTGGTCCTCAGAGTAAGGAACCCATGTAATGACATCGGCTATCAACATCTCCAATTGTAGGCGTGAATGGATGAAACCCTCAGCTACAGGAACCTCCGCTAAGGTGGAGTGATGTAATTTCTGTCCCCATGGATAGGTGTCTAAATCTAACAGGCTAACGGGACGAAGACATGGGAGTCTCTCATAGGCCCAAAACTGCCAATAGAAGATCAAATATCTGCGGTCAGTCAAAACTCTTAACCCGAATAAGGGAAATCAAAATAAAAAATACTCATCAGCAGAAATGGGTAAAATCCTAGCCAAGCCTCAGTCAAGCCCTACGAGTATAGATGCATTCCTCTGAGGAAGTAGGCAAAGTTTTAGGAGCCCCAATCAAACTCTCCAATACGGTCCACCTCCCGTGTGGCGCTGACTAAAGCGAATGACATCATGGAAGAGTTATTCGCTAAGAAACAACCCCTGAGGATGATCAGGAATAATGCCCAAAAGATGCGATCTCTAACCCTCCTATCATTGGGTAATAGCTCAGTCAAAGCCCCACTCATGACATCAACACTCAAAAGACCAATACAGACTTTCCTGCCTTTGAGCGTCGTAGCCTGGTGTAGACACTCAAAATTTTACATTTCTGTTACTAACCCAGTAGGAGGGCAAAATCGTCTTCTAGAAATAACCCTTGAAGTTAAATCAGCTCAATCCCGGAGACAGCCCCGGGATACTCAGTTTTCAATCTCAGAGACAACCCCGAGATATTCAGTTCTATTCTCGGAGACAACCTCGAGATGCTCAGTTCCAACCTCAAAGGTAACCCCGAGGGAAGCAGTTCCAATTCAGGAGATAACCCCGGAATAATCAGTTTCAACTCCGAAGACAACCCCGGGACACTCAGTTCAAACCCCAGAGATAACACTGGGAGGTCAAGGCACCTCAGAGATAACCCTGAGGACATTTAGTACTCACAACAGCCCAATCGCAGAGATAACCCTGAGCAACGACTACTACTTCCGCACAGAACTGGAGATAACCCCGGTCAGGGGCAAAATCATCATATTTCCACCTCGATACTACATTCACATCGTCTCAACATCATTTCAACACACATTTCATACAGAAGTGTCCCATAAGAACCATAGCTCAAAATCTCGAATGACTACTATACAAGACAACACACCAGATAGAATTTGAAGACTTGAAGATCTGGTCATAGATCCATCTTCC
Organism: Panax quinquefolius; assembly: GCA_020205615.1. Classification (NCBI taxonomy): domain Eukaryota; kingdom Viridiplantae; phylum Streptophyta; class Magnoliopsida; order Apiales; family Araliaceae; genus Panax; species Panax quinquefolius. The sequence continues at coordinate 22,056,752 of CM035152.1, forward strand.
CAGCTTCTTACAACCTCTTATCCCATGTCATTGTGTAGTTCTCGACAACATGATTCCGAAAAGGTATATTACGCCTCCATCGGATGCCCGGATTGAAAGTTATGAAGGTTCGAGTGGACAGTACGTTGCACGAGTGCACGTAGTTCGAGACGGCGAGACCCACATGGCCCAGGGTAACCCAGGAAGCCGCGGGTAGACCCGCAGTCATCTGGTTTATAAATAACAACCTTGGGTTGGCCATTTTAAAAAAGAGATGAGCGAGGAAACCCTACCCATTTTAACTCATAAACACTTCTAGAGTGCTCTAAACTGAGTGATTCTTTTTTCTAAACACTTGTAAACTCGCATTTTGCTACATACTGAAATTTAACTGGTGGAAACCGAGTTTTTAGGCGTCAAAAGCTATCTAAAGTCTTTTTGGCGTAACTGTAAGATAAGATATTTAAACTTTTTTAAACTTATATATATATATATATATATATATATATACTCACGTTTAGAGTCGCGTCGTGTGGGTATGCCCGGATCGTAGATTCGTGACTTTTTATTGCTTATATATATATATATATATATATATATTATCGAACTATGCTTCGATTGAGCCTGAATATAATATTCAAAGCATTTACTGCTTTTTATATATATATATATATATATATATATATATATCTATATATACTTATATATATATATATATCTTATTATCGAACTTTGTTCGATTGGAGCACTGGATATACATCAAAGTGCGTTTATTGCTTTTATGTATATATAAATACTTATATATACATATCTTATTATCGAACATTGTTCGGTTGAGCCTGGATATAATATTCAGTGCGTTTACAGCTTATATATATGTATATAAATTCACATGGGCACTGGAGTTCACTTTGAAGCCTTTTACCACTTATATATATATATATATATATATATATATATATACAGCTCTTATATATATATATATATAACTGTTATTCAGCCTGCGGGCTAAATTTGCTTAAATCTGACTACTTTTCACTTTAACTAGTTGATGGTGACTAAACTGGAATCGTTGAAGCTGAAATGGTTTAGATTTACTCAAATCTAGTTCTTTTTCTATCTTTTATTAGCCTGCGGGCTAGATTTGCCTAAATTTGGCTATTTCTCACTTTAATCAGTTCATGGTGACTAAACTAGAACCGTTTAAGCTGGAATGCTTAGATTTATTCAAATCTAGACCGTTTTATAGCTTTTGCACATATTGCTTTATCATGTGAGCCTAGGAATCATGTGATCACAGATTCAGTTTCTAAATCTAGCTTCGGTTCCCGTGATGGACATTTTCAGCTCCAACCAGCTTGTAAATTATTCACGGTGTCTAAATTTTCTTAGATGGCTCTCATGCCCATAAGGAGTTCGGCACTGCTATGTATCTTATTTTCTCGAAGATGTTTCGCATCTTGAAAATAAAAGCAATTGTTGGGTAAAATCTAATTACACACTACACGCAAGTATACGTGGTCAACAAGTAATATAGTAGTAAGTAGAGTATCGTTCCCACGGAGATTAGCAAGAAATTAACCTCAAAATTAACAACTTCCTATTAATCCAAATTTTATTAAACTAACCAATTTAAGAATTATAACTATAAAAACTAAATATGTTAAAAATACTAAGATCACCAAACAATCAATAAATCCTAAAAATTGAAATTTCAAACAAATATTAGAGAATTAGGCTTACAACTTCACTCTAAGTATCACTCTGATTATTACCCTTTATTCCAGTTTAATTTACTATCCCAGTTTATTATTCAAGAACACACAAGTAGAACTAGACATCTCTCGATGTACTAATACCATATTAACTTAAATCCACAAATTAGATAGAATTAAATTAAACATCTTAATTAACTAATTCACTATATCTCTATGTGAATTTCAATCAAAGAAGGTTTAAGTTCAAGTTCGCTATCTGATTACATGAGTTGCTAGGCATATCTCTACCCTAACATAAATCAAGATTCCATTCAATCACAGAATTCAAGAACACATGCTATATTAACTAGCTCTAGACTCATATTTCCTCTCTCGAATCCATACAAGTCCAAAAAGAATTGGTGATCAAGAAATTCATAAATTAAAGCACAAATCAATATAGATAAACTGGAAAATAACCTATTAAACTGGAAATCAAAGGTTACATAATCATCGTTCAACCCAAAGATCCGTTATAAGCCTAAAAAGGAATTTAGTTCATCATCGATGAAATAAAAACTGAATTAATTAAAGTAAACATCATCCCAATTACAAATATAAACTAAAGAAAGGGAATTAATCCAGAACCACCCTTTGTTCTAGCCTCAATCTGTAATTATCGTGAAATCTTCTTCAAAATCTTCCCTCCAATACTCTTGCTCCAAAATTCGCCATTAATGATGTTAATTTCTTGTATGATATTTCAATCTTGTTGTTTGTTGTTAATTATAAGCCAAGACACGTATTCGGACTCTAATTCCATGCACAATTGAGTTCCAAACCGTTTCAATCAATAGCCTTCACGTTATCACAAAGATTTCAAATGAAACAGAGGAAGATTTTCTCAGACTTCTCCCCCCCTACGTGGGTTTTGCTATACAAATGTCCACCCCAGCGGGCTACCTTTTTGTTAATTTTTCAGCACCCCCCCACCCCAGCGGGGGTTTTATGTATAGAAAGTCCACCCCAGCGGGGGTACCTTCCGTCTTTTTATCCAATTTAGCTCCTGAACTTGCCAAATTTCGCCATAATTCTACCCTTTAAGTCCAATTGCCACGCCACCACACTTAAACACAAAACAACACTAAACAAGTAAAAATGAAACATAGAAACAAAGAATTAACACAGTTTAAGCCCGAATTAGAGGCCAATTCATAGGTATAAAACCCACTTATCAAATTCCCCCAAACTTAAACACGTGCTAGTCCTCGAGCACAAAACAAAACAAAAATGATATACAAATGCAATGCAATGTAATGTAATGCATCTAATTTATATGCCTACGAATCTAGCAGTCATCATAGAATCAAATTTATTCAACCAGCCTCAGAGCAATCAAGTAAACACAACAATACTTCATATCAAAACAAATCAATAATTCCCATCATTCGTCAAATCTTAAACTGATATTACTGATAGAGTGTGTGTGTGTGCTCAACATCCATGTTAACTGATGCAAATTCAAATTTAATACATAACAAGTCTCTTAGAAGTCATCATATAGTGTAAACTCAAGAATTTCAAAAACAGACGAGATCCAACTAAAAGCAAATAATTACTAATATTAAGGGTCCAAATAGGGTAATTATGCTTTATTTTTCAATCACAGGGACTTTTTGCTCTTACTTCCCATTTTATTCTCTTTTTTTTATAGATAGTGAGTGCGTTTTACGCTCCATCTCACGCCTGTGTTTATGGGAAGTGTGTTTCACGCTCCTTCTCGACCCACCACAAGATTTAAGTACTTAACTCGGGATAGATCCCATTTTTAGATATAAGAAGCTTATATACCCCACTTTTTCCTCCAAACTTAGGTTATTTCCTAATTCTTCGCCTTCACTGCCTATCCTTGTCATTCTTTCATCTAAACTAGCATTATCCTTTAGAGATTCCTTATGTATCAATTTGAACTAAATTAGTCCACATAGGTATTATTAACGTGCTAACCTTATTATACCAGTTTCAAACAAACAAAAGATCCAATTCATAACAGAAAATTACATTAAAATTCTAATATAAGAAGTAATATAAGAAGTGATCATGGCAGAGAATTTGACTTCTCTGAGATGGACCAGTTCTGCACAGACAATGGCATCAGCCACAACTTCTCAGCTCCACGAACCCCTCAGCAAAATAGAGTAGCTGAGAGAAAGAACAAAACATTAATAGAAGCTGGAAGAACTCTACTAGCAGCATCCCATCTGCCTGAATACTTCTGGGCAGAAGCTGTCAACACTGCATGCTATACTCAGAACAGATCTCTTATACACTCTACATTAAAGAAGACTCCTTACGAACTGTGGAGAGGAAGAAAGCCAAGTGTCAGCTACTTTCATGTATTTGGCTGTGCATGCTACATACTCAACAATGGAAAATAGTATCTGACAAAGTTCCAACCCAAGTCTGACGAATGAATCTTTCTCGGATAAGCCAAAGACAGTAAAGCTTATTGAGTGTTAAACAAAAAAACACTGAGTGTTGAAGTCTCCATTTACATCATCTTTAATGAAACAGACTTGGACAAAACAAAGTGTCAAAACACTATGAATGATAATTTAGACACTACGAACGAAGTCGTCGAGCCCAACACCACGATCGTAGTTCCAGAAAATGAGATCGTTGAGCAAGAAGAAATCGTAGAGAGAATTCCGCAAGACAACGAACCTCCACATCAAGAAGCTGATATTGATCTTGAAGGTCTCAGACAAGAAGGCATCAGGACAGATGTTCCAACAGGAAATAGATGGGCAAGAGATCACACTCAAGACTTAATCATTGGAGACCCAAATACAAGAGTCAAAACAAGAGCTGCCACCCAAAATGAGTGTTTTTATCTAAGCTTTCTGTCACAAATGGAACCCAAGAAGATAGAAGATGTTATGGAAGACTCCAGCTGGATAGAAGCCATGCAAGAAGAACTAAATCAGTTTGGAAGAAGCAAAGTATGGAGATTAGTTCTAAGACCAAAAAGTCATCCTGTCATTGGCACCAAGTGGGTCTTCAGGAACAAGATGGATGAAGATGGAGTAATAACAAGGAATAAGGCAAGACTAGTGGCCAAAGGTTACTCTCAGAAAGAAGGCATTGACTACGATGAGACCTTTGCACCTGTTGCCAGATTAGAAGCCATCAGAATATTCCTTACCTTTGCTGCTCACATGAAATTCAAAGTCTTTCAGATGGATGTCAAAAGTGCATTCCTGAATGGTGAACTTCAAGAAGAAGTATATGTGGAACAACCTCTAGATTTCATCAATCCAACTCTCTCTAATTATGTTTATAGATTAGACAAAGACTTATATGGTCTTAAACAAGCACCTAGAGCATGGTATGAAACACTAACTTTTTTATTGAAAATGGGTTCACAAGAGGTAGAGTAGACAACACATTATTTCTTAAAAAACACAAAGACAAAATCTTATTAGTTCAAATATATGTTGATGACATTATCTTTGGCTCTACTGATGAAAAATTATGTAAGAGATTTGCCAAGCTTATGCAGAGCAAGTTTGAAATGAGCATGATGGGTGAGCTGAACTTTTTCCTTGGACTGCAAGTGAAGCAGACTGATGAAGGAATCTTCATAAACCAAGCCAAGTACATTGAAGACTTACTTAAAAAGTATGGCATAGAATCAGAATCTCCCATGAAAACCCCAATTGGTCCAGCAACCAAGCTTGACAAAGATGAAAAAGGTAAAAATATTGATATAACTCAATACAGAGGTATGATAGGTTCTTTTCTATATCTAACTGCCAGTAGACCAGATATAATGTTTACAACATGTATATGCGCTAGATTTTAAGATAATCATAAGGAATCACACTTAACTGCTGTAAAAAGGATTTTCAGGTACCTCAAAAGCATACCTCACTCGGGGCTTTGGTATCCCAAGGAGTCCTCTTTTGAACTGACAGGATATACAGATGCTGATTTTGCAGGCTACAAAATAGATAGAAAAAGTACTAGTGGCACCTATCAACTATTGGGAAACAGACTTGTGTCCTGGTTTAGCAAGAAAAAAAACTCAGTATCTACATCTATAACAAAATCTGAATATATTGTTGTTGGCAGCTGTTGTGCTCAAATCTTATGGATGAAAAATCAGTTAGCAGACTATGGGTTTGATATCAAATCTATACCTGTTCATTGTGATAACACAAGTGCCATAGCAATAACACATAATCCTGTCATGCATTCTAGGACTAAGCATATAGAAATAAGATATCATTTTATTAGGGATCATGTTCAAAATGGAACCATATCTCTACAATACATCCCTACTGAAAATTAACTTGCTGATGTTTTTACAAAGCCTCTGGATGAATCCAGATTTAATAAATTAATAAGTGAACTAGGTATGCTAAATTTACAACCATAAAATATATGCTCTAGTTTGTGTTAACCATGCAGATATAAAGGCTATGTTCTAAATCGTAGACATGAACAAAGAAAAACCACAATCGTAGAGCTCCATCAACAGAACAAAAGAAGCATCCTGTGATGACAAAGTTCTAACAAATCAAAGAAATCTCTCTGTCAAGCGCCTCAGGGACAAACCTAACCCTTAATTCACTATAAGAGGTTGACCCTTCCTGAGCTACCTTAACTCGAGAGAAATTCCAAGTTAAAAGTTCATCACAAGGACCAGGACAGACAATGTTCGTAGAGTAGATTCAGAAGTAAACTCAACGATCGTAGTGTAACCTAGACGATCATAGATTTCTCAAAGGACACATCAGCTCAGGAGGAGCTAAGGGAAAATCAGTATTTTCCCACATAAGTTAAAATCGTGGAGCCAAGCAGAACTCGACACATGCCCCTCTAATCAGATTGAGTGGAGGGAAGTTACAAGTATAGTTTAAAAAGGCCTTTTTGAAAACTCAGAAGTTCAAAAAGCTTATCTCACTCTCTACTAGCAGAAACCCAAGATTTCAAATCGCTAAATCATCCTCAGTACAAAGAAATCAATGGCGACTTCAAATGTCATCTCTGGGTACCGACTCTATTTTGATGAGTTAAAGACAATTGATCCCAAATTTCACAAAATATTATCTCTGATAAAGAAAACTGGTCTTGAAGAAGCTCTGGCTACTAGCACATGGATCTACCCAAAGCTAATAAAAGAATTCTACAGGAATGGAACATTTGAGAACGATATCATCACCACAAGAGTCAAAGGCGTGGAAATTAAACTCAAAGCTGAGGATATACCTAGCCCTAGGTTTCAAATCGAAAGGATTTCCATTCATTTAGGGCATCGATTTTCATGAAGGATTAAAGAAGATGCACCACAAAAAGCTTCCAACTATCATAGGGTATAAAAAGAAGGAATTCCCCCAAAGGTATAAATTTTTAGCTGACATTGTTGGGAAATTCATATGCTGCAAGAGCTCTGGCCATGACTCTATGAATGAAGTACAACTTAAGCTCATGACAGCAATCAGTTGTGGGATTCATCTCAACTATGGAGCCCTACTACTCGACTGGATTGGAAAATGGATACTCAATTTGAAGAAGTCAAAGAGCTCTGGAAAGATGCTCTACGGGTGATTTATAAACATCATCCTTCAGTCAGCATTGGGAGATAAGATTGGGGATGATGAAGGAGAACCCATAAATCCAAACAGAAGAATGACCCAGCAGCTATTTGAGAACTGAAAAAGAAATCCAGCAAAAAATGTAAGGATGGTGTCTGAGTCCAGTGGAAGAACTGGTGATGTAAAGGAATCCGAGATTCCCGGAAACATGTCAGTTGTACAGGAGACTGAAGAAGAAGAAAAAGAAATCAACAAGGAAGAACCCATTGCTTTAGTTAGAAAAAGCAAGGGGAAAAGAAAAATGAAGGCTCAAATGGCAGATGAGCCTCAAGGATCATCTACTGATCAACCTCAAGAGTGTTCTGGCACTGAAACTCTAAAGAACTTGAAAAGGAAAGAACAACAGTTTGATGAAGATGAAGACAGAGCCACGATCTCTCAGCTACTTAAGAAGAGAAAACACAGTCACAAGTCAAAGAAGCCAATTGTCTCTTCGATCGTAGAGTCACTACCGATCGTAGAGACCAGATTGGACACCACTCTCAAAGAAAATGCTGCAACAGCTTCTTAGGCTGATCAACCATTCAGAACTGAAGCTGAAGAAAGTGTTGAGGCTGTGGCTCAGCCTAAGAAGTCAAAAAGAAAACTTGTCAAGAAATACATTCTTGTCAATGAAAAAGTCTTAAAGGAGGAAGATAAAAGGATAGCTGCAGAGAAGGGGCTATTCGAAGCAAGTCAGAAGAACACAGCTCAAACTGAGGGGGAGCTACCTGAAGTTCCTACTCTAGAGACTGCTCCAGTTGAGGGGGAGCTGTTTGAACTACAAATGAATGATCTAGCTGAGGGGGAGCATCATGAAATTCTGGCTTCAAAAACTGCAGAGATGGAGAAAAGTGAAGCTATAGATGGTGAAAGAGAAGAAAAGCAAGGAAGTGCAGTGGAGGTAATTGTTGAAGTGGGATCTTCACAAGAAGACAGAGAAGAAGAACAGGATGATGAGATTGAGATTATAGCTGTGGGCTGTGATGGTTATAGAAGAGCCAACTACAATCAATTGTTCTCCTATCTACCTATGATGCCTTTTCATAGATCCCAAATTCTCAACTCCTGGGATCACATGTTCTGGACCTTCAAAGTCTATCCAGCAATTTCTGTGCTAGCTCATGGATTCCCAGGCAAACTCAACTTTGCTCAAAAGCTGATTACAAATGGCCCTTCTTCAGTTAATAGGTATGAGGTACAAACTATTCCCATCTTTTTCAGGGTTAATCACTGTCCACCATCATTTTTCAATCAATTCTATGAATTACCAAGATGGTTGGAAGTGATTCTTCATCCACTTAATCAATTCCCGGATACAAAATCTCAACATTTTGTAATTGATGAACCAAATGTGCCCAATTTTCCTTTGATACAATCTCCCATCATCTCTCACTCTACGATTACTGATCCAAACCCAATCGTAGAGTCATATGCTCAAGTCGTAGAATCACCTCATCCTGCAGTTCAACCCCACACACCAGCCCCTCCATCAAATGTCCCTTCCTCGTTTTCTAATGAATATTTCAACCTTGATCTTGCTCTCTACACTATGCAAGATCAGTACACAAGGACCCCTCCAAAAAGTTTGCAACTCATTGAACTCATTTCAGATCTTCCCACCAAAATAGAGTTGTCTGAAGCATCCAAAAAGGTGACCAAGGACATACAACAAGAACTTGAAGTTCACTCAGACCTTGTTCAACTAAGGCTGACTCATCTGATCGATGCTGCCAACACTCTCCCAAGCACTCTAAGTTCTGAGGTCACAAAGAAGCTTAGGGAGATCATAAAGGAGATGATTCAAAGCATAAATAAAAGGGATCAAATCCACTTTCAAGCCGATAAGAAACACAGGGATGCTGTTCTTATTTTACAGACCACTCAGGAGTCCCAGAACAACCTTATGATACAAAGTATCACGCATCTACAAACTGCCGTGAAAGAATTTCAAGAATTCTCAATGAGTCAAATAAAATAGACGAAAAATGTCCTGGCCATTCTCCAAAAGAGGTAAACACGTTCTGATTCTCTAATTAAATAGGACCGTGAAAACATTACTCAATCCCAGCATCAGCTCAACGAGCTTGTCCAAGGCATGACTCGCCTATCTGAAGATATTTGCGCCCTTGATGCTGACATAAAGGGGGAGAATAAAGGTATAGGAGGCAGAGGTACAGGCACATTCATAGCTCACTCCTCAAGAAGCCCTCCTACAAGATAGCCTCAACATCAGACTCCACGATATGAACAGCAACAAATTATCATGGCACAACCACTAAGGAGTCAAGGACCTTCTCCCAGCTCACACGAGGTGACCACCACAGGCCTAAGAATGCCAATTAGAGATCCTGTATTCATGAATAGGTACGATCATAATGAAAGACTAAGTCAAAGCGAGCTGGAAGAAATAGCACGGAGAGACGAAGCGAGCAGGAGAAGAAAAGCTGAGGAATATACAAATCCTCTAAGAAGCAAAAGGCAAAAGAAATAGAGATAAGTTGAACTCAATTCCTATTGATGTAACTAAGCTTAATTGTAATATCTATCTTTACAAACATTAATAAATTCATGCTTATTCTCTAGAAGTTTTAGCTGCTCACTGAAACACTAAGTCATATTTACTTTCTAGCAACTGCATCTAGAAATTGATAATCATGATACAAATCTCCTTGGTTATGTCAACATCAAATAGGGGGAGATTGTTGGAAGATTGCATATTTAAATTTGATGTTGAAAGTTAATGTTCATGATTATATGCCAAGTCCTTGAAAGAATGCATGTACAATGACGTAGTGATAGATCAAACTTGTTAGGTTGATCTGGTCTTTAATGTTTATCATTTTGTAAATGAATGTATAGAAGAAAAGATCAAAGCTGTTAGGTTGATCTATATCTTGAGATGTAATAGATAGGGTTCAACTGAATTGTAGTCTATCGAGCTGATCAAGAGATTGCAGAAGCCAAGGCAGAATCGTAGACCATCGAAGATCGTAGTGTATCTGCTTTGAAGGGCCTCTCTTGAAATCGTAGAGTGGTCCAAACGCTTGTCGAGCCAACTCAAAGATCGTAGTATGCTCTCGAAAACATAGACTCTGCAAAAACAAGCAAGTAAAGATCGCAGTGTGCCAGTCCTTAAGAAAAAATGTAGTGTTCTCATTTTCCAGTATCAGATCAAGCACCAAGGTGGCAAGACACCACGATCAAAGTTGTAGAGCATCATTTGTCTATGTCAGAAGCATCGAGCCTTGTCCATTTGTTTAAGAATAAATCCCAACAAATGAGGAACAGATTATAAACGTTGAAGTCCTCGGGAGTCCCAATGACACAACAGTCATCCTTAGTATGCAACAAAGAAGCGTATTGAAGAAGCTAAGGAAAGTACTATAGGTTAGCAGAAAACACCTTTTCAGGTGTTAGGTGAGATAACAGTCTGTTGTGTTAGTGGGCCAGTCTGCTAATCAGAAACTTGCAAAAAGTCTCCATCAAAGCTCATAAATGTCATATGCATTTAATGCTTCAACGGATACATTTCAAAGACATCTTATATACACAAATTCAGCAAGCACTGAACAAAAAGCTGAAGAACACTCAACAATCAAACTCTACGATTCGAAAAGAGAAAGCTTGCTCAGCTATTCAGTTCTTTCGAATAAGAGCTTAACTGCAACTGAATAGCACCATTCAAGAACTCATCAACTACTATCAAGTGAAGTAAGAAGTTCCATGTAAGACCCCAAATTTCATGAAATGAAAGTATTCAATTTTCTTATAATTATTATTTCATTTAGTAAATGGTTAAATTGATAAAAGGATTAAAGTTAAGGGTGATATGTGAAAATTTTGCAAAGTAAAGCAAGTTGTTATAAAATATTCGTTTGGTCGGGGAATATTCATACGACGACACAATCATTGGTGGACCCCATAACAGAATTATTGTTGGAGTTAGAAAACGACAAAATTATCTTTTTATAAAAATAACGGCGAAAGTTTTACCGTTAACTGTTAAAATACCCGGTGATAAAAGTGCAGTAATACGCGTGGTTGCATAATAGCACACGGTATTAATTATTGATGCTTACGTAAGAAGTCACTTAGTTTTGTTCAATTATTGCTACCGTAATTTCTACATAGTATCTAACGTTATTTGATTCAATTATTGTTGATATTTTATATATTATTAAATCAAAAACTGAGACGATACAGTTATTCATATTATTATTTACAATATTGACGATGTCTAAAAAGTTCTATCGAGGAGAGGTTTGGTCAACTAATTGCGCGCCAATAGGGAGAAATCCTTATTGGAAAGCCCCCTCTTTCCTGTGAATGGTCTGGTTGTTAAATATTGTGAATTATAATATTAATGATGAATAATTGTTGAAAGATTAAATATTTGTTGATTGAAGATAAAATGATTTGTGGTAATATTTATTCAATCTTTGATATAAATAAGAAGTCTGTTATGATACGTTTGTGGTAAGTTTGGATTATTCTATGGGGGCCCATATGTCATCGTCCAAGAGTCACTTTCGCCAATAGTAATTGCCTTTACCAGATGTCAAACCACTTGTCGTTTCATATTACAGGCGTCGAAGCACTAGTTGTTTCACATTACAGGCGTCAAACCCCTTTTCTTTTCACATCACCAGTCGTCAAGCCGCTTACCTTTTCATATTGCAAGGGCTATGCTAGAAATCTTCTATAAATAGAAACTTATTTCTTCTTTCATTTTCACCAATTCACTACGACTCATAAGAGAATTCTATAGAGAGAGAATCAGATAGAAAGAAGAAGAGTATTCTGTTACTACACAATTGCAATATCAAATCTCCTACTAAGGTAAGGGGTATTATTTCTTTCGTATTCTTGAAGAGAGTTATTTCTTTCAATACTATAAGGGGTATTATTTCTTTCGTATTCATGAAGAGAGTTATTTCTTTCAATACTGTAAGGGGTATTATTTCTTTCGTATTCATGAAGAGAGTTATTTCTTTCAATACTCGTAAGGGTTGTTATTCCATTCTTTATCATTCTGTTGGAATAACCTGTCTACGCGAACTACCGCATGCATGGTGAAATTCTGTTGTTATTCCATTCTTTATCATTCTGTTAGAATAACTTGTCTACGCGGACTACCGCATGCATGGTGAAATCTTATTGTTATTCCATTCTTTTTATTATTGATTGGGAATAACACATCTACACGCGGACTACCGCATGCCTGGTGAATAACCCTTTGTATTCATTTGGTATTAAATTATGGAAAGGATCATCACGCGGACTACCGTATGACCAGTTGAAAATCCATTTGCGATTTCAGTATATTATTCATTTTGATTCCTAACTCTAAACTTACTATGGTAAGTATTACTCTATAATTCACGAAATTAGTAGAATATCCTTGATATTTCAAGGCTTCATCAAGTATCTTTTTATGAAAATATTATTCTGAGCATTCTTGATAAGTTTTAACCTTTTCATGCCGGAGTACTATTCACGGGGTACTATTCCCGAAGTACTATTTATGGGGTACTATTCACCTGGGATACTATTCATAACAAAAATTGATTTCTTTTCAGTCCAAATCATTTTTGATACAATATTATTCTTGAATTTTACTCCACGAAGCAGTATCATGTTGACAATTTGGACATTATGGAATTCTGGATAAATTAAATTATAAATCTTTAAAATTTATCCTTTGCTTTCTTTTAATTGAATTCTTATATCATTGTCATCATCCTAATGTTTATATGGTTATGAAAGTCATCTTTGGCTCGTAGTGCATAGATGGACTGTTGATTGGTATGATTATGACCAGGAATCATTCGGTATAATCATGACCAGTAATGTTACAAATGTGGTGATAAAAGTCCTCATTGGCCTGTAGTGCATTGATGGACAGTTGTCGAGATGAACATGACCAATTGTGATAATAATGAATATTCTTGGCCCGTAGTGCATGGATAATTCAGTGATGTGGATTATTTATTAAGCTGAGTCTCAGCGATAAAATTGATGATAAACCTTTTAAATCATAGAAGATAGTAGATATCATGCTCTACTTGACTCTTCTAATGGATTGTATATTCCACTGCAGTTAAACTTGATGTTTATTATATTTTATCAGTTTAAAACTGTTGAAGGCTAACGATTATTTATTCTACATTATCTTAGTCATAATATTTGTTACTGGGCTAGTTGAGCTCACCCCTTTGCTTTCATTGTTCTCTTCAGAAAATGAGAATATAGCTGGGACTAGTTGGGGGACGGAGTGACGATCCAGATGTTTGCATTAGTAGTCCTCAATATTCTGTAAAATAGTGTGATAATAAATGTATTGAGGACTTATTTTGAGTTTGAATACTGTCTAGAAAGATAATATTTGTATTAAAACTCACAGCTAATGCTATATATTTAAGTTTGTATTTGTATTATGTAACATGTATTTGGCGACTCAGAATGGGTGATGTATACCTATTTTGGGGGCATCACAGTTGATATCAAAGCTTAGGGATATGATCTCTGGCTAAGATGTGAGACTAGAACTAGGAGGGGAGAGGCGGGTAATTCCTTCGCTAGTATGACCTACCTAAGCTTATTTGTTATTTAATTGGTCGGTCAGAGTATAGGGATAATATGTGGCATGTCAATTAACCCTTATTTTGTGGCAGTGTTTGAAAATGACATCCGAGAATGTTGAGATAAGCAATGGATCACATGAGACCGTTGAGTCACCAACGATCAATACCCAGGATATTGTGCAACAAGAAGACAATAATCCTCAGGTAAACAATACCACCGACCAAATGATGAACGACGGAATATTTAGGGGCTTTCTGCAATTCATGCAACATCAGGCGAGAGAGACTCGTGTCCAAAATGCAGGTGAAAACACTGGCAACTCTTGAACAATCGCTAAGCAGTTCAAGGAGCTAGGACCACCAGAGTTTATTGGAGAGCCAAAACCACTTAAGGCAGAGACGTGGATAAAGTAGATCACCAAGTAAAGCGTACTCAACCTGCAGCACTGAAGATGACTTGGGATAAGTTCCAAGAACTATTCAACGACAAGTACTTTCCCGAAAGTATTCGTCACATGAAAGAGGTAGAGTTCATTAAACTAGAGCAAAACAGCATGACCGTGTCGCAGTACGAAGCCAAGTTTGTCGAGTTGTCCCGGTTTGCGTCCCACTTAGTTGATAACGAGGAGAGAATGACGCAGATGTTTCTAAGAGGTTTGAAATCCGAGATACGTCAATACATTATCTCTCACAAACTATGTTTGTATTCAGATGTTGTAAATAGGGCTCAGTTATTGGAGCGCGATAATGAGTCAACCCAACCAAGAGAGAGCAGCTGACAAGTCGATAATACCAGTGGTAGTAGCCATCGAAGCGGTGACAATAAACGTGAAGGGAATCAACATGCTAGAAATGGTAACCACTTCGGTGGTAATCATGACCAAGATAATAGAAGTGGAAATTTCAAGAAGAGAAGGTTCAATAATGACAGAAAGACGTCGGTAGCAGTACCAACACCCGTTTCAAAGGAAGAAGAATGACCACCGGTCGTATGTTTCAAATGCGGACAGGAGCGACACATCCCTCCAAACTGTACGCAGCAATCCAAAGCATGTTACAATTGTGGAAGAGAAGATCACCTAACCCGATTTTGTCGTGCACCAAAATCAAGTCCAGCTGGGACGGTGGCACCAAAGGCGGATACAAACAAAACAAAGTCGGTGATTTCAGGAAGAGAGTTTTTCGTGACTTCTCAAAAAGCGAGTAACCCGAACAAAGTTAGCACGAGTTAGTTAATTATAAATTCTTGCGAAGTCTATACCTTATTAGATACCGGTTCTACCCATTCTTTTATCTCTTTTGCTTGCGCTCAACGTTTAAATTTGACCCCAGAGAAGTTAGACTTTGACTTATTAGTTAAAACTTTATTAGTAGAAACCTTCGTTACCTCCATTATTTATAAATCTTGTTGATTCAAATCAACACTTTCACGTTACCTGTCGATCTTATCTCTTTGAAAATACTCATATTTGATGTGATTTTAGGAATCTACTGGGTAACTACTCATCATGCTAAAATTGATTGTTTCGTAAGGTTATTAGCTTTCATATTCCAAACCAACCTATTATGCGAATTCATGCAACCAAACCATTAAAGTCAATCACTGTCATATCAAGCCATAGAGCCATTCGTTTATTGAAAAACGGATGTCAAGCTTTCTTAGCTCATATCACAGATTAAACAAAAATACGTCAGATTTGAATGATATTTCGATTTTTAATAAATTTTCTGACGTATTCCCTGAAGAATTTCCTAGCATACCCCAGAGCGTGAAATCAAATTTTGTATCGACCTTGAACTTGATACAAAACCCTCAAATATTTTTTTTCACCTAACACAAACGAATTATGTGCCAAAGACGTTGGCTCGAGCTGTTGAAAGATTACGTATGACCATACCATTCAATACCATCCTGGAAAAGCGAACGTAGTAGCTGATGCATTAAGTAGAAGATCATATGTGGGTACGAGTGCGATATTGTCAACGCAGATGCCCATTTTGTATGACTTACAAAGGATGGAGATATAGATAAAGACTCCAGGGACCCACGTGATGATGACAAATATACGAGTAGAATAAACTTTAATCGATAAAGTTAAAGCCTCTCAAGCTACAAACTCAGAGTTGATGAATCTGCAATATTATTCTTGAATTTTACTCCACAAAGCAGTATCATGTTGACAATTTGGACATTATGGAATTCTGGATAAATTAAATTATAAATCTTTAAAATTTATCCTTTGCTTTCTTTTAATTGAATTCTTATATCATTGTCATCATCCTCATGTTTATATGGTTATGAAAGTCATCTTTGGCTCGTAGTACATAAATGGACTGTTGATTGGTATGAATATGACCAGGAATCATTCAGTATAATCATGACCTGTAATGTTACAAATGAGGTGGTAAAAATCCTCATTGGCCCGTAGTGCATTGATAGGCGGTTGTTGAGATGAATACGACTAATTGTGATAATAATGAATATCATTGGCTGTGAGTGCATGGATAATTCAAATGATGTGGATTATTTATTGTCGAGTCTCAAATGATAAAATTGATGATAAACCTTTTAAATCATAGAAGATAGTAGATATCATGCTCTACTTGACTCTTCTATTGGATTGCTTATTCCGCTGTAGTTAAACTTGATGTTTATTATATTTTATCAGTTTAACACTGTTGAAGGCTAACGATAATTTATTTTGTATTATCTTAGTCATAATATTTCTTACTGGGCTAGTTGAGCTCACCCCTTTGTTTTCATTGTTCTCTTCAGAAAATTAGAATATAGGTGGGACTAGTCAGGGGACGGAGTGACGGTCCAGATGTTTGCATTAGTAGTCCTCATTATTTTGTGAAATAGTGTGATAATAATTGTATTGAGGACTTATTTTGAGTTTGAATACTATCTAGAAGATAATATTTGTATTAAAACTGACAGCTCATGCTGTATATTTAAGTTTGTATTTGTATTATGTAACATGTATTTGGTGACTCAGAATGGGTGATGTATACCTATTTTGGGGCCGTCACATTCCAAGTCAGAAGGACTTGAAGAGTTCTAAGTTAACTGTGAAAAACCAAGTCTGTTGGACTTGAAGAGTTCAAAAGTGAACTGAGAAGTGCCAAGACTGTTGGTCTTGAAGGAATCTGTGAGATTCAAAAGTTGTAAAGATATCCTTAGTGGATTTCCTACTCAAAGAGTAGAAGAGTGGACTAGGAGCTTTGAATACTCTAAACCACTTAAAATCCCTGTGTCTCCTATAACTGCTATAACTGTTATAACTGCCTCACTCTCATAAACTCACTATATCTTAAAGGGAAAACAAACAAATCTTAATTCCGTTGTGCTTAGATCATTCTCAAAATTAACAAGTATTTTGAAACAAAGGAATTTAAAATATCTATCCAACCCCTCCTTCTAGATAACTATTATGCATGTGGAAACTAACATTATGGTATGGATTTGAGATAATGTTATAGTTGTGGGTAATATTTATAAATTTTGCAAAGTATACGAGTTGTTATAAAATATTCGATTGGTCAGGAAATATTTGTACGACGGCATAATCATTGGTGGACCCCACAACAGAATTATTGACGGGATGAAAAAATGACAAAAATATCTTTTTATAAAAATAACCGCAAAAGTTTTACCGTTAACAGTTGAATTATCTGGTCATGAAAAGTACAGTAATACGTGTGGTTACATAGTAACACACGGTATTGATTATTGATGCTTACGTGAGAAGTCACTCAGTTATACTCAATTATTGCTACAGTAATTACTGCATAGTATCTCACGTTATTTGATTCAATTATTGTTGGTATTTTATATATTATTAAATCAATAATTGAAACGATACAGTTATTCATATTATTATTTGCAATATTGACGATGTCTAGAAAGTTCTATCGAGGAGAGGTTTGGTCACCTAATTACACGCCAATAGGGAGAAATCCTTATCGAAAAGCCCCATCTTTCCTGAGAATGATCTGGTTGTTAAATATTGCGAATAATAATAGTGATGAATAAATGTTGTTAAAAATATTGAGGAAATTTTATGAAGTATTTGTTATAAATATTGGCATATTATTTGGACCCCCAGTTACCCATTTTTAAAAATAGTCGGTAGAAATTTATTCTTTATAATAAAGGTGGGGGCCACATGTAGGGGCCACATGTGTGGAAGAAATGATTTTGGAAATGGGGGGGGGGGGGGGAAGAGTATACGTAAAGGGGAGGGAATATATATATATATATATATATAAATGTATGTGAATGAATATATATATATATATATATATATATATATATATATATATATATATATATATATATATATATATATATATATATAATGTGTGTGTGTGTGAGTGGAAAGTGGTGGAAAAGGAGTGGAAGTGATAGGTAGAAGAAATGTGGCGGTGGGAAGAAAAAAAAAGAAGAGAAAGTGTGTGTGTGTGTGTGTGTGTGTGTGTGTGTGTGTGTGTGTGTGTGATAGTGATATGTGTGTGGATGATAGTGAAATGTGTGTGTGTGAAGAATAATGTGTGTGTATGAATTGTGTGGTGGAGTGTGTGGGAGGGAAAGGAGTATATATATCCTTACCGTAAAGGTAAGGAAATATTATTTATATATATTATATTAGTTTTGTTTTTTTATGAAAAATAGAATATATTATATTTTATTATGCATAGTATTTACATAGTAAAATCAAAATAAAATTTTTGCCCGTGAATTGAATTCGTCTGATTTCTTCTGTGCGTCCATGAGAAAAATTCAAATAGTATCCTTTCCATTCTCCTATAAATAGGATTCTCAGTTAGAAAAGAAAATAACACCAGAATCAGAGAATTCTTCTTCTATAGTATTGAACGTATTTCTTTAGAGTTTAAGGAAGCTTTGAGTGTAGAAAATAGTGAAAGTTTTTTTCAAGAATATCCCCGCTATACCAGTTGAAATACTCTTCTTTTTAAGGTAAGGGGTATTATTTATTTCATATTCGCTTACAATATTATTTTTCATATTCGTAAGAAATTTTATTTCGTTCAATATTCGCATGAAATATTATTTTCGTTTAATATTCGTAAGGAATATTATTTTTCGTTTAATATTCGTAAGGAATATTATTTTTCGTTTAATATTCGTAAGGGATATTATTTTTGTTTTGTATTCGTAAGAAATAATATTTTCTTCCATACTCTGTAGTATGTAAGTAATATTATTTCGTTTCAGATTCTGAATTTTACACTCATTTTGTTAAAGTTTTGGCTTCTATACTCCATGAAATTAGTAGAATATCCTTGATATTTGCGCTTCATCCAGTATCTTTTCATGAAAATATTGTTCTGAGCATTCTTGATAAGTTTTAACCTTTTCATGCTGAAGTACTATTCACGGGGTATTATTCCCAAAGTACTATTCACAGGATACTATTCACTCAAGTACTATTCACTCGAGTACTATTCACCCGGGGTACTATTTATGACAAAAATTGATTTCTTTTCTGTCTAAATCATTTTTGATACAATATTATTCTTGAATTTTACTCCACAAAGCAGTATCATATTGACCATTTGAGCGTTTTTAAACTTTAGATAAATTTAAATTCTTTAATATTTATCCTTGATCTCGTTTGATTGAATTTTTATATCATTATCATCATCTTCATGCTTATATTATGATGAAAGTCATCTGTGGTCGTAGTGCATAGATGGACTTGGTATGATTATAACCAGGGATTATTCAGTATAATCACGACCGTAATGTTACAAATGATGTGGTAAAAGTCTTCATTGGTCCGTTGTGCATTGATGGACAGTTGTTGGCATGATTATGACCATTGATGAAAATAGGAATATCCTTGGCCCGTAGTGCATAGATAATTCGTGGTCGTGATACTAATGAATATCCTTGGTCGTAGTGCATGGATAATTCAATGATATGGATTATTTATTAAGTTGAGTCTTAGCGATAAAATTGATGATAAACTTTTTAAATCATAGAAGATAGTAGATATCATGCTCTACTTGACTCTTCTAATGGATTGCTTGTTCCACTGCAGTTAAACTTGATGTTTATTATATTTTATCAGTTTAACACTGTTGAAGGCTAACGATAATTTATTCTGCATTATCTTAGTCATAATATTTCTTACTGGGCTAGTTGAGCTCACTCTTTTCTTTCATTGTTCTCTTCAGGAAATGAGAATATAGCTGGGACTAGTCAGGGAATGGATTGGCGGTCCAGATGGTTGTTTTATTAGTCTTCACTATTCTGTGAAATAGTATGAAAATAATTGTAATGAGATTGAATTTGAGTGTAGATATTGTCTAGAAGATAATATCTGTGTTAAAACTTTCAGCTATGTTTTATCGTATTTTACACGATAATTGTATAATTAAGTTGTAGTTGTATTCTGTACCATGTATTTGGTGACCCAAAATGGGTGATGTATACCTATTTTGGGGACGTCACACCCACCATCAGAAGTGGCCACAAATTGGGTGCAAACACAGCGTTTTGAGACAAAATTGGACAAATTGATGGAAGAAATGTGAAAGTCTGGGACTCGATGGAAGACAAAAGCAGGCACTGACAAGAAGATTCATTTTCCACAGACTGCCTTGAATAGATACGCCAAGGCTTGGTATAACTTCATTTGTACGAGCGTGCTTCCCACCAGTCATCATCAGGATGTCACCACCGAGAGGGATGTGCTTTTGTATGGGATTCTGAAAAAAAAAAGCTTAGACCTCGGGTACCTCATCAACCAGTCCATGCTTCAGTTTATGAGAGCCAGTACGTCCGGTGGAATTCCCCATGACTCCATCATCACCCATCTCTACCATGTTGCAAAGGTGGATTAGGGTGATGAGACTCTCCAGCTTTTGATGCGCAACATAGAAAGCACCGCTATTAAGAAGTACACTATATAGACTAGAGGAAAGTATCATCTCAGGGCTTGGGATTCATGTTACCTGAGGATGATTCAGACAGTGAAGAAGAAGAAGAGAATGAAAAAGAGCAAGATGATGGTAATGTGCCAGCTCGTGCTCCACCAACAATAAGGGCAACTCCAGAGTACCTTACCAGGCAACAACAGGATATGCGCTGTTTACAGCGTCAAATGGATTCCTTACATGCTGGTTTTACTTCTTATACTATTGAGTTCGTCGGGGAACTATCTCAGGCATTTGAGCAATTAGGCGTTCATGCTCAGTTTCTAGTATTCGGCGCTAGCAGCTCATATCCCCCTCCTGGTACACCTCCAGAGCAAGACGAGGAGGAAAGCGACGATGATGTCATTTAGGGCAGTTTCCTTAACCCTTTTATCTCCTATAAGGACATTACAATTTTTAAGTTTAGGGGTATTAGGGTTCATATTAGTTGCATTCTCATTGTAGTTTAGTTGTTGCATTATATGAATCCGAGCATTGAGTTAGTTTGAAGTTCATATTAGTTTATGATGAAACTGGATTTACTTGATTATAAATTAATGTTGATAACTTAGACTTGGTTATAATGACGTATTGTAATGTGAATCCTAATCTTTTTGAAACTGTTATAGCAGGTTAACACTCATATGTGACTGTATGACTTGCTTAATCTAAATATTCACATAATTGTCTTCTTGGGGTAATTAAAGTTTAAATGATAGAAATTCTAAGAATATGTAGTGTAAGCAAATACAACACAAAGGCTGAGTTTGGGGGAAAACTTTGGGTTAATAAAGTTTTATTGCATCTAAAAATGAAAAAAATGAATGCATAAATGCTTGGTTAGTCTAGTTATGTGGCCTTTGATATTCGAGTAAGTACGCCCTAGGGGATGTCTCTACACCCAGCGCCCTAAAGCCGTCTGGTTTGGGAGTCGTTGGTCGAAAGCTCTCTACATGGGTATAATTGAAAAGCCTAAGAGGGCTAGACATTGCACATCTAGGTGTAAACACGGGATAGAGCATATAGTGCCCTCGTGATTGAATAAAAAGCTAATAAACTCCAAGTTAACCCTTAACTTAGTCAATGTGAAGTCATAGCTGCAACTTATCCTATTCGATGCCTTTCTTGAGTTAGAACTGTAACTTTCCCTCTAAGAAGCATATTACGTGAAATATTTGTATCATAGCAAGTTTAATGGTTACTAAGTACACAACACATTATATCAATAATGACAGGTTTGAATTCGCAAAATGATATGGATTATTGACTATTTCTTGGTTGGATGCTATGTTTAATGATATTTGTGATTCTTTTGAGGCAATTCATCTGGATTTCATACTGACTGATATGGATTCGTAGGAATGTAGATTAGATTGCATATTACTTAGCTTTTGTATTTTTCCTTATTTTATTGCTTGAGGGCAAGCAGCGGTTTCAGTTTGGGGGTATTTGATAAGTAGGTTTTATACCTAGTTATTGGATATTAACTTGCTATAATTGTTGCTTATTCTCGTTTGATTAACTTATTTTTCATGTTCAGGAACTCGCTCGGTGGCATCATTTATTAAAAGGAGGGCAAATTGGCATGATATGTGTGGAACCTGATGTATGGGAACAAAGGAACCAAGACATGTGGAAAAGGGAGCATAAGTGAGTGATGAAAGTAAGAGAACCAACAGATAGCAGAATTGAAGACCTGTGTCCGGCACAGATACGCTCTGATTATAAAGGAAGGGACCGCAGCTGCGCCCAGATCAAGCACAAAGCCGGCACAGCTGTGCTAGTCTCTAAACCTAAAAATGCTGACTTTTCACTTATTGTACCAATCGACTCCTTACTTGAAGGAGGGGTCATATGAAGTCAGGGTATTAAAAATAGGTCATTTTTATTGCCTTTTTGGTGATATAGAAGCATAGAGAGAACCTTGTGCATATTCTCTTCTCTACATTAAATCTCTTTTAGTTTATATTATATTTCTATAGATTAGCTTAGATTAGGGCAAGATTTGGGAGCTTTAAAGATTTGATTCAACATTAAATGTTTAGATTGGAGAAGGAGACATCACATTTGCATCTCTCATTCCTTAGTTTCTCTTTCATTTCATTTTGGCTTCCAATGTATAAACAAAGTTTAATGATAGATTTTGATTTCTCTATGAACTAATTTTTTATTATGGGTTTATAATAAATCTTAATGCTTAATGCAGATATCTATGCTTTCTTGTGAGTTTTGATCGTTTCTGTATGGATTGCCTTCTATGGTTTGCTTAAAATGCCTAATTGCTTAATCACCAATTACCGGGATAACTCATATGAAATTGAGAAATGAATTATGAGTTCAGATCTGACCATATTAGCATGTGTTTGTGATTCTACATGGTGTTAGATTTCATAATTTGTGCTATGGATAGAAATATACTGAAGCACCACTAGTAGTCTTTTGAGAACTTGTGCTTAAACCCTTATTAATCTTTAGTCACATAGAAATATAGTGAATTAATTAATTTGGTTGTTCACATTCATTCTATCTATTGTGGATTTAGTGTGATATGGGTATGGTGCATCGAGAGATGGCTATATCTTGCTTTCGTGTTCTCGACTAGCAATCTGAAATAATCAATTAAGCTTAACAGGAAGTGTAGTACTTAGGTGACGCATTAAGTGAAGTTATAACCCCATATCTCCCTTATATTACTTAATTACTCATTAGTTAATTATCTTTTGATAATCCACACTTTTAGATAAATCACAATTTGTTCATCTGTTTAAGTAGACCGAAATAGTTATAAAATTGGTTTATGATAGTTTAAAATGAAATGAATATTCTCCGTGGGAACGATACTCTACTTCTTCTATACTACTTGTTGACCACGTGCACTTGCGTGTCTGTGTTGTTTTGATTAATACCCAAACAAGCTGACACATGCTCTACTTTTGTTTTATTTTAATATGGGTTTTCTTTCCATCTGTTTTTATAGATTTTCTTTGATCGTAACTCTGTTTTTATATGCTTTGTTACAGGATGAAAGGACAAGTTTTGTTTTGCAAGTTGGTATGCCATTTGCATAGATAAGGAACAATCAAACTTTTAATTCAATTTCATGTATATGATTATGATAATCCATGTTACATAGCTTGATAATCCATGTTACAATTATGATAGCTATGTACATCTTCTCTCTTCTTAGTAGCTTTTAGATTTCATCTTCAATTGCAGCAACCCTCTCGACCAATCCACCATCTACTGGAGGTTCATACCACCGAAAGAAACCACATCTATTCTGAAAGAATTGAAAAAGTTTGTTACTCCCAGACGGTAGCTTAACAAGATGCAGAAGAAGAAGAATAGGAAGATTTCTGGGAAGAATAAGAATAAGAAGATTTCTGGGAAAGATTACCCCTACAGATTTGCAAGCTAGAAACCTTCTCCCCGGATTTTGCTTGGTGTAAATGTTCTCTACATGCTAAAGAAATATAAATGGCAAAGCAACTCGCTTGACCATTGAAGGTTTTGTAACTTTGGTTCTTTCTTTTTCTCTCTCTCTCTATATATATATATATATATATATATATATATATATAGAGAGAGAGAGAGAGAGATCAATCAGTCATACCCCTTATCTTACTCACCGTGCTCACCCTCCTTTATGGCGGTTTCGGTTATACAATCAGTAAATACATACTTTTAGCACGGACGGACATATATATAGCGTCTAAAAGTATGTATTTACGGTTGTATTTAAAAAACCGTCGGCTAAAGAGAGGTGAGCACGGGTGAGTAAGATAAGGGGTATGCACTTGATCCGGACCGTATATATATATATATATATATAGTTATATATATATATATATATAGTTATTTAGTGAGAAATGAGCACAGTGGTTGGAGGGAACTGATATTGGAGAGAACTATGTTGGAGGGAGTTCTTTATTGTATTAATAGATATTAATCTACTACTTAATCTAATTAATCAGGAAGTCAACTTGTATTAGTAGATATTAAGGTTTTATATAGTCAACTGTATAAAAATATGGTCAAATCCGTATTATACATAGACTACCGAAACATGTGGCAGTTCCGGTCACTTTTTTGGCTGGAAAATACAAAAGAGTTACTTATGCTTATTAATGTGTAATTTGGGTAACGGGATGAGAGCGTTTAAACATTGGGGTACTAATGGTAAAAGAGTGTATACTTTGGGGTTGAATTTTCAATTAACCCTAAAAATAATTTATCATAAAAATAAATTTATGAGGGTTTTAAAAAAAGTATTTTAGTTGTATTTAAATTATATATATATATATATAGCATTTTTTTACAAAGTTAAAAATATAGCATTTGGTAGTAAATGATCAAATCAATGACTAAATTTATTAATGCATTGAACTCGTTTTTCATTGCTCTTCAATTAATTTATGCAAAAGAGGAACTAATGAACTATAGCTAGATATTCTTAGATTAATGGACCTAGATTATTTTAATGAGGTTCAATTTTTAAGGAAAAGCAAATTTAAGGCAATACAATTGTCCGTTTAAACATTTCATTATCATCATTGTATTGGTAATTGATTGGGGGATGGATGTGACAATTTATGGATGTGTGAGATAAAGTTTTAATTTCTAGGAGTATATTGAAAAATAGCTTTTGTTCAAATTAAATTATCGGCCTATATTTATATAGTATTGTTCTAAGTCTATTTAAAATAAATCAAATAAAATTAGGGAGATTTTAAAAAGTGTTTTAGTAGTAGTTAAATTATAGTTCATACCAAAGACCAAGGATAAAAAAATTTAGTTTTGCCTTATTATATATTTATTATTATTATTATTTATATAGATTACCAGACTTTTCATATATATATATATATTCCTAGAAAAATAAGCAATTTCATGAAGACCTAAATATGGATTAATACCCTGAACTTTTAATTTTTTTTCTATTTTAAGGATTGTTTTCTCAATTTTTTCAATTAGAGGATTAAACTCTTAATATTTTTTACCTTGAGGATTGTCTTCTCAATTTTTTCAATTAGGGGATTAAACTTTTTATTTTTTCTGATTACATCTAATTGATAGTGTCACGTCAAAAATTGATGACAATGCATCGACATGTGATTAAAAAATATTTATGTGTAATATTAAGTCTCATTTTAAAATTTATTTCATTAATTTTTTTATACCAAAAGGGTAAATACAAGAGCATTATTAATTTTTAAAAATAAATTTAATACATTACAAACTCAACTTAAATAAAATCATTAATAATCAATATAATGATAAATATTTTAAAATGTATAAATGTACTACTAATTAAAGTCTTGTTATTTCATAATCATCAATAATCAATATAATGACAATTTTACCCTTTTGGTATAAAAATTAAGGCCTAAATATAGATTAATACCCTAAACTTTAAATTTATTTCATAATCATCAATAATCAATATAATTAATTTTGATACCAAAAGGGTAAATATTTATCTTTTTGGTACAAAAAATTAATTGAAAAAAATGTTAAAATGAGACTCAATATTACACATAAGTATTTTTTTAGTCACTTGTAGATATCATGTCATCAACTTTCTAACGTGATACTATCAATTAGACATAATTAGAAAAAAATTAAAAGTTTAATCTTTTTATTGAAAAAATTGAGAAGACAAACTCTAAAGTAGAAAAAAAAATAAAAATTTGAGGTATTAATCCATATTCAGGCCTTTCATAAACTATGTATTTGAGAAATGGAAATAAGACAATAAAGGCATGTAACGATTTTATTTTTTACAACTCTTTAATATATACAGTCATAACATGATACATTTTATGATTCAAACAAGCTACTAGTTCTTACTTTCTGTAACTCTATAAGTAGTATAGGTTGGTTTATGTTTGTCTTTCTATTCATGCACGTTCCTAATTACTGCTAGTACATGTTTAGAATCAACCCTCATTTTTTTGTAACATAATTTGAAAAAGGGGAATAAAATCAATTTTAAAGAATTGAAATGCCCTATTTTGATCCAAGGGACTTTATGGAGGAAACTCAGAGAAGAGATGCTAAAGCCAAAAAGAGATACAGACAACATGTTGAAGCTGAGAAGATAGATAGGTAAATAAAGAGGTATATAGTATTTAAATTATTCATTATATTTTTTTCTAAACTTCTATATATTCTGTACAATTCTTTGATTAAATGAAAAAATTCATTTTTTTGCTCTAGCAATACAGTTGATTACTGAGTTTTAGTCATGTTTACTTTTAAAACACTTTGCACGGTAGAATTGATGAATGTTTTGAAACTACTAATTTTGTCATCATCAAATATAGGGGAGAATTGTTAAAAATTACATATTTAATTTGATGATGATGAGATAATATTAATGTATATTTGTGTCAGTAGTTTTTGTAAAGTTCTTAATAAAAATATGATGTAAAAGGACTTAAAATATAATGATCAAACTTGTTAGGTTGATATTCTAAGCTGAACAGATGTATAGATGATAGGATTGAATCGATAGTATAGTTAGTTTAAACGATCGTAAAGTTACTTTGACAAATTATAAAGTTTATTGAAGATCACAGAGCTGGTCATGCTATCGTAAAGCATTTAGAGTAAGATCGCAGAGTCTGCTAGAAGTTCGTAAAGTTAAATTATGATCGCAAAGTCTGCAGTAAATCGTAGAGTTCACTCTAAGATCCTAAAGTAAACCAAATATCGCAAAAGTTTGCTTAAGGATCCAATAACAGATCGTAGAGTGTCTCTCAATTCGTAGAGCAAGCCGATTGTAGAGCAGATCGTAGAGTACATAACGTTAAGTGAATCAAGATATAAACTCTACGACCTTCATGAAACTCTACGATTAGTCAAAGTCGTGTTATTCAAAGTATTTTTATTATATACTAATTAAATAAACAGAATTAGAAAATAAACAATTTTATAATAATGACTTACTAGATGCAATTGACAAACTTTTAAAACCAAGTCAACTGTTGGACAGTCTCTCCTTAAAGTGATTTGCGTCTCCATATATCGCAAGCTTACGGATGGAACAATGGACGTCTACTTTTCAGGTTAAAATGGTCTTCAATTCTCACATCAAGCACTTCAATGGAAGAGTTCCACGAACCAACAAAATTTTTAAATACTCTCTATGACTTTTATATGAATACTCTATATGACTTTATATGAATGAAGAATGAAATTAATTTTTAAGAACTTAAGAAGGATTAAAGTTGAAGATGAAGTGATTGTTTTGGGTAGATTTGGAACCTATTTATAGGTTTCCAATTACCCCTATACATTCTTTCAAAAGGTTACATCCTTTTGAAAGGTTACATCCCTTTAAAAGGTTACATCCCTTTGATAAAGTACCTTTTCAATTTGAAAAGATATGAACCAAAGGTCACACCTTTTAGATAAAAAAATTTATATATATATATATATATATATATATATATATATATATATATATATATATGAAATATTGGGTAAAATGAAATGGGTAAACTAATGAATGAATGCATGCATGAGACTTAGAGAGAGTATCGTTAACAAAAAATACGAATTGGTGAAGGTAGCTTGTGGCCTTGAACCTTTTTTAGTGAAAGACTATCGGATTTACTAGCCAATCAGTGAACGTGATGTTTTGAACTGTTCAACCTTTTAGTGTAAACCGAGACAATAGAATTCACACAGTATTTTTTAATTTATTTTATTGGTTCTCATAATTGTGTCCATTTTGGCCTTGGCCACCTCCTTGTTTCATGAGTGTGCTAGAGAATTTAGCCTTCGTCATTCTCATCGAAGTGGCTCCCTTCTCACTCACATAGGTAATTTCTATAAAGAGTGTCCTGCTAATACCCCCACTCGACCTTTTTATATTCAAGCTATAGAAATTATTAAAAAAAAGTTTGTCCTGTTTCACTCGGCAGTTTATGCACTGTATCATCATAGAAATGAGAAGAAGTATTTATCTTCTCAGTGCTTACTAGATCACACATAATTAGGTTGTCCCTTTGAACCTATTTTTTGGGATCTCCAATCATTTAGGTTGGGTTTCTGTGACGCCCCCAAAATAGGTATACATCACCCATCTTGAGTCGCCAAATACATGGTACAAAATTCAAATACAACTTAAAAATACAACTTTCGTGTAAAATACGACAAAACATAAACTGAGAGTTTTAATAAGAATATTGTCATCTAGACAATATCCGTACTCAAAGGAGTCCTCATTATATTTATTGTCACACTATTTAACAGAATAGTGAGGACTACTAATGCTATCATCGGACCGCTCACTGCTTCCCGACTTCGTCGGCTATATTTTCATTTCCTGAAGAGAACAATGAAAGAAAGGGTGAGCTCAACTAGCTCAGTAAGAAATATTATGACTAAGATAATGTACAATAAATTATCATTAGCCTTCAACAATGTTAAACTGATAAAATACAATAGACATCAAGTTTAACTGTAGCGGAATAAGCAATCCATTAAAAGAGTCAAGTAGAGCATGATATCTACTATCTTCTATGATTTAAAATATTTTCATTAATTTTTATCGCTGAGACTCAGCTTAATAAATAAACCATATCATCAAATCTTCCCTGCACTACGGGCCAAGGATATTCATTAAATCATCAATGGTCATGACTATACCGAATAATCCCTGGTCATAATCATACAAAAAACTGTCCATCAATGCACTATAGGCCACTGAGAACTTTCACCAAATCATTCGACACATTATGGTCATGATTATACCGAATAATCCCTGGTTATAATCATACCAAGTCCATCTATGCACATAAGCCAAAGATGACTTTCATCACAATATAAGCATGAGGATGATGACAATGACATAATAATTCAATAAAACAAGTTCAAGGATAAAATTTAAAGATTTAAAATTTAATTTATCCAGAAATCAATAACATCCAAATTGTCAACATGATCTTCGCTTTGTGCAAGTAAAATTCAAGAATGCTCGGAAGAATATTTCCATGAAAAAATATGGATGAAGCCTTGAAATATCCAGGATATTCTACTAATTTCATGGAGTATAGAAGCCAAAACTTTAACCAACCTGAGTATAATAGAATATATGAAAGCGCAAATGGATTTTTACCGCCATGCGGTAATCCACGCAGATGAGATCATTTCCACAATTTAATAAGGAATGAATACGAAGGATCATTCACCATGCATGCAGTAATCCACATAGCAAAAGTTATTCCAATGTAATAATAAAGAATGAAATAATGTAAGAATTCACCGTGCATGCGATAGTATCGCATGCATAAAAGTTATTCCCAATGTAATAATAAAGAATGGAACTGTGTCATGCGTAATCCGCATGCATGTGATATTCCAACGAGAATAATAAGGAATGGAACCAGTCATGCGTAATCCGCATGCATGTGATATTCCAATGTAATAATAAAGAATGGAATAACAATGAATTCACTGGCATGCGATAGATCAAGCACATACAAAGTTATTCCAATGTAATAGTAAAGAATGGAATAATGTAAGAATTTCACCATGTATACGGTGCCAGCATAGACAAAGTTATTCCAACATAATAATAAAGAATGGAATAACAACCCTTACGAGTATTAAAAGAAAATAACACTCTTCATGAATACGAAAGAATAATACCCCTTACCTTAGAAAAAATTGGATACTAGAATAGTGAGGTAGCAGATTTCTCTTCTTCTTTCTCTATATAATTTCTCTCTATAATAATTTCTCTATAGCTTTAGTGAATTGGTAAGAAATGAAGGAAAAATGAGCTTCTATTTATAGGAAAATATAGTTTCAATAATTACACGTTTTAGGACTCGAAATATTACAGAATAATACCTTCCTCTTTTCCTTTACTTTTAATTTAGTCCTGCAAGTATTATCAAACTTGCACCACCTACCCTAATAGTAAATCATGTGAATTAATAGTAAATCATGTGAATCAATAGTTCTAGACATGTGAAAATACGAATTATAGTATAGTACCTCCATCTATACCTCCATTTTAAACTTAGTTATGCAAGTATTATCAATCTTGCACCACCTCCCCTAATAGGACAAGAATGTGAATCAATAGTACACACATGTGAACAAATAGTTATAATCATGTGAATTAATAGCAATTAATTCCTCATTTATCCGATTAATTACCCGATTGGTCAATATAACCTCTAGACATCAATTATTATCGAAATAAATGTCGATTTCCACTAACACTAATAATTCCAACACAATGGAACTATCAATTTCATCTTTAATCAACACGAACTTATTCATCATTAATATTATAATTCACAATATTTAACAAACAAAGTTGTTCCGTGAAAGAGGGGCTTTCGATAAGGATTTCCTTATTATTGTAGCGTAATTAGGTGACCAAACCTCTCCGTGATGTAACTTCAGACATTGTCAATATCGCAATTTAATAATATGAATAACTTTGTCGTCTCAATTATTGATTTAATAATATATCATATTATTATGATGATCTTGTGACAATAATTAAATCAATAATATGAGAGATATGATGCAAAGAATTACTATAGCAATAATTGAGTATAACCGGTGACTTCTCACGTAAAGATCAATAACCAATACCGGTGTGCTACTATGCAACCACGCGTATTACTTTACTTTTACTACCGGGTAGTTCAACAGTTTTAACGATAACACTTCCGTCATTAATTTTATAAAAAGATAATTCTGTCGTTTTCTTAATACGACAATACTTCAGTTGTGGGGTCCACCAATTATTATGCCGTCGTACGAATATTCCCTGTTAAAATGAATATTTCCTGACCAATCGAATATTATATAACCACTTGCTTACTTTGCAAAATTTGTAAATATTACCCACAACTATAAAATTATATCAAATCCACACCATAATATTCAAAATTATATTTCAAGAAAATTATTCTTTATTCATAAAAGTTGGGGTCTTACAAGCTCCTCTTCTTATAAAATTTCGTCCTCAAAATTAGGGTACGTACCTAGTATATCGAAGAAGTGAGGATATCTTGACTTCATCTCAGATTCTAACTCCCAGATCATTTTCTCCACATCGTGGTTTCTCCACAAAACTTTGACTTGAGGTATAACCTTGGAGCGTAGAATATGATCCTTCTTATCCAAGATTTTAACAGGTAACTCTTCATATGTTAAATCTTCCTCTATCTCGTCTGGTTCTAGTTCAATAATATGGTTCGGGTCTTTCACATATTTACGTAACATAGATATGTGAAAAACATTATGAACACGAGACATACTTGGCAGTAAAGCGAGTCTATAGGCCACAGTTCCTACTCGTTCGAGAATTATAAATGGGCCAATGAATCGAGGATTGATCTTTCCTCTCTTTCCAAATCTCGTAACTCCTTTCCATGGATGAATTGGGTTTAACTGAGTGACTTCTCACGTAAGCATCAATAACCAATACCGTGTGCTACTATGCAACTACCGCCAGACATATTCAGATTACTTTACTACCGGGTAGTTCAACAGTTTTAACGATAACACTTCTGCCGTTATTTTTATAAAAAAATAATTCTGTCATTTTCTTATTACGACAATACTTCCGTTGTGGGGTCCACCAATGATTGTGCCGTCGTACGAATATTCCCTATTAAAATGAATATTCCCGGACCAATCGAATATTAAATAACCACTTGCTTACTTTGTAAAATTTGTAAATATTACCCATAATTATAACATTATATCAAATCCACACCATAATATTCAAAAATATATTTCGAGAAAATTATTCTTTATTCATAAAAGTTGGGGTCTTACAGTTTCCATTATGGCGAATCTTAAGGATTTTACAGGCTTTAAACTCATTCCCCTTGATGAACTTTTCACTTGCTCTCCAGGTATACCTTTCGTTAGTGGATCCGCAATATTATCCTTTGACTTCACATAGTCAATAGATATTATACCATTTAAGAGTAATTTTTTAACAGTTTTATGTCGTCGACGTATATGTCTATACTTACCGTTATAATTACTATTTTATGCCCTACCAATCGCTGATTGACTATCACAATGAATAATGATTGGTGGCACTAGTTTAGGCCAAATTGGAATATCCTCCAAAAAATTACGAAGCCATTCTGCTTCTTCTCCTGCTTTATCTAAAGCAATAAATTCAAATTCTATAGTGGATCTTGCAATACATGTTTTCTTAGAGGATTTCCATGATACAGTTGCACCTCCCAGAGTAAACATATATCCACTTGTGGATTTAGTATCATGGGAGTCAGATATCCGATTTGCATCACTGTATCCTTCAAGTACAACTGGATATCTTGTATAATGCAATCCGTCAGTTAAAGTGTATCTTAGATATCTAAGTACCCTTACTAAAGCCTTCCAATGTTCTTTTCTAGGATTACTCGTATATCGACTTAGCTTACTTATTGAGTATGCTATGTCTGGTCGAGTCCAGTTTGATAAATACATTAAACTGCCTATTATACGAGAATATTCCAAATAGGATATACTTTCACCACGATTAGTAGTGAGATGAAATATTGGATCAACAAGTGTTCTTACTGGACTTTTCTCATATTTATTATACTTTGCAAGTATTTTCTCAATATAATGAGATTGAGATATAATAAGTCCATTAGATATTCTGGAAATCTTGATTCCTAGAATAACATCTACTAGGCCCATGTCTTTCATTTCAAACTTTCTAATTAACATTTGTTTGGTAGCATTAATAACATCATTATTACTACCAATGATTAACATATCATCCACGTATAGACTAACTATTACATATCCCCTTTGAGTGTTTTTGACATATACACATTTACCACACTCATTTATTTTAAAATTATTTGATATCATAACATTATCAAATTTTTTATGCCACTGCTTTGGTGCTTGTTTCAAACCATATAATACTTTAACAAGCTTGCAAACTTTCTTTTCTTTTCCAGGAGCAATAAAACCTTATGGTTGGTCCATATAAATTTCTTCCTCTAATTCACCATTAAGAAAGGCAGTTTTAACATCCATTTGATGTATTTCTAAATTATGTATGACAGCTATTGCAATTAACATTCGAATGGATGTCATCCTTGTAACTGGTGAATAAGTGTCAAAATAATCAAGTCCCTCCTTTTGCCTATAACCTTTGGCTACAAGTCTTGATTTATTTTTATCAATAGATCAATCGGCCTTCATTTTCCTTTTGAAGATCCATTTGTATCCTAATGGTTTGGTTCCTGGTGGAAGATCCACAAATTCCCAAGTATGATTTTTTATAATGGATTCAATTTCACTATTAATTGCTTCTTTCCAATATGAAGCTTCTGGAGTAGACAATGCTTCCTTCACACTTTGAGGTTCACTTTCTAGCAAATAACTTAGAAAGTCAGGACCAAAAGACTTGGAGATCTAAACCCTTTTACTACATCTAGGTTCATCTTCATCTCCCTGTTCATTAGACTCTTAGTATATTATAGTTCGATGATTACTAGTCGTAGTATTATTAGGTCTTTTACGAAAACTTGTTTCTTATGTATTTTTATATGGAAAAACATCTTCAAAGAAAGATGCATTCCTTGATTCTATAAATTTATTAACATGAATATCAGCAATGTTTGATTTATGCACAAGAAACCGATATGCACTACTGTTATTTGCATAACCTATGAATATGCAATCAATTATTTTAGGACCTATCTTAACCCTCTTATGATCAGGAACAATTACTTTTGCAAGACACCCCCACACTTGAAGATATATATAGGAAGGTTTTCGACCTTTCCATAATTCATAAGGTATCTTGTTTGTTTTCTTATGAATCAAACGGTTGAGAATAAAATTTGAAGATATCAATGCTTCCCCCCACATGTTATAAGGTAACCCAGAACTTATTAACATAGCATTCATCATTTATTTTAAATTTTGGTTCTTGCGTTCAGTAGCACCATTTGATTAAGGTGAATAAGGAGCGGTAGTTTGGTGAATAATACCATTTTATGAACAAAATTCTATAAATGGTGATTCATATTCACCACCTATATCGCTTCTTATAGACTTAATCTTTTTGCTAAGTTGATTCTCAACTTCATTCTTATAATGTTTAAACATTTCAATTACTTCATCTTTTGTCCTTAAAAGATAGACATAACAATATCTTGTGCAATCATTTACAAAAGTAATAAATTACTTTTTACCACCTCTAGTTTGAACAAATTTTAAATCACATATATCAGTGTGAATTAAATCTAGAGGTTCTGAACTTCTTTCAAAAAAATGAAAAGATGTTCTAGTTAATTTAGCCTCTACACATGTTTCACATTTATGACTTTTGTCAATACTAAATTTTGGAAATAATTCTAAATTAATTAATTTACTTAAAGTACCATAGTTCACATGTCCTAATCTACCATGCCACACATTCATAGACTCAAGCATATAAACAGAAGATGTGTTTTTATTATTAATAATAACATTTCGTACAATTGTCATGACATTCATTTTGAACATCCCATCACACATATAGCCTTTTTCAACATGATAAGACCCCAACTTATTATAAATAAAATAAATAAAATTTTCTCTATTCATTATCTAAATTAATAAGGTGTTAATTTGATATAAATACTTTAATTATGGGTGAAATGTGAAAATTTTGTAAAAAATAAGCAAGTGGTTATAAAATATTCATTATTTGTTTGAGAATATTCGTTTGGTCGTGGAATATTCTTTTGTTCGGGAATATTCGTACGACGACGCAAACCATTCGTGGGCCCCATAATGTAATAATTGTCGATAAAGAAAACGACAAAGTATGAGTTTTTATAAATAATCTACAGTAATTGTTACCAAGTAACACCGTTGAATAACACCGGTGGTTAAAAATACGTAATACGCGTGGTGGCACAAAGAAGATACCAGATGCACAAAGATTGTTGAATTATTGATTTATACGTAAGAAGGCACTACTCAATAATTGTTACAAGAGTTATCGCTCAATATTTTATTTTATTGATTCAATAATTGATGCGTTGATATTTTATATTATTGTTGTTTCAATAATTGTCACTGCACAGTATTTTCCATTATCAGATCAATAATTCATATTATTTGAATAATATTAATTATTAGATATCATTATTGGCAATGTCTATAAAGTTCTGTCAATGAGAGGTTTGGTCACCTAATTGCGTGCCAGTAAGGAGAAATCCTTATTGGAAAGCCCCTTCTTTCCTGGGAACTGCCTATTTGTCATAATTGTGATTCTGTAATATTATTTGTGAATAATTAATTATTGATTTATATGATAAAGAAATATTTATTTGACGTGGATATAAATGATGGATTTATTTATTTATGTGGTTATAAATGAAGGAATTAATGCTGAGGTGTTTTATCAAGATTTTTTTTGAATGGAGGTATTAAAATCATCCGCTTGTGGATTTTTGATATTTTTTGTTTGGAATTTGAAAAACTCAAAGCTACAAAGTTGTTAGAGAATTCGATTGTGTGGAATGGACATAAAATTGTATTTTTTGATAAACTGCTATTTTCTATGAATTATTGAAGTTTCGGAAAATAAAATAATTTTTATTAAATTTGGGTGGGACCCATTTTTTGGTTGGTGTTGAATACACATGGGCTGCTATTTTTTTTATCTAAGATGGCATTGATTTGATTCAAAATTGGTTGGTGCGTAGAAGAAGAAAGAAAGAAAATAATTATATTTTATTATTTTAGTCTCCTACATGTTTCTAAAGCATTTTCCTATAAATAGACGCTTAGGTTAGAATTGAAAATCACACCGTAAACAGTTTTTTTCTTTCTCTCTAGATTATCGAGCGTATTTTTGTGAGTATTTTGATACTTTGAGAGTTGTTATTCAAAGATAAGTTTTCAATTTATATCCCAAATTTATCGTAAGTACGTTATTTTGAGGTAAGTGGATGTTATTTTCTTCTTAAATGATATTATTTTCTTCAATATCATTATGCCGAAATATTGTTATGAATTTTTAATCAAATTTGAACTTTTTTGTCGGGGTTACTATTCACGATATTACACTATTCACGATATACTAGCATTATTCATTTAATCATTTACACTATTCACCAAAAAATGAAAATTTTTTTTTTTGTCCAAGATGTCTATTATGGTTACTATCTTTGATCAGATCCATGTTTTGATCTTTATTTTTGAATTCGCTTCACAATTGGTTATTATGAAGTATTATTGATCTTCGATAAACCGTTATACTTAATCCCTAATACGTCCTTTCGTCTCACCGGATTTCATTTTTTTAAAATATTTTTCATCATCCTCGCCTTAAATGATGATATTATGAATATCTTTGGGGCCCGTAGTGCAAAAAGATGAATGATTAATCGATGAATATCTTTGGCCCAGTAAAGCAAAAAGATGAAAAAAGTGTTGAGATGAACACGACCAATCGGGGTGATATAAATGAATATCTTTGGCCTCAGAAGTGCAAAAAGATGAATATTTGATTAAAGATGTATATCGATTGATGTTACAGGATAAAATATTGATGATGAACTTTAAATCTTAGAAGATAGTAGAATTCATTCTCTACGTGACTCTTCTAATGGATTGTTGTTTCACCGCATTTGTTGATCTAAAACTTGTTGTCTATTATATTCTATCGATTTTTTTCCTCGTGAAGACTAATGATAATTTGTTGTATATTATCTTAGTCATAATATTCTTTATCGGGCTAGTTGAGCTCACCCTTTTCCTTTTTGTTCCATTTTTTTTCTTCTCGTGGAGGTGAGAACATAAGCAGATCTCAATCTGTGGGTATGGAGTGATGGTTCTAGAAAGATGTTTTTTAGTAATCCTCACTATTTCGTAAAATAGTGTATGAATAATTGTAATGAGGACTTATTTGAGTGTTGATATTGTCTAGAAGACAATATTTGTATTTAAACTCACAAGATGTGTGTTGTCGATTTTGCATTTACACAATTGTATTATTGAAGTTGTAGTTTGCTTTTTCATATCATGTATTTGGCGACTCGTAATGGGTGTTGTATACCTATTTTGGGGGCCACAGCTTGGTATCAAAGCTTAGGATATGGTCTCAAGTGAGATCGGGGAATAGAACTAGAGGGGAGAGATGAGTAAATCCTTTCGCTAGTGTGTCCTATCTAAGCTTATTTGTTGGCTCATCATATATAGGGATATTATGTGATATGTTAATTTGTTTAATTAACCCTTGTTTTATGGCAAGATTTAAGAATGGGTCACGAGAACGTTAACAATGGAGTGTATAAGACCGTGGAACAACCTTTAGTCACAAACCAGAGAACGTGCAACAGAAGGCAATATTCCTCCCGTAAACAACACTACCGAGAAAACGATGAATGATGGAATGTTTAGAGCTTTTTTTGCAGCTCATGCAAAATCGCACGAGGAGACTCGTGTACAAAATACGGTGGAAGTGATAAGCAACGCGCATGATCTCATCACAACCAAGCAGCTTCAAAGAGTGGGACCACCAGATTTGGGAAAGCCCGATCCGATTAAAGCGCGAAATGTGGGTCAAGCAAATTACCAAGATATTCGATGTCTTGGGATGCACGGAGGAAAAAAAGGTTCCATTCGCCACCTTTATGTTCCGTGGAGAGGCAGACATCGGTGGGAATCGTGAAGCGCACTCAAACCAAACCAGACTCAACATGTCTTGGGAAAGATTTCAGAATCTATTCAATGACAAGTACTTTCCGAAAGTATTCGCTATATGAAGGAGGTAGAGTTTATTAGACCGAATAGTAAAATACGATTTGTCTCAAAGACGAGGCAAAGTTCATGAGTTATCCGTGTTTGCACCTCATTTGGTAGAGAATGAGGAACGATGACGCGGATGTTTCGAGAGGTCTAAAACCCGAGATTCGTCAATACCTTATCTCTCATAAATTTTCTCTCAGTATTCGAGATGTTGTCAATAGGCTCAATTATTAGAGCGAGATAATGAGTATACTCAACCGAGGGATCACAACTGTGGTCATACCTATGGACAATAATCATCTGAGCGATGATAACCAAATGAGGAGGGAAGAATACTGAACAAAAGCAGAACCACTGGGTGGTAATCGTGGCCATGATAATAGGAGAGGTGAGTCTAGTGGAAATTTCAAAAAGAGGAGATTCAACAATGATGGGAAGACATCAAGAAAGAACACCAAAGATCAACAACAAATTCTAGGGGAGGAGAACCACCACCCGCGTAGATGTTACAAATGTAGGAAAGAGGGACATATCAATTTCAAACCGCCCACAACAATCCAAGGTATGTTATAACTGTGGAAAGGAAGGTCATATACCGAGAGTGTTCTCAGATAGCAAAACCAAGTTCAATGGGATGGTGACTCCAAAAGCTATCCCGGATAAGTCAAAATCAATCTTGCCTCGGAAGAGCGTTTGTCGTCGGATCGCCAAAACGTGAGGAACCCAAACGAGGTGATCACACGGTAAGCTAATCTTAAATTCTTGTGAAGTTTATACCTTACTAGATACCGTTTCTACCCATTCTTTTATCTCCTACTTGTGCTCAACGCTTAAACTTGACTCCGAGAAATTGGATTTTAACTTATCTGCTGAAACTCCGTTGGGTGAAACCTTCGTTACATCTATAGTTTATAAATCTTGCTTGATCCAAGTTGGCACTATCACATTACCGTTGATCTTATCTCTTTAAAGATACTTGTTTTTGATGTGATTTTAGGAATTGATTGGTTAACCACCATCATGCCAAAATTGATTTTTTTCGTAAGTTGTTAGTTTTCATATTCCTAACCAACCTGTTATATGCTAATTCAAACAACTAAACCACTAAAATCAGTCATCATCATATCAAGCCACAAAGCTATTCGCTTATTGAAAACGGATGTCAAGCTTTCTTAGCCCATGTTATGGATTTGAATAAAGACAAGTCGATTTGAATAATATTTCGTTGTTAGAGAATTTCCGATGTATTTCAAGAAGAACTTCCTGCCACCCCCGTAACGTGATGTTGAATTCTTTATCGACCTTGAACCGTGTACAAAACCCATTTCTAAAACCCCATATCGAATGGCTCCTATTGAACTTCAAGAGTTAAAAGTCCAACTACGTGAGTTATTAGACATCTGCTTCATCATTCGCCCTAAGACATCTCCTTGGGGTGCTCCTATTTTATTCATAAAGAAGAAAGACGGAGTATGCGATTTCAGACGACTATCGAGAATTAAACCATGTCACCATCAAGAATAGGTATCCGCTACCTCGCATCGATGACTGTTCGACCAGCCATAAGGAGCACAATTCTTTTCAAAGATCGATCTTCATTTTGGATATCATCACCAAGATTAAAACCGAGGATATTCCAAAGACCGCCTTTCGTAACTCAGACGGGCATTATGAATTCTTAGTCATGTCTTTTGATCGAATAATGCCCCGCCGCTTTCATGGATATGATGAACCGAGTATTCAAGGAATATTTCGATCAGGCCTGTTGTTGTCTTTATTGATGACATCCTCATCTATTCCAAAAGCCGTGAAGATCATGAGCACCATTTGAAGTCGATACTTGAAAGGCTTCGTGAAAACAAGTTATATGCCAAGTCAAGAAATGCGAAGTTCGCTTGAGGAAGTAGCATTCCTTGGGCACGTGGTGTCAAAACATGGAGTATCCGCTTAATTTGGCGAAGATCAAGCAATACAAAGTTGGGAGCAACCAAAGTTTGGTGACAAGGCGCGCGATTTTCGGGCTTATTGGTTATTATCTGAGATTCGTGGAAGGATTTTCTCAATCGCTACTTCGCTAACTCAAATTGACTCTTAAAAGATAAAATTTGTATGGAGCGAGGAATGCGAGAAGAGTTTCCAAGAGCTCAAGAGAGACTCATTTCTAAGACTGCTCGCAATACCATCCGGTTCGGATGGATTTGTTATCTACAAATGATGCTTCGTGCAAAGGGTTAGGATGTGTTCTCATGCAACATGGGAAAGTCATAGCCTATGCCTCGCGATAACTCAAAGAATATGAGAGGAATTATCCTACTCATGATCTAGAGAGTCAAGCAATGCAATTCATTTGCGTGTTGAAAAACTGGAGACACTACTTGTATGGGGAGAAAGTGGAGATTTATACGGATCATAAAAGCCTCAAATATTTCTTCACCCAAAAAGAACTCAACACGCAAAGAACGACGCTGGCTTCGAGTCATTGAAAGATTACGATCATACTATTCAATATCATCCCGAAAAGCAAACGTAGAAGTAGCTAACGATCGAAGTGTAAGATCATATGCCAAGTACGAAAAGCGATATTGTCAACGCAAAGGCCCATTTTGTATGACTTGCAAAGGATGGAGATAGAATTAAAGACTCTAGGACCCACATGATGATGGCGAATATACGAAAGTAGAACCGACTTTAATCGATAAAGTTAAAGTCGCCAAGCTACGGACTTGGGGCCGATGCGTATGAAGAAGAAAGCAAGAAGGTGTTATTCCGTAAGCAAGAATCGATGAAGAAGGAATACTTTGATTCAACTCTAGACTTTCAGTTCCTAACGATTCTCGACTTGAAGCATAGAATCATGATGGAGGCACACAACACACCATTTGCAATCCATCTGGGAGTACCAAATGTATCATGATATTCGATATACATTTTGGTGGAACAATATGAAGAGAGAGATCATGAGTTTATCTCGAGGTGTTTAACTTGTCAACGAGTAAAAGGTAAAGGCGAGCATCAAGTGCCAAAAGGTCCATTGCAACCACTGAGATTCCGGAATGGAAGTGGGGAACACATTACCATGGATTTCATTATGTGTCTTCCCAAAGTTTCTCAAGGCATAGATGCGATTTGGGTTATTGTTGATAGATTAACCAAGTATCCGCTCATTTCTCGCCGATACGTGAGACTTATTCCTTGAACGCCTTGCTCAGATGTACGTGAATGAGATTGTGAGATTGCATGGCATGCCAAGATCCAGTTTTTGATCGTGACCCAAGATTCACTTCACGATTTTGGGTTAGCTTACAGTAAAGCTATGGGCACGGATTTATGATTGGGCTTTCAAAGATACCATCCTCAAACTGGACGGGCAATCGAAAGGACTATTCAAACCCTTCAAGATCTATTAAGACTCGTGTCCTAGATTTCAAAGGAAGTTGAGATAAGTACTTGCCATTGGTGGAATTCTCCTACAACAACAAAGCTTATCAAACAAGTATAAGCATGGCTCCATTCGAGGTGTTGTATGGATTAAAGTGTCGCTCTCAAAGATGTTGGGGACGAGGTGGGAGAAGCAACGTTGTTGGGACCGTAAATTAGTACGCACGACTACGTAAAAGATCCAAATGATTCGACAACGATTCAAACC
This sequence comes from Panax quinquefolius, assembly GCA_020205615.1. Classification (NCBI taxonomy): domain Eukaryota; kingdom Viridiplantae; phylum Streptophyta; class Magnoliopsida; order Apiales; family Araliaceae; genus Panax; species Panax quinquefolius. The sequence continues at coordinate 22,099,011 of CM035152.1, forward strand.
TCACAAGATCGATAAAAGAGTTATGCCGATCTTCATCGAAAGGACGTGGAATTTAATATCGGGGATCATGTATTGTTACGTGTTGCTCCATGGAAGGGAGTTACAAGATTTGGAAAGAGAGGAAAGCTCAATCCAAGATTTGTTGGTCCATTTGAGATTCTCGACCGAATAGGAAATGTGGCCTATAGACTCAAGATTACCTCCAAGCATGTCTCGTGTTCATAATGTTTTTCATATATCTATGCTTCAAATATGTGAAAGACCCAAACCACATTATCGAAGTTAGAACAAGCATTTGAGATAGCCAAGATTTAACGTACGAGGAGGTACCGTTAAGATCTTGGATAGAAAAAGAGCATGTCCTACGCACTCAAGGTTATACCACAAGTTAAGGTTTTGTGGAGGAACCATGCTATGAAGAAATGACCGGGAGTTGAATCGAAATGAAAGCGAGGTACCCTCACCTTTTCAAAACACTGTGTACGTACGTCAATTTCGAGGACTAAATTTTATAAGGAGGGAGGTTGTAAGACCCCAACTTATTATAAATAAAATTAAATTTTCTCTATTCATTATTCTAAATTAATAAGGTGTTAATTTGATATAATACTTTTGGTTATGGGTGAAATGTGCAAATTTTGCAAAATAAGCAAGTGGTTATAAAATATTCATTTTTGTTGGGAATATTCGTTTGGTCGTGGAATATTCTTTTTGTTTGGGAATATTCGCAGACGACTCACGCAGCCCATTCGTGGGCCCCATAATGTAATAATCATTGGATGAAGAAAATGACAAAGTACGAGAGTTTTATAATAAACTACGTAATTGTTACCAAGTAACATCGTTGGAATACCCGGTGGTTAAAATACAAGAATATACGGTGGTCGCACAAGAAGACACCAGATCAAGCACAAGATTGTTGAATTATTGATTCTGCACGTAAGAAGGCACTACTCAATAATTGTTAAAGAGTTATCGCTCAATATTTTATTTTATTGATTCAATAATTGTTGCGTTGATATTTTATATTATTGTTGTTTCAATAATTATCATCGCACAAGATTTCCCATTATCGATCAATAATTCATATTATTTGAATAATATTATTAGATATCATTATTGGCAATGTCTAGAAAGTTCGTCAAGGAGAGGTTTGGTCACCTAATCGCGCGCCAAGAAGGAGAAATCCTTATCGAAAGCCCCTCTCTTCCCGGGAACTACTATTGTCATAATTGTGGATTCTCGTAATATTATTTGTGAATAATTAATTATTGATTTATATGATAAAGAAATATTTATTTGATGTGGATATAAATGATGGATGGATTATTTATTTATGTGGTTATAAATGAAGGAATTAATGCCGAGGTGTTTTATCAAGATTTTGTTGGAATGGAGGTATTAAAATCAATCATCCTTTTGTGGATTTTTGGATATTTTTCGTTTGGAATTTGAAAAAACTCAAAGCTACAAAGTGTAGAGAATTTGATTTCGTGTGGAATGGACATAAAATTTCGTATTTTTTGATAAATGGGCTATTTTCTATGAATTATTGAAGTTTCGGAAAATAAAATAATTTTTATTAAAATTGGGTGGGACCCACTTTTTTGGTTGGTGTTGAATACACATGGGTCTGCTATTTTTTTTCAAAAGATGGCATGCTTGATTCAAAATTGGTGTGGTGCATGAAGAAGAAAAATGAGAAAATATTATATTTTATTATTTTAGTCTCCTATGGCGTTCTAGCATTTTCCTATAAATAGACGCTTAAGTTAGAATTGAAAATCACACCAGAAACAAGTTTTCTTTCTCTCTAGATTAGTGAGCATATTTTGTGAGTATTTTGATACTTTGAGAGTTGCTATTCAGTGCAAGTTTTTGTCAACACTATATCCGAAATTCAGTCAGAAGTACGGTTATTTTGAGGTAAGGGATGCTATTTTCTTCTTAAATGATATTATTTTCTTTAATATCATTATGCCAAAATATTGGTATGAATTTTTAATCAAATTTGGAACTTTTTTGTGTTGGGGTTACTATTCACGATACGACATTATTCACGATATACACTATTTATTCATAATACGACACTATTCACCAAAAAATGAAATTTTTTCTTTTTTGTCCAAGATGTCTATTATGGTTACTATCTTTGATCAGATCCATGTTTTGATCTTTATTTTTGAATTCTCGCTTCACAATTGGTTATTATGAAGTATTATTGATCTTCGATAAACCGTTATACTAATCCCTAATATTTGTTCTTTCGTCTCATCGGATTCATTTTCTTTTAAAATATTTTTCATCATCCTCGCCCCTAAATGATGATATTATTGAATATCTTTTGGCCCAGAAAGTGCAAAGATGAATGATTAATCGATGAATATCTTTGGCCCATAGTGCAAAAAGATGAACAGTGTTGAGATGAATATGACCAATCGGTGATAAAATGAATATCTTCGGCTCAGAAGTCAAGCAAAAGATGAATATTTGATTAAAGATGTATATGATTGATTTGTTACAGGATAAAATATTGATGATGAACTTTTAAATCTTAGAAGATAGTAGAATTCATTCTCTACGTGACTCTTCTAATGGATTGTTGTTTTCACCGCATTTGTTGATCTAAAACTTGTCATTGCTCATTATATTTTATCATATTTTTTCCTCGTTGAAGACTAATGATAATTTGTTGTATATTATCTTAGTCATAATATTCTTTATCGGGCTAGTTGAGCTCACCCTTTTCCTTTTTGTTCCATTTTTCTTCTCGTGGAGGTGAGAACTTAGCAGGATCAAGTCTGGGGTATGGAGTGATGGTTCTAGAAAGATGTTTTAGCAGTCCCTCACTATTTCGTAAAATAGTGTATGAATAATTGTAATGAGGACTTATTTGAGTGTTGATATTATCTAGAAGACAATATTTGTATTTAAACTCACAAAGATGTGTTGTCGATTTTGCACGCACAATTGTATTATTGAAGTTGTAGTTTGCTTTTTTTGTACCATGTATTTGGCGACTCGTAATGGGTGTTGTATACCTATTTTGGGGTTATCAATTGAAGCTCTTGGACTTGATTTATGAAAGTCTTTGTATCAACCATTTTAAAATCCAAGAATCTACCGACAACGAATTTTTTCATGTCGGCATCTTCCGTTTTATATTTTTTATCCAAAGACTCCCATAATAACTTAGCACTTTTGATTGGGCTATACACATTATACAATGTATTGTCCAATCCATTGAGGATATAATTTTTGCAAAGAAAATCAGAATGCTTCCATGCATCCACAGCAGCCAATGTAGTCTTATCAGTTTCATTATCATCTACCACAGGGACATCTTCATTTAAAAACCTTGAAAGATTCAATGTAGTAAGATAAAACAACATTTTTTGTTTCCATCTTTTAAAATCAATCCCACTGAACTTTTTCATGTTTCTCACCATGACTAACATGGGTAGGAACATTGATAGGAACATTGGTTGTAATAGAGTTAGGCACAATTGAATTAGATAATTCCATAATTCTGTTAAATACACAATTTACAGAATCACTTTAATAAAATAGAAATTAAATTTTTAATTACAATAAAGTAAATCTATATTTAATATTATTATTTAGATTCCGCTCAACTAATTCTTACGAAAGTATACTATTTAATTAGTTATATATGGAGTACTATATATATGGAAAAAGAAAGAATGATATATATAGTTGATATATATATATATATATATATATATATATATATATATATCGATCCGGATCTTAAGCTCACCTTATCCAACTCACCCAAGCTCACCCCCATTTAGCGACGATGAACGGACGACGTTCGCCTTCGGTTATAAAACCGTCATCTATACTTTTAGCGATTTAACAACATATAGCGTCGCTAAAAGTATGTAGCGACGATTTATAACCGAACCGACGTCAGTCCGTCGCTAAATGGGGTGAGCTTCAGTGAGTTAGAATAAAGGTGAGCTTAAGATCCGACATCTATATATATATATATATATATATATATATATATATATATCTTTATGCATAACTCAACAAAGATGAATAACCTGCATGGTACATAAGGACAACATGAATAACAGCATGTATATTATGTGTTGCCTTGTGCACATGATTAACATATACTGTATATAGCTTTTTCCATTAACCCGATTTCCAATAACATATATAACCTTAAATACAATATTGTTCTCGATCGAAAGGAGAAAAAGAATTCCACACACACATATAAGTCAATGACCTCCCAGTCGGAGACACGAGGAAAGTATTCTATTTTCTAAGTTTTGTTGGGGGAGAGAAATAGAGAGTTTGGGATGATTAAGGATAAACTAATCAAGTATTAAGTTATTCAGTTCATCAAAATCTGCTTTAAGATTGTTATTCAAATTATTTTTATTATATACTAATTAAATAAACAGAATTAGAAAATAAACAATTTTATAATAATGACTTACTAGATGCAATTGACAAACTTTTAAAACCAAGACAACTGTTGGACAGTCTCTCCTTAAAGGAGATTTCGTCTTCGCTATCGGTGCTTACGGATGGAACAATGGACGTCTACTTCCCAGGATAAAATGGTCTTCAACTCTCACAAGAAGCACTTCAATGGAAGAGTTCCACGAACCAACAAATTTTTAAATACTCTCTATGACTTTTATATGAATACTCTATATGACTTTTATATGAATGAAGAATGAAATAAATTTTTAAGAACATAAGAGGATTAAAGTTGAAGATGAAGTGATTGTTTTGGGTAGATTTAGAACCTATTTATAGGTTTCCAAATACCCCTTTGAAGATATACATCCTTTTGAAAGGTTACATCCTTTTGAAAGGTTACATCCCTTTAAAAGGTTACATCCCTTTGAAAGGTTACATCTCTTTGAAAGGTTATATCCCTTTGATAAGGTACCTTTTCAGTTTGAAAAGATATGAACCAAAGGTCACACCTTTTAGATAAAATTCTCATTTATATATATAAATATATATCCAACAAGTCGTAGAGCTGATATGTCTGACATGGGACTAACATTTAGGAACCTTGCAGAGTGAAGAACCCAAGAAGTTGTCAATCATCCTAACTTCAAATTGAAGATCATATTGAGTTGTATCTAACAGCTAGTTTGACGATCTGACAACACTCACGTGGTAGGTGGTGCAGCAGTCTGATATTAAATATCAGATTCGAAAGTAAGCTGACACAACCTTCCTGATCAGAGTCAACATTAGAAATCTTCTAGGATCGGATCATTAAATGCACAATGACAACTTTCCAACAAGAAGCTCTCGAGATAGTCTATAAAAAGTCATGATAATTCCATCAAACAGTAAAAAATCACCGATCATCAGGCTGAACCTCTGCCCAAGTTTCAAGAACTTCACTCTACGAAAATAGAATAACTTGTTTTGCTACTAAGTCCTTAAGAAGTCGAGCTCAACGTAAGTTAGTAGCACCTCACACAACAAACTCAACTACTGTGATTCGTTGATTTCAGTGACCATTGTACCAAGTCTAAGTGACTTGAAGAGTTCTAAGTGAATTAGTTTTAGTGACATCTGTCAAGTATAAGTGACTTGAAGGAATCTTAGGGATTCATTACTATAATAGATCTTTGTGATCTGGTCTTCATGACCCTTAAGTATCCTTATTGGATTTCCTACTCGTAAAGTAAAAGAGTGGACTAGGAGTCATTTATACTCCGAACCACTTAAAATTTGTTGTGTCGTTTACTTTCCTGCACTTATATTATCTGCCATATTTGTCTGTGACTTAATTTCACAAGAGCTAAATTCAAAGTTAAGATTTTCATAAATCTTTGAAGGGGTTTTCAAACTAATATTTCATTGTGCTTAATTAAGTTTTTTATCTTGATTTATGTAGTATAAAATGTTATTAATATTTTTAAGTATTTTATTCCTAAAATTGTATTTTTAATAGTATACTTCATTAAAGATTGTTCAAAAGATTATATTTATTTTTTATTAGATATAAGATAACATTGTTTATTTGTAATTATATAATAAATTTGTTCATAACAACCTAGAAGGTTAAAATAGGATAATACATATATTCAAATATTTTAGACAGATAATTATTAAAAATATCATTTCATTCCGTATTTAGATCTTCTACTCCATTCAGCTCATTCAAATTTTTTATATATTTAGAACTTTTTATTCAGTTTTATTAAACAACCTCTTAGCCTGCCTTGCATGATCTACAAATTTTCCATCACTAGTGTCACCAAGCTTTACTCAATTAATCCATACGAATCCTAACAAATGTCATATTTGCCTAAGGTGCTGCACGAACATGTCCAAGACATGCTTTATTCTTGCGCAACTCATGAACGGAGCTTCGATCAATCCAACTCATCGAACCATTGGCCAACATCGTTGGTATAGAGTTCACGTAAGGAGTAGAAATCCCGCATAGATCATCCATGATAGCCAATCCATGCAGGCTCGACCCTGAGTTTTGAAGGGCTTAAAGCGATAACAAAAAATTAGGCATTTTGCGAATTACTATTAAGATATGTATAAAAAAAATTACAAGTCTGCTATTGATATTTGGGTCTATTTCATTGGGTAAATTTTTTGTGGGCTTTTAAATTTAAACTGACGTGGGCTGAGCTCTTTTGTTTGGGTATATATACATAACACAAATACCTCTTGGGGACCCTAAAAATTTGTCAATTTTAGTGGGCCTAAAGCCCAGACACCTTGAGCTTTAGCCCCAGGGCCGATGCCGAATCCATGGCCCTGTTGGTCTTACCACACCACCCCTTCCTATAAAACACTTACTATTTTTGTTTGCAAAAAACATGCTTGAGATTAACTATTTCTCTTAATTAACAGTACTTCAGAGTATTTTATCCTATGATGGGAGATTAATAGTCCTTTAAATAGTCCTATGGACTATTTTTTTTTATCATTCTTAAGGCTATTTATGATGAATTATATAATTCAGTGATAAATGTGAGATTAATAGTCCCCCCAGTTTAAGCTATCAAATGGCTTTATGGGACTAATAATCCCGCATCAAGGGACAAATAATTCATTGTCGAAAGATTAAATAGTTAGAAGTAGAATTAAATTACGATATATAATTCAATCTAAAACTTGTTTTTGGCAAACAAACATGACCTTAGCAAAATATTTTAAGGGTCCAATTCTAGATATCAAGAGTGATTGAAGAGGCATAATAGTAAATTCAAAGTTACGCCCAAAAATGTTTGATGAAATGCCATACCGTTCAAAATTAAATGTTATGATCAATATTTTAATTAATTATCATAATCTATGTTTTAATATGTTGTTTGTGTTGGGTTATTTTCTCCTATGCGAGTAGGCCCAATTAGTAGGCCATATGGTCTATTGATCTATATGGATGATATAACATAAGTTTTAGGAAAAACAGAAAAAATGAGTAACAAAACGGAAGAGAGAAGAAGGAAAAACTGATTCCCGTAGGAAATAATGCAATATTTTTCAACTCAGCGATCGGAAGGTCATTCGTACTCCGATTGAGCTGATTTTTGGAGGGTGGCGTCGTATTGTTGGTCTTCAATCTGAACGATGGGATTGAGCATCAGAGTCTCCTAACAAAAGTTTTTATTTACATTGTTGATGTCGACGTCGGAAAAAATTTCCTCTTTTCTTTGGAATTACTCTTTTCACCCATTATGTTCTCTATGTGTTGAGTTTTGTTTGAAAAGGCGAGTTTAAAAAAGGGTTCGACATTAAATGTCGACGATTTAAAAATTCAGAGTCGTCAGTTGGTAGTTTTGAAATGGTTGTACCAACTCAACCGATTTTGAAAAGGTTTACACAATGCCCAAATGGTTGAACTCTGTTTAACAGGCCTTGGAAACCGAGATACATAGAGTTCTTGATTAAGCGGGCGGAAGGTGTTAGGCACCCCCCGATGTCCGTGAAAATACGGTTATCTCGTATTTTCAATTTCCTAATTTATTTGAAGTGTGTGTGGTGGGCCTAAGTGCATTTATTTGGAAGTAGTGTTATGCCTCGTTTGCACCTATATACAAAGGGTTTGATTTGTATAAAAGTTCAATTTTAAGAAATATGTATGGAAATGATGTTTTGAAAATAGGTTTTCAAACCCTTATGCTCACAGAGTAATTGAGGCCTTTAATACTTCCATTTTATTTCGTATTCGGCTTGATTTGATTTTATTCTCGAGATGTGAAGTATCTTTGGTAAAATAATATACATATAAGTGTCGGGCTCCTTATGGGCATAAAAGCCATCGAAGGATGTCCAAACACCATAAATAGGATTTACAAGCTAGTTGTATAGCTGAAAAAGGTCCATCATGGGAACCAGATCTAGATCCGTCAGCTGGATCTTAGATCCCGTGGTTCCTAGGCTCACATGGTTGCTTAATATTTACAAAAACTAGAAAGAAAATTAGATTTAAATAAATCTTAGCCGTTTTAGCTCAACGGTTCTAGTTTTGCAACTTTTGAACCGGTTAAAGTTAGATATGGCTAGATTTAGATAAATCCAGATAACCCTCGAAGATATATATATATATATACATCCATTTCGGACTACTAACATTGCGAGGCCCAACGGAGATAACCTGGAAACACTTAACACGGGCCCAACCCTAACACAAACCGAGAACTTCATCTCAAACCCGAAAACATCTCAAACCGGAACACACCGGAATGTCATTTCCAATCTCTTGAGATAACCCCGAGGTTTGCAAGATCAAAAGACCCAACAACAACACCGGAGAGAGACAGCTTCTGTCTCAACGATAACACCGCGACGTTCAGCCCATTCCCAAAAACAACACCGAGAGAGTAGAACTCCATCCTTGGTGATAGCCCCAAGGATGCTTTTGCGCTCCCCAACGATAACTCATAAATTGTTTGTTTCAAACACATACTCGATCAACTTCAAGCTCGACCTCCTACCGAGGCAATCATACCTCGTAACCTTGAGCTAACAACGGCAGATAGTTCTTTCACGATGACTCACGAGGTATTCAAACACTTGCAAGCAATCCAATCTCAGATGTAACCTCGAGCAACGCTCGCTTTCGCGCTCAAACCCATGATAACCCCCGTGAAGGAGTCAAAAGCGTCATCTTACCGCTCAACAAGATGATATCGCCAAGATACCAACAAGTAGTCCAATCTCGATGTAACCCTCGAAAGCAACGCCTACTTTCAACTCAAACCGCGATAACCCCATGAAGAGTCAAACATCATCTTGTCTCTTCAACACGCGCACGCTCGCCCTCAACACTTCATACATACATACATACAACAATGTCCCACAAGAACCGAGGAGTAACAATCCCCGAGTGACTATTACGCGTGGCAAGATTTTGATAGAATTTGAAGCTTGAAGACCATGGGCATAGACCCTCTTCCCGACTTCAGACAACCCTCTAATCCATGTCATCACAGAACTCTCGACACAAGCGGTCCAAGAAGGTCGATATACCTCGCTCGGATGCTCTGATTGAAGTTCGCAAGTTCGAAGCGGACATTACAAAGGCACGAGTGCACGACGATTACGAGACGACGGGACCATGAGGCTCTGATGCACCATCACCACCATAGTATGTAGTACAACGCGGGCCGCAGCAGTGTACCGCAGGCCATCCGCCTATATATACAAGCCTCTGGGGGTCATATTCAAGAAGAGAGAGAGAGAGAGAAAAGGCGAGGAAGCCCCGCCCATTTTACTCGTGAGACACACATCTTTTGAGTGTTTCTCATCACTTTAAACACTTGTTAGCTCACATATAGCTATCTTTTATCCCATGGAGCCGAGTGTTTATCCATTTAAAGTCATAGAAGTCTACTTTGGCATGCCCCCAACCGTAAGCCTTCTCACATTATATAAAGTCTTCTTCTCATATTAGCACACACCGTTATACACGCTGAGAGTCGTAGTGAGTGTGTTTTGCCTTTAATTTCTATCCGTGGGTTTTCATTTTCGCCTCAGATATATATATATATATATATATATATATATATATTTATATATGGACTAACATTATCGAAGTTAAGTTATGCCTCGATTGAGCCTAGATTTGCCCTTAGCTATATATATATATATATATATATATATATATATATATATATATATATATATATATATATAATATATGTATATATATATATCGATGAGCCCGGATTTACATCCTATATTTACATCTATATATATATATATATATATATATATATATATATATATATATATATATATTATATATATCCGATGAGCCCTGATTCATATCCGATGAGCCCGGATTCACATATATATATATATATATATATATATATATATATATATATATATATATATATATATATATATATTTATTTTCATCAGCAGCCCGGAGTTTACTTCTGTGGCCTTTTTTTAATTTTTATTTATATTTTCGTCTCGCCTCGAGTTTACTTTGTGGGCGCTTTGATCGCTTTTATGCCTTTTATTTACATTTCATCCCACCTGAGTTTACTGGTGGTGGTGGTCCATGATCATATCCATATATATATATATATATATATATATATATATATTATATATTTATTTACATTTCGATCCCCCCATGGAGTTGTTTCGTGGTGGTCGATCATGTCTATATATATATATATTTATATTTTTTTATATATATAATCGCCATCGCTTTCCATACAAATTGCAGATTCACGTGAGCCTAGAATCATGTGATCACAGATTCACCATCAATCTAGATTCGGCTCCTATGATGGATATATTTTTCAACCGTAAGTTTTTTTGTACATTATTTTTACAAAAGGTCTCATTTTTTTCGATGGTCATTATGCCTATGAGGAGTTCTAAGATCGTCAGATATTATTTTTCTAGAATGCTTCGATCTCAAAAATAAAAGCAAACAAGTTTAACATTTAATAATAAAATGGAAGTATGAAAAGGTCTCAATTCCTATTGAGCATGTGGTTTGAAAACCCTTTACAAAAACTTCATGATATATTCGTTAAAACGAATTTTTCTATAAAATTCAAACCTCTGTGTATATAGGTGCGTAACGAGGCCTCACACTACTTTCAAATAATTGCACATCGATCACACACACACACACACACACACATTCATATAACAATTTCTTTGAAAAGTGGCGGCCACCGTGGTAACACGGATGTCTGGGGTGCCTAACACCTTCCCTCCGCATAATCAAGCCCCTGACCCAAAATGAATCTCTTGCTTTCACAGATCTGCCTAGCAGTTGTCAAATCATCGGGTCAATGTGCAAACCTTTTTTTCATCATGTTGGTGCAACCAATTAAATACACCAACCGCTTAATTTTAAAGTCAAATCGTCGACATTATACATGCTCTGACCTTTTTCACTTGTTTTTTCAAACAAATCTCACATTAACATGAGAACACCAAAAGAACAAGTAAACTAAAAAGGACACTCAAAAATCCCGACGACACGATGTGTGGCGACTCACTGGGACTCCAAAGAAGAGGGCTTAAGCCGCTATTACAAGCTTTTCAAAATTGTTATATGCTTGTGTGTGAATGTTGCATTTACATTTATGATGAAATGTACGAACGCATTTTTATTTATCGTGACCGCTAAATATCTATTCTGTGATATTAGTGCTTCGCACATGTCATCATTTTGCATAAACGTGAGACACACGATGTGAATGAATGTATGTTGTGTGGTCCTCCACCAGAGGCTATCCCGCTTGTTTGACATCGGACTCGTGGGAAGAATAATTCCTGAGGCTCGTGAAAGGCACCACCAGATTCGCTTCCAATTGAACGACCGGATTAACTTCCCGTCAAGTAGATCATGATGATCCGGGAACCTTCATGCCAAAAAGTCCGCGAGAGTAACCCTAAGATACCTCCTCACCGATAAACCAAACGCGAGGAAATCTCTTCTTCATACTTTCCATTTTCAATTACTTGTAAAAGCATTTACTTGTAATTTTATTCCATGTTCATCCATATGTAATGGAAAATATGAAGAATATCATGCATGCATGACATGTTATCAATTAACAACCGTTTTTGCAGACAAAATTCCTAAACGGACATGTTATGATAACATTTACATTACCCTAAGACTAAACTACGTAAGTCTTTTGTAGGGAAGCACGGGGGCCTGCTACCCTCAAAAATCCAAAAAGGCCACGAGCCTACATGTACCAATCATGTCTTCTTCTCGACTAGCCTAATGTCGCCTTCCCGAGAAGAATTTGATTGATTGAGTAAACAAATTGCATGACTGGGCCGTTTCTATCGAAAGAATTGCACCACCACCTGTGGTACGTAAGATACCTACACATACGTAATCCCCTACACAAGGAGGAGTTCAAGGTCCGAAAAAACAATTCCGTAACCTCGCTTGATACAACCAACAAAGACCCCGAAAACACCCATCTCAAAGGAGATCCGCATAACGGTGATATCAGAAGAAGGTCCTTCAAATGGAGGAAACTATTCGTGTGTTCTCAAAGGATGGAACACACGGCGTTGTTTCATATACGCATCTTTGCATATTTCCCGTGTTCATTATCCGAGAAATTCAAGACCCCGATTTTGAGAAATACGACGGATTAGGGGATCCTTATACACATTTAAAAGTGTTCATTGGAGAACTCTGGGTCTTACGCAGAAAATGAAAAGCTCGTAATGCAACTATTGCTTCGTAAAAAGTCTGACCGAGAAGCCTCGCTCATGGTATACCGATTAGACAACTCAAAGATCCATAGTGGGAAGAGTCGCTCACGCCTTCCTTACTCAATATAGCTTTTCAATCTCAGATGGCTCTCGACGACACTAAAGCACTAAATTACCAAGGTCAAGAAAATGCCTAACGAGTCATTTAGAGAGTACGCTCAAAGGTGGAGGTGGAGGCGCTTGTCGTCAAGTTATTCCTTCCACGACGTAATCGTAAATGGTCACGACTTTTCATAGATGTACAGAAGCTCCTTTCTATGAAAGAGTTCTAGCCGGTATTGGCAAACCATTCTCTCAAATGATCAAGCACTGGAGAAATGGTCGAGATGGGATCAAGTCCCAGAAAATTCAAGACCTAGCCGCCTTAAAGTCAGTTCACGAAAGCACATCCAAATCCGGATCTTATGGAAAACAACTTCTGAGGGTCCATAAAAAGAAAGAGGAGGATGTTTCTCGATACTACAAGGACAAAAAGGCAATCAAAGCATGCCTATGCAGAGGAGAAACTACTCCCCTTTCCAAAGACAATCTTCAAACCCTCCATTGTCTAAAAGTGGAGAAAAAAGAACTCGAACGCTCACACCCTTGGGGGACTCGCCGAGAATGTTCTTGCTTTTCCGATCGCTCGTAAGAAAATTACACATCTTCTTCCACCACCAACCCTAATGGGAGGGGTTTTAATGCTACTAAGTGTCTTATCACGCCGAGCACCGGACATGATACTCAAGATTGTTGGGCCTCAAACATAAGATTCAAGATCTAATAGACAATGGTGAGATCGTGGTCACCAAACCAGATCAACCTCATGTGCAAGACAAACCTCTTCCTCAACACAAAGAAGAAGAGGTCAACATGATCACTGGAGCATCGCATAAGGTTCCAATTTAACTATGAATCATCCCAACCCATCAAAGATGGTGTTGATAAATGGGATTATGCAAAGTTCCAGTTTTTACCATGGAACGAAAAAGATGAAAGCTCTTTTCCAAACAAATTGAAAGTAATCGCGAAACCGGTGACCCACCAAAGATCAAGTCACACGCCAATTAATTAATCAGCAGAGCATGCCTATCTCCTTCCTTTTGTTATGAATGCCTCCTCACCACCTTCGTAAAGAAGCTATGGAGGATAAGGTCATGAAGAGAGCAAATGCTAAAGCCCATCGGATTTTGCCAATCGAGAGGGAATTCACCTATTTGGGCCAATCTATGGAGGAGATATTACAGATGTCGATCAACGAAGGAAGAATTACCTTCCTTCTCCCTCCAATCAATCCCTCGCTCAGATGGTTCAACTCGATGAAATGTGTCAATATCATTCACATTCTCTGGTCACAAAGACGTAAGAATGTTGGGCACTCCGCCATCTCATTCGTAATCTTATCGATAAGTGTGGTCCCGCAAATAGCAGATGATTACACGCATACAACTCAAGGGTGGGAATGCATGTCCTACCAAATGGAAGGGATCAAGAGAGCTTATATCCAAGTGGATGATGAGATCACAAAGTATTTCCCATACAACCAATTCAACTCAAAGGAGTCGATAATCCTTTGAAAGTGGCCGCACCAGAGCCAATTTCTTTATCTTTCGCATCACAATATCCTCGTTGTCACCACACAACGTTCCATGGAATTACGGAGAAGTCAAGGATCCACGCCTCATACTATCGCTATAAAGTTGTCAAGGGAAAATCCATCAGATCTTCCTCAACGGGTTATTAAACCTACTTATTGCAAAGCAAAGGGAAGTTGCCCATGGAGAAGATTGAAAAATTCCTCCGCACTACGGGCCACAATGAAGCCAAAGTGGTTTTAAGTCATGAGAAGCTCCACACCGCATTTCAACATCGACTTGGTTTTCTTCCGAGGATCATCTAAGATCTTATCAAGGTTTTGAAGAAGTTTATTTGCAAAAATCAGTGGATGTGGAAAAATTTCAACATTTGGTTGATCACATTTTCAACAACAATGTGATATCCTTCATCGATGATTTACATACCTCCCCAAGGGACCTGGCCATCGCAAGCCATCAGATATATTACGTTTTTTGTCTTCCGCGTACATGCTAGCCGGAGTTTTGATAGATGGAGGCTCATCTCTAAATATCTCGCCCTTATGCCACTTGGTGAAGATGAATGTCAATCTCAAAGCGGATCCAAAAGTACCATACGGTTTATCGAGCTTTTGATGGATGGATCCCGACGAAATGTCATTGAAAGATTGAATCGCCAATCGAGATTGGTCCAAATACATTCAATGTATCCTTCCACGCCCTCAAGATAGACTCGTGGATACAACCTCGCTATCGGGGAGACCATGGATACACATGGTCGGAGCCATTCCTCCACGCTACATCAACAACTCAAACATTATTATCAACAATAGCCTAGTCATCATCAACGCCGAAATGGATTGTCCCTAACAAGGAACTCTACCAATCATCGCCTTCAATTCGTAAGTTGAACCTACCAGCTTCCATACTTTGGAAGTGAGTAACACGCAATACCATTCTATTGAGAGCGCCACTTCCCATACCCAAGATTTTCGCCGAGGTTATGCTTTACCACTCAAGAAATGATGTCATGGGTCATCAACCCGACAAGGGCTTGGTAAAGATAAGTAGGTATTAAGCACCCTATTCAAATGTCCAAATAAATTGAAAAATTTTGACTAGGCTATTTCGCCAATTCCACCACTCACAGAATCCTCATAAGCACAAGCAAAGTTCCTCAAGCTTCCGCCCAGACGATGATTTTCTATACCTTTACCCCACGAGCTAATGCAAGCTTCCAAAGAAAAGGCCAAACCCATGTTGTGGCTATATTGTTTCCTAAACCAAAGGCCAATCAAAGCTAAAGAGGTGCCGATTCTCGATCCCAAAGTGGAAGGAAAGGAACTAAAAACATAAACACGACATCGCTTTGATGATGGCAGTATACGCGCCATTGTTCATGATGAACATACAAACAGATACACCCCCTGATGATGATTGCCAGATGTCATGGTTATCATTCGGGAAAAGGAGGACAATGACGATCCTTCATCATCACCGCAATCATCATCAGACTTTGCCTCGATAATTGGAGCAAAGACTCCACGCATCGGGTCGACGAGGGTAAAATGGGCGTAAAAAAATCCCTCGCCTCGTAGATAACTTTAATTGCTTGCTTTCCTTTACAAGAGGTAGCTAGCTTATTTTATCAAGTACATGCTAACACTTTTGTATGATCGAACAATTGCATATATTAAGTGAAAGCATCTTTTTTTTGTTTCAGACTCAAATTTAGATGTGCCTGCAGATTTGTCGATGAAGTGCCTTCTCTCCACAAGGATCAGAACTTTGATGCAAAGTTGACTCTGCATTGATGGACATCCAAGAGGACATTGAGACACCTCAGAGATTAAGGAACGGGTCGCAGATAAACCCAAACCCAATCTCGATCAAACCACTTCTTTTCAATCTTGGAACCTTAGACAACCCTAAGCTAATCCAAATTGGTTCGCACCTTACCACAAATCAATGGAATGACATGGGTCGCACTATTAACCCAATTCCGTGATGTGTTTGCATGGTCTCATGAAGACATGGTGGGTTTGTCCATCGACATTGTTCTTCATCGCCTTCCCATCAAAGAAGGATTCAAGCAAGCCAGCCAGCAAAAAACTCAAAGCGATCAAAACCCGAGTGGAGTTTAAAGGTCAAAGAAGAAATTGTGAAACAATTTCAAGTCGGCATCATCATGGTGTCTACATATCCTGAGTGGATATCCAACATTGTTCCTGCATTCTAAACCAGGGGAAAGGTGCGAGTCTCATGTGGATTATCGGATTTGAACAAAGCTTGCTTTAAAGATAGCTTTCTCGCGCCCTTTATCCACATTCTTATCGATAATATCGCTCAATACGGCATGTACTCCTTTTGTCGATTGCTTTCATGGGTACCATCAAATTATGGTCGCCGAGGAAGATCGTGAGAAAACCGCTTTCATCACGCCTGGGGAACCTTTTTTTACTATGACGGTCATTCATTCGCCTCATCAATGCCGGGCAACCTATCATCGAAGCTATGATGGCTCTTTTTCCACGATTTAATGCACAAAGAGATAGAGATCTACGTGGATGACATCATTGTCAAATCCCCTAAGGAGGAGGACCACTTAGACCATCTCACAAAACTTTTCAACAAAGTCGTAAGTACATTGAAGTTGAATCCCGCCAAGTGCGCCTTTGGTGTTAAGTCGCAAGTTGCTAGGTTTCCTAGTCACCACAAAAGGATTGAATCGATCCTACCAAAATCCAGCCATCAAGGAAATGCCCATTCCTCGACAGAGAAGAAATACGGGATTTTTGGGAAGAATCAACTTCATTAGCAGATTCATTTCTCAACTCACAAAGAACCCGTGAGCCAATCTTCAAGTTGTTAAGGAAGAACTCCTCCATGAAATGGAACGATGAGTGAAAAAGCCTTCCTCACAATCAAAGAGCAACCGATTAACGCTCCTATTTTGGTACCTCCTGTGGATGATGTTCCCCTGCTCATGTACCGTCCATAAATGACAATGCCATGGGTCAGATGTGGGACAAAAAGACAATAGAGGCCAAGAACGAGCTATCTATTACCTCAAAGAAAAGATTCAAAGATCAAGGAACACAAGTACACTCGATTGAGAACTTTTGTGTTTTTTAGATGGGCTTCCATGAGGTTACAACATTACCTCCATGGTCACACAACCCATCTCATATCCCGAATGGATCCTCTCAAGTATGTGTTCAAGAAGCCCATATCGAATTGTCGATCGTCCAGATGGCGCTTGATCCTACAAAACAATTTGACATCGCTTCTATGTGATGCAAAAGTCGTCAAAGGTCGTGGAATCATGGATCAATCGCCGCCGCACCGCAGGGACTACAAACCCTGGAAACATATTTCCCGATGAAGGGGTAATGATAATTCAACAACAACATCAAGACAATACACGCCCAGACGTGGAGAATATTTTGATGGAGTCATTAATACGTAAGGCTCGAGCCGAGCAGCCCTAATATCCCAGACGGGGAGCAAGAGATCCCGTCGCCACAAATTGCAGTTTTGTCAACACCAACAACACAAACCGAGTATGAAGGTCAGATCATGGGGCTAAAACTTGCCCGCTCAACGGGCATCAAAGTGTTAATCGCCTTTTGGGGATTCCGAATTGGTAATCAAGCAATCCATGTGAATCTATCAAACCAAAGAATTACATTTGTCGCTTTACCATCAGAAGTTTTACAGATGGCTTTGAGTTCAAGAAATCTCCTTTCTACACATTCCTCGTAATAGAATGATTTTGCAGATGCATTAGCAACGCTGGCCTCCTCGGGTTTATATACCGACAAGGAAAACATGCCAATCATCACGCTTACTTCTCGCAAAGAGCCCCAGCCTATGGGAATTACGTTGAGAAGTATCTGATGAACTACCTCCCATCCAATCCTTGGTATCAAACACATCAAGGAGTATCACGAGATGGATCTACACCCACCGAGGCGAGCCTAATCGAGAAGAGGCGATTCATCGACTTGCTATGAAATTCTACCGAGTTGAGATGCACTCTAAAAAAAAGAGATGTCGGATTAGGTCTCCTCAGATGTCCGGATAAAGACCAAGCTCAGAGACTCATGGATGAGATCCATGGTGGGAGTATGTGGCCTCACACGAATGAAGGGACCCCTACTTGTCAAGAAGATCCTAAATGGGGCATTATCGGGCTTACACTCAAAGTCGATCGTGATGATCACGCCAAGAGGTGCTATCAATGCCCGATTCATGGGAATGCTATCCACGCCTCCAAGGGAACTCCACAATACGAAGTTCGCCACGGCCCTTCTCAATGTGGGGAATGGATTTGATCGGCCCATCGAGCCCAAAGCCAAGAATGGACATCGATTCATATTCACCATGATCGACTACTTCACCAAATGGGTAGAAGCAAAGATCCTTCCCTGTGGTTACTAAAGAAGTTATCATTGCTTTCATCGTAAACAATGTCGTGTGTCGATATGGACAACCAGAGGTCATCAGGTCGACAATGCTAAGAACCTCAACAACAAAATGATGGAGGAGTTATGCAGTAAAATTCCACATCAAACACCTCAACTCCATCATCTACCATCCAAAGATGAATGGGTGTTGAAGTGGCTAATAAAAACATCAAAAGATCATGCAAAAATGTCCGCCAATCACAAAGGATGGCCCCCGATCTCTCGCTCTCGACTTTATTAGCCTACGTAACTTCCATGCGAACTTCCACCGGGCAACCCCTCACTCATTAGTCTATGGATGGAAGCAAAGGTTCTATAGAGGTGGAAATGGAATCCCTCGTAGTATCGATGGATGCTCGCTGGGTGAAGACCAATGGGTACAAGATGTATCACCAATTGTCTCTAATAGATTTAAAAGATCGATCCGCGGCTATCTTCCATGGTCAATTATATCAAGAAAGGATCGCACGATCCTACAATGTAAAAGTCCGACTAAGGTAATTCAAACAACACGACTTGGTTTTGAAGAAGATCATCGACAACCAAGATCAATCTAAGGGAAAATTCGCCCTAACGGGAAGGCCCATTTGTTGTCAAGGAAGTATCGACAGAGGTGCTCTCAGATTGCAGGAAATGGATGGCGGATGAATTTCCACAACTTATCAACTCTGACACCGTGAAACTAAGATTACGTCCGGGTTACCATCAAACAAACATCCCCGGTTTTGATCATCAAATCACCACCATTCCGCTTTTTTGAACCCTTTCCTTTCTACATACTCTCTCGCCTCGTGGAAACATACACTTCAAGCCAAGCCAAACTGGGTTTTACCTCATTTCAAACCTTCCATTTTACCTCAATTCAAAACCTTCCATCACAATTTTGTTATCCTCAAGACGGATTTAACCTTTTTCACATTTTGCGCTTATCCTCAAGACGGATTAAACCTTTTTTCACACTTGCAGCTTTATCCTCAAGACGGATTAAACTTTTCACGCTTGCAGCTTTGTCCCGAGGACTCGGATCAAACTTTTTACACACCGCAGCTTTATCCCCATTATGGGATTAAACTTTCTCTCCCCGCAAAGATAGCCTCGCGACATGGGATTCACGCTTTTTTCTTCTTCGATTCATCCCCGAGGGGCTTAACTACGCCGACCGATCTCCTCTTCAATAGAGTACGTAGGCAAACATATATGCTATGGGCCTGGCCGCAAAAAAAAAAACAACAAAAACATTTTTCTTTCTTCACAAAAAAAACAAAACAAAACATCTCTACACCTATCCGCTTTTCACAATCGCCATTGAACCTCCTACACTAGGTTCGAACTACGCAGACTTGATCTCCTCTTCAATAGAGTACGTAGTAGTACCATTTATGGTTCGGGCCTAACCCCTACCGTAAAAAAAAATTTTCACACACTAAGATCGGGATCAACCTTCAATTCGCCACATTTCATCGGGTTTTCAGATCAAAGGATGGAATTACCCAACCTCTCTCTCACAAATAGAAGATTTGGTGACCATCTAAGTCGCGATCGTGCCTCAAAGAGCAATACCAACCCATAAGAGATGGAATTAACTAGCTTCTCACAAATAGAAGTATCGGCGCACCATCCGTGGAAAGTATCAATCTCGTAGAGGAAGAAACCACCACCTCCTCTCCACTTTTTTTCCATACAGATACCAATCCCAAGACACCAAAGATGGTAGGGATTTACGTAAATCAATGATCCGCTCGAGAGAGATTCATGACGCCTCAATGTCCATCTATCAAGGATAAGTTCGTAATGCATCAAGATCACAAGGCCCTCAAGAAAACAAAAAACATCAAGCAAGTATCAAGGCATAACTAAAAGGGAAGTGAATCAAAATATATTTCCCCGCCATACATAATATCGTTTGATATATACATCTGTGGTTGTATATGACAAAATGGCTAAGCTTAGTCTCAGGCAGCAGAAAATACAAAGCTATCTACAGATCTGTGTGTGTACGCGACTATCGATCTAACATAGCATCCCTCTCTCGACGACGGAGGAAGCATCGCAAGCTCCTCGCCCAAGGGTATCTACACGAAGCTAGCAGAGAGATCGAGGCTAACGATGGTGGCATAGTGCTCATCAATGTAAGCACTCACGTCGGCAAGATCGACAACCATCCGGGATCTAAAACTAAAGTACTATCTCAGAATGGCCACATCCCCTAGAGATAAGTGCAAGATCCCGCCTCCCCAATCAATGCATCCTCGGTCGATCTAGCCTCATCCCTCTCTAACAGAGAAAGCAGATCTCTCATCAAGAGTCACAACATCGCGCCTCTAGCCCGATCTCTATCATAGGTCATCGATGTAAGCTCGCCCAAATGTTGTGTCAATAATCGAGTAACAAAAGGGTGGCACTCTGGTGGGAGAATCCATCACAAATGCCGGCAAAAAAAGCAAGCAAGTCAAGTCATGGAATAACAGCCTCCTCTATAGCTCCTCATCATCGTAATCGGGCCTCAGACCGTGGATACTACCGCAACCGATGTAGTCTCTCGTTTCCATCCATGCGGAATACTCGCAGTAACAACCCCGACGATCGACAAAAAAACTCACCAGCTCTCGCCGATCCCAACAGCATACAACCCGGATCATCCTCCGCCGACAAACGGGTGAAGGAAGTAAACCGACTCACCGCCTCAATATGAAAATCTCAAACCGGTCAAACCGACACATCACACACTGGGTGGTAAGTAATCATGCCCCTCAATCCACCAGTAGGGAGATAATCCATGCCCCGAGCATGAGTAATGAAGTCAGTAGGGTGAGCTAAGCCCCAACACTATAATATGGCAAACGGATCCCTAATCCTCGCCAGAAAGTCGACCACGATGCAAAGATTCGTGACACTCACAGCAGTCGAAAGGAGTACGATATGGCTATCTCGGTGAAACAAAACCCCGCCGCCTAAATGTGCTAATCTGGCCTCAAGTGTGACATAAACCACACATACAAAGACGACCGAAGCTACTCAGAACACTCCTCACGGATAAGTGCAAAGAAGATGTAGTCGACCTCGTAGTCTCTCGCGATGATCATTCCAGACAATGGTACGACCTCCCCGAGAGCTCTCATCGCCATAATGACGACGCCGATATCCAGCCTCATCCATGTATCGCGGCATGAAGACGTATGACAATACGCACAAAAGCAAAGACATCTACTCGGGTCGAACGCCAATGGTCCTCCGGTGGTGAAATCCCCTAATGCCGTGCATAGTCTATCTCTCAGAGCCAAACCTATCAAACAGAAACGCTGGATATCACGGGTCGGATGTAATCTCGCCCCGACCACTCTACGCCTCAATCCGGTGAGGGTCATGAATCGCGTCCGCTTCATGTCTCTCCATACCATATACGCACGCAAGGTCCGTCCCAGCAGCAAGATCATCAACCGTGCATACTCCTCCAAAGTAGTAGAGTCAAACTCGGTCCCAAATCGAAAAAACCCGCCTCCGATACCCAAAGGTTTCAAAGATGCCCTCTACAAATCTCGTGGGAACTCAAACATCATCAGTGGTCATAAGATGTCAGCAAGAAATCATCTATTATCACCACGTTCGATGGTGATATACTATCATACCATGAACGATACCGTATACCACCAAAATGGTGGGGTATGATCATATACTAGTCCAACACGTAATATCGCTAAATCGTCAAGAAGACATCTCAGACGGGCCGGTCATAAGACCATCCAGGTCAATGTCGAATATCTCTCGACATACATATATATGCATAACATAATAATATGCATGATATAATAGATGGCAATATGATATAGGAATGGAAAATCGTGCATACATTCCTAAGTATATCATCATCTAATACATCTCAGACAACTAAAAAATATGGAAATGGGGCGGCTACCCAACATACAACAAGAGGCCTATCAAAAGATATACGAGAGAATGGGGCGGTTACCAGAGATGCTAACAGAGGCCTATCAAAAGAAATAGCGAGAAATACATCAAAAAGTCAAGAGTGTCGATGTTCACATCATCGACATCGCTCCACCGATGTAACTCCTCCCGAGTCACCGGATCTCTATCTCTGTGGATGTCAGCCGATACAAAGGAGGATCTGCACGCAAAGCCATACGGGTCATCCGAGGGGGCCGCCAGAGCCGGAAGGATCAAAAGTATCTACTCAAAGGATCTCGCCCAAATGCCGAAATGAAAAGATGTGTCCGGCCCAACCGTCGGGTCAATGGCAAATCAGGTCACATGAGTGATCTCTCCGACACAAAGCTAGCCAATCCATCATCATCACGGGATCCCGAACCATATCCCCATAAACCGTGTGTGGCGCGGGTCCGAGCTCCAATCGCACGAGGGATCCACCAATGCCGAACATCTCCCGAGACCAGGGGCCCTCTCGACAATGTAAAACCGCTAATCCCCATCAATGGGATGTCAATGACGGTGATCGCTAAAAAAGCCAATAACGCCTCGGCAGAGGCAAGATCAAGATACGGATCTCTCTCAGAAGTGCTCCTAATAAGACGCCTCCTAAATAGAGCTCCCATCCTCCATCGTGAAGAGAGGAATCTCAGGGTGGAAATGACGACTTACTCCAAATGGGTACCCATCCTCAAAACCAACTCCCAAATGCTCTCCAGTAGTAGGGAATCCATGTAATGACATCTACCGTCAACAACTCCAATCAGAGAAGTACAATGAGTGAAACCTCAAAGAATGTGGACCTCCGCCAAGATGGAATGATGCCATCTCCGCCCCTCGTGGATAGGTGTCTAAACCTAACACGCCACACAGGACGCAAAACAAGGAAGCCTCTCATAGCCCAAAATCGCCAACACAAAGGCAAACATCTCGCCGTCAACCAACACTCTTAACCTATACATGGAAAAGACAAGAGAAACACTCACCAACAGTAAATGGGTAGAATCCTAACCACGCCTGGCCAAGCCCTCGCGATCGCACGCGATTCCCCGAGGAAGTAGGCAAAGGTGTAGAACCCCAATCATACTCTCCTATACTGGCCCACGGTCGAGTGGCGCCGATCAAAGCGAAGGACACCGAGAGGAATTATCTCGCATGAAGCGCCCCTAATGATCATCAGAACAATCGCCAAGAATGCGATCCCCGACTCTCACATCATCGTATGGG
This sequence comes from Panax quinquefolius, assembly GCA_020205615.1. Lineage (NCBI taxonomy): Eukaryota > Viridiplantae > Streptophyta > Magnoliopsida > Apiales > Araliaceae > Panax > Panax quinquefolius. The sequence goes on from CM035152.1 coordinate 22,122,955, forward strand.
CTCACTCAAAGCTCGCCATATAAGATACGCCAAAGGACCCAGACGTAGTCAGCCCCGCCTCGAGCGCCCGCCGAACTCCCAACAAGGATCTCGACGGCAAGTAGGGTGATATCCGCCGCAAGGCACCGCTCCCTCCAAACTCCATACCGTGATAAACCGCCAATCCATCTCTGGGCCATCATCACCTCACAGCCCAAAAATGGAGGATCGAGTCCGTGAAACCACCGCCGATAATGCCCCGAGGTAACCCTGTGGACAAACGACGGGTAGAATGGAGAAGAACATCCCAAATCCTCAAACCATGGACGATCGCTCGTAGTCATCATGCAAAGCCCGATACATAGAGTGGATGCTAAACCAGCTTCCCTCGAGGTCGTGTGAAGCCGGAACCTACATCAAATGCAGATCAACATCGTAATCCTCGACTCCTCATCAATAGAAATAAGGAAGATTAAAGATCTAACTTCATACCCTCTTCAATGCAAGGTGTATATCAAGGATGCCTACTCAAGTCACCTAGTAAGATCCGGGTTCGCCACTGAATACTCGCAAATTCCTCACGGGAACACACACAAAGAAGAGAGAGAACCTCGACGCAGCATCCTCCTCCTCGCCCTCGACATTCGCACTTCAACCCTAATAGACGATCACCGCTTCCACCAAACGACGAGGTCGCCTAATGTAATCAACGGTGAGGCTCTTCAAAAGCTCTCTCTCCGCACACCGTAAGTGGTCCCACGGAACTACTCTACCGATCCGGATCCATAATATCCGGACAACAAGTCTCCAAATCACCTCGTAAAGGGTGTGGTAATTAATTTACCGAGCTTTTTCCGAGCTTTTCAAAATGCATCATTTTAACATACATCTACAAGAGAGTTAAAAATGCATGACTACCCAATACCTACATTTTGGGAAAATTTTGCCATAGCCCCTTTGTAAATGGGACTATCCACATGCACACATGTGCATGACTAGTGGCCATTCAAGAAACACACACCATACAAATATATACATCCTACATGCATTAATCACATCAAAAAAAAAAAACTGTAAGTGTAGTCTAATTACTGTGATTATTTTACTTTTATGCCTTTACTCATTTGTCTCTCATATAGATAAGAAATGAAGAAAAGGTGCCAATTTGATCGCTTAAAAGTCAAATTTTTTCACATCATTATGTTCAAAGATGGTTTAATACTAACATTTGCTATGTTCAATATTTTTATCAAGTCATATCAAGATGCATATTCACTACTACGTGTCTAAATGCATTTCATGTGATAAGTCATTTTCAAACTGGATAGAAATTGGAAAAAAATACATGCACGTGTTACTGTGATGTTGAAGAACGCTTGTACTATGGTGGAAGTAATATGCGTAAAGTTGCCTCAACTCGCAGAGATCCAAGAAGAGCTCTCAGATTTCCTTCACACAGAACTTGAAAATGACTTATGAAAGCAACCATCATTCGCCTATACATAGCTGTCATTGGGTCAGCAGCTCACCGCGGCCTCGCAGTGTACCGCCCACACTCCTACATGGGTCCCACACCTCCCGCTTCCGCTCCAGCTTAGAGTTGCAAAGGAGGTCTCATGTCGAAAAGGCCAAATCAGAATAAAAGTGCTACGCGATCGAGTTTTAATATTAAAATCTCGGTTTTTTTTGGTCGAAAGTTAAACTCCCGTCGTCTCAACCAGATTCACCAATGCAGGTATACTATACCAATGAGCTCAAATTTTCATAGATCATGCTCGATAATACCCCACAAAGGTCCGATGTCATCATTTGCGTGGTCACAACCCTAAACTTCCCCTATGGGGGTTACAACGCAAAAACCATTAAATATCAAAACCTCCCTGGGGGGGTTACAACGGGTTATCAACATCTACGAAACCTCCCCTACGGGGTCACAACGCGGGTTATCAAACATACGTATCCCCTGGGGGGTCATAACGCACATCTTTCAAGCATCTACGTATCTCCCTGGGTTATAACAACAATGCAACCATCGACACAACATCAATGAAGGTCAAGCAGCCTCGACATCATGTCACCGATGGCAAGTAAACCCATCAAGCAAACCTTCAACCAAAGAAGGGCTACAACACAATGCTACCATCGACACATACATCAATGAAGGTCAAGCAACCTCGACAATACACCCAAACAGGATTTATCCGATGATACACACATCAACGAAGGTCCGCAACCCCGACGACGACAAACTGCTATGGCAAGAATCGGATGTAATGAGGGAATATGTTATACACATCCTCAAATGATAAAGCTTTATCCCCATGCATCTCTTACACACAAGAGGTACCTCTATGGAATATAAGCCGTTGTTCAGGATTCAAGACTTTGGTGATAGCCCCAACGTCAACATCCTCGAGACTTGGATCGCATGTCCAAGTTTCATCACCGATTGTCATCCCAACAGATTACCCGACAATCATGCATCATACATTTGCATCATGTTGTCGCATATAGCATCATGTTTATCTTGCTCAGATTTCAAGTGTGTAGATTCTTTATCCTATCCATGCCCTTGCATTGCATGAATATGATAAAGAGGGCATCTCAGTAGACACTCAAATTTTTTCTCGCACGCCTATTATTAACATTACAGAGGGGGCGATTCATCTTTCGAGAGATAACCTCGAAGACAAACTTACATCCATTTCGGATACTACCTAAGTGCAAGCCCAAACCCGAACACAAACCGAACATCGCCCAACCCTAACACAAACCGAACTTCATCTCAAACCTAAAACACACACCGAATGTCATTTCCAATCTTTGAGATAACCCCGAGGTTTGCAAGATCAAAAGACCCAACAACAAACACGAGAGAGGATAGCTTTCTGTCTCGACGATAACACCGCGACGTTCGGGCCCAATCCCGTAAACAACACTCGAGTAAGAACTCCATCCTTGGTGATAGCCCCAAGGATGCTTTTGTAGCTTCCAATGATAACTCCTAATTGTTTGTTTCAAACACATGCGATCGCCTTCAAGCTCGCAGACCTCCCTACCGAGGCAATCATACCTCGCAACTCTTGAGCTAACAAACGGGCAGATAGTTCTTTCACGATGACCTTGCAGTATTCAAACACTTGCAAGTAAATTCCAATCTCGATGTAACCCTCGAGCAACGCTCGCTTTCCGCCGCTCAAACCAACGATAACCCTAAGAAGGAGTCAAAAGCGTCATCTTTATCCTCAACAAGATGATATCGCAAGATACCAACAAGTAGTCCAATCTCGATGTAACCCTCGAGCAACGCTTCTACTTTCAACTCAAACCCCACGATAACCCCTGAGAGGAGTCAAACATCATCTTGTTCTCTTCAACACGCGCGCCTCGCCTCACACACTTCATACATACATACATACAACAATGTCCCACAAGAACCGAGGAGTAACAATCCCGAAAGTGACTATTACGCTGTGGCAAGATTTTTGATAGAATTTGAAGCTGAAAGACCATGGGCATAATTCTCTTCCCGACTTCGCAGACAACCTCTAATCCATGTCATCACAGTAACTCTCGACACAAGCGGTCCCAAGAAGGTCGATATACCTCGCTCGGATGCTCTGATTGAAGTTCTCGCAAGTTCGAGCGGACATTACAAAGGCACGAAGTGCACGATTACGAGACGACGGGACCCGCGAGGCTCTGATGCACCACCACCACCAGTAGTAGTAACAACATGCCGCCGCAGTGTACCGCGCCATCCGCTCTATATATACAAGCCTTGGGGTCGCCCATTCAAGAGAGAGAGAGAGAGAAAAGGCGAGGAAGCCCCATCCATTTTACTCAGTATACACATCTTTTGAAAGTGTTTCTCATTTTTAAACACTTGTTAGCTCACATATAGCTATCTTTTTATCCCATGGAGCCGAGTGTTTATCCATTTAAAGTCATAGAAGTCTACTTTTTGGCAAATCCCACCGTAAGCCTTCTCACATTATATAAAGTCTTCTTCTCATATTAGCACACACCGTTATACACGCTGAGAGTCGTTGTGAGTAGTGTTTGCCTTGACTTCTATCCGTGGTTTTCATTTTTCTCAGATATATATATATATATATATATATATATATATTTATATATGGACTAACATTATCGAAGTTATGCCTCGATTGAGCCTAGATTTTTTGGCCCCGAGCGCTTTTATATATATATATATATATATATATATATATATATATATATATATATATATAATTGTTGTCGTATATCTCGATGAGCCCGGATTTTACATCCTATATATATATTATATATATATATATATATATATATATATATATATATATATATATATATATATATATATATCCGGATTAGCATATATATATATACATATATATATATATATATATATATATATATATATTTATATATATATATATATATATATATATATATATATATATATATATATATATATATATTTTACAGTTCGAGTTTACTTCGTGCCTTTTTATGTTTTTTTTATTTACATTTCATCCCGCCTCGAGTTTACTTGTGGCGCTTGATCGCTTTTATGCCTTTTATTTACATTTCATCCCCACTCGAGTTTACTTGGTGGTATCATATATATATATATATATATATATATATATATATATATATTTATATATTTTATATATTTACATTTTCGATCCCCATGGAGAGTCGTGGTGGTTTGTGGTGGTTGATCATCATCTCATATATATATATTTACGCTTTTATATATATAATCGCTTATCGCTTCCATACAAATTGCAAGATCACGTGAGCCTAGAATCATGTGATCACAGATTCACCATCAATCTAGATTCTGGTTCCCATGATGGACATATTTTTCATTGTAAGTTAAGTATTTTGTACATTATTTTACAAAGGTCTCAATTTCCTCGATGGTTGTTATGCCCATGAGGAGTTCTAAGATCGTCAGATATTTTTTTCTAGAATGCTTCAGATCTCAAAAATAAAAGCAAACAAGTTTAACATTTAATAATAAAATGGAAGTATGAAAAGGTCTCAATTCCTATCGAGCACATGTGGTTTGAAAAAACCTCTTTACAAAACTTCATTGATATATATTCGTTTAAACCGAATTTTTCTATAAAATTCAAACCTCATGTATATAGGTGTAACGAGGCCTCACACTACTTTCAAATAATTGCACATCGATCACACACACACACACACACACACATTCATATAACAATTTCTTTTGAAAAGTGGCTACCACCGTGGTAACACCTGGATGTCTGGGGTGCCTAACACCTTCCCTCCGCATAATCAAGCCCCTGACCCAAAATGAATCTCTCATTTCATTGATCTGCCTAGCAGTTGTCAAATCATCGGGTCAATGTGCAAACCTTTTTTTGTCATATTGGTGCAACCAATTAAATACACCAACTCGCTAACTTTTAAAGTCAAATCATCGACATTATACATGCTTGAATTTTTTTCACTTGTTTTTTCAAACAAATCTCACATTAACATGAGAACACCAAAGAACAAGTAACTAAAAGGGACACTCAAAATATGTAATGGAAAATATGAAGAATATCTCACGTGCATGCATGACATGTTATCAATTAACAACCGGTTTTGCAGGATAAAATTCCTAAACGGACATGTTATGATAACATTTACATTACCCTAAGACTAAACTACATAAGTCTTTTATAGGGAAGCAATTGGGCCTGTTACCCGCTCAAAATCCAAAAAGGCCAAGATAGAACCACTGATAAACCAATCAGTCTCTTCATTCTTCCATTTTTAATTACATTTACCTAATGTCATGCTCTCCATATGTAATGGAAAAAAAGAATTTGTGGATTGAGTAAACAAATTTGATAGACTTAGCCATTCTAATCGAAAAGAATTGCCACACCATCCAATCCGAGGGTACGAAGATACCTACATATACAGAATCCCCTACACAAGGAGGAGTTCAAGGTCCGGAAAAAATAATTTCGGAACCTCAGTTGGATACAACCAACAAAGACCCTGAACACACCCATCTCAAAGGAGATCTAGAAAACGGTGATATCAGGAAGAAGGTCCTTCAAATGGATGAAACTATTCGTGTTCTCAAAGGGATTGGAACACATGGCAGTGTTTCATATACAGACCTTTGCATATTTCCTGGTGTTCATTATCCAGAGAAATTCAAGACCCCTGATTTTGAGAAATATGACGGATTAGGGGATCCTTATACACATTTAAAAGTGTTCATTGGAGAACTTGGGTCTTACGCGGAAAATGAAAAGCTCAGAATGCAGATATTTCAGAAAAGTCTGACTAGAGAAGCCCATTCATGGTATACCAGATTAGACAACTCAAAGATCCATAGCTGGGAAGAGCTGGCTCACGCCTTCCTTACTCAATACGTTTTCAATCTTCGATGGCTCTGACCGGCACCAAATTACCAAGGTCAAGAAAAAAATCTAACGAGTCATTTAGAGAGTACACTCAAAGGTGGAGGTGCCTTGCTGCTCAAGTTATTCCTTCCATGACGGAATCAGAAATGGTCATGACTTTCATAGATGTACAGGAAGCTCTTTTCTATGAAAGAGTTCTAGCTGGTATTGGCAAACCATTCTCTGAAATGATCAAGCATGGAAAAATGGCTGAGATGGGATTGAAGTCCGATAAAATTCAAGACCTAGACGCTCTTAAAGCTGTTGCTGAGCACATCCAGTCCGGATCTTATCGAAACAACCCCCGAAAGGTCCATAAAAAGAAAGAGGAGGATGTTTCCTTGATACTACAAGGACAAAAATGCAATCAAAGCATGCCTATGTAGAGGAGAAACTACTCCCCTTTTCCAGCATAATATTCAAACCCTCCATTGTCTAAAAGATGAGAAGTAAAGCAGACTCGAACGTTCACACCCTTAGGGGACTCACTCGAGAATGTTCTTGCTCTTCTAACTGCTCAGAAGAAAATTACACATCTTCTTCCACCAGCCAACCCTAATGGGAGGGGTTTTAATGCTACTCGGAAGTGTGCCTATCATACCGGAGTACCTGGACATGATTCTCAAGATTGTTGGGCCTTGAAGCATAAGATTCAAGATCTAATAGAAAATGGTGAGATCGTGGTCACCAAACTAGATCAGCCTCATATGCAAGACAACCCTCTTCCTCAACACAAAGAAGAAGAGGTCAACATGATCAGTTGGAGCACTGTACAAGGTTCCAATTCTAACGGCGAATCATCCCAACCCATCAAAGACGGTGTTGACAAATAGGATCATGCAAAGTTCCAGTTTACCATGGAACGAAAGATGAAAGCTCTTTCCAAACAAATTGAATAATCGCGTAAGCGGTGACCCACCAAAGATCAAGTCACATGCCAGTTAATCAGGAAGGAGCATGCCTATCTCGTTCCTTTTGTTATGAATGCCTCCTCACCACCTTCAGAAAGCGAAGCTATGGAGGATAAGGTTGCGAAGAGAGCAAATGCTAAAGCCCGTCGGGATTTTGCCAATCAGAGGGAATTCACCTATTTGGGCCAATCTGTGGAGGAGATATTACAGATGTTGATTAACGAAGGAAGAATTACCTTCCTTCTCCCTTCAATCAATCCCCGTTCAGGATGGTTCAATCCTGATGAAATATATCAATATGATTCACATTCTCGCGGTCACAACACAGAAGAATGCTGGGCACTCCGCCATCTCATTCAGAATCTTATTGATAGCGGTGTCCTGCAAATAGCAGATGACTACACTGTACAACTCAAAGGTGTGAATGCATGTCCTACCAAATGGAAGGGATCAATAGCAGTTATATCTGAAGTGGATGATGAGAGGTTGGAATTATAATAATGATGATAAATGTTGTTAAATATATTGAGGTGTCTTTTTATGAAGTCGCAGAAGTTTATATATATATATTTTATATATATAAATTTTGTTTTATTAGTATTATTAATGTAATAAAACAGAAAAGCTTTTTATATAAAACAGAATACTTTTATAAAGTTATTTATTTTATTAGATAATAATTTGAATATAATATATTTTATTTATCATAGTGTTTCAGATAGTAAAATCTTTTTATATAAAATGTAATACTTTTATAAAGTAATTTGTTTTATTAGACAATAATTAGAATATAATATATTTTATTATGCATAGTGTTTTATATAATTGTCGCATAGTATTTTGCATAGTAAAATCTTTTTATATAAAATGAATACTTTTATAAAGTTATTTATTTTATTAGATAATAATTAGAATAAAATATATTTTATTATGCATAGTATTTGCATAGTGGTTCAGATAGTATTTACATGTAAAATCTTTTTATATAAAACAGAATACTTTTATAAAGTTATTTGTTTTATTAGACTATAAATAGAATATATTATATTTTATTTAAAAGATTTTATTTTATTAGAATATTTTATTTATACTGCATAGTAAATCAATATGGATCGTCCGTTTAAAAGTAAATCAATCTAGACCGTTCATGAATTAATTACTATTCAGTCCATTCTCCTATAACTAGAAGCTCATTCATTCATTATTTCTTACGAATTCACTAAAACTCTAGAGAGAGAAAGAAGAAAAGTATTCTGCTACTCACTTTTCCAATATCCAGTTTCTTCTAAGGTAAGGGGTATTATTTCTTTCGTATTCATGAAGAGAACTTATGTTATTCCATTCTTTATTATTCGTTGAATAACTCAGATACGCTGCTACCCTATACTTGGTGAAATTCTTCTTTTATTCAATTCTTTATTATTATGTTGGAATAACCTGTATATGCGAAGTACCACATACATGGTGAAATTCTTCTGTTATTCCATTCTTTATTATTATGTTGGAATAACCTGTCTATGCGAAGTACCGCATACATGGTGAAATTCTTCTGTTATTCCATTCTATATTATTATGTTAGAATAACCTGTATATGTGAAGTACCGCATACATGGTGAAATTCTTCTGTTATTCCATTCTTTATTATTATGTTGGAATAACCTGTCTATGTGAAGTACCGCATACATGGTGAAATTCTTCTGCTATTCCATTCTTTATTATTATGTTAGAATAACCTGTATATGCGAAGTACCGCATGCATGGTAAAATTCTTCTGTTATTCCATTCTTTATTATTATGTTGGAATAACCTGTCTATGCGAAGTACCGCATACATGATGAAATTCTTCTGTTATTCCATTCTTTATTATTATATTGGAATAACCTGTATATGCAAAGTACCGCATACATGGTGAAATTCTTTTGTTATTCCATTCTTTATTATTCATTGAATATATCACGTGCATGCAGACACGCATTGACATTGGTTCCATTATTTATTATTCTCGTTGGAATATCACATGCTCGTGTTTACGCATGACCTAGTTCCGTTATTTATTATTCTGTTGGAATAACCTGTTTGTGCGGTCTATCGCATGCATGGTGAATTCTTCTGTTATTCCATTCTTTATTATTCTTTTGGAATAACCTATCTATGTGAATTATCACATGCATGGTGAATGATCATTTGTATTCATTCCTTGTTAATTTGTGAAAATGATCTGTCTAAGTGGATTCTGCATGGGCGATTTAAAAATCCATTTGTAGTTTCATATATTCTCTTATACTCAGTTGGTTAAAGCTTTGACTTCTATACTCCATGAAATTAGTGGAATATCCTTGATATTTGCGCTTCATCCAGTATCTTTTCGTGGAAATATTCTTCTGAGCATTCTTGAATTTTACTCCACAAAGAAGTATCATGTTGACAATTTGGGCGTTATTGGTTCCTAGATAAATTAATTCTTGAACTTGTTTTATTGAATTCTTATATCATTGTCATCATCCTCATGTTTATATTATATTGAAAGTCATTTGTGGCCTGTAGTGCATAGATGGACTTGATATGATTATGACTAGGGATTAATCGGTATAATCATGACCGTAATGTTACAAATAATGTGGTAAAAGTCCTCATTGGCCCGTAGTGCATTGATGGACAGTTGTTGGCATGATCATGACCATTGATGAATACACGAATATCCTTGGTCCGTAGTGCATGGATAATTTGTGGTTGTGATACTAATGAATATCCTTGGCCAGTAGTAGTGTAGAGATGATGTGGATTATTTATTAAAATTTGAGTCCCAAATGATAAAAGTGATGAAAAACCTTTTTAAATCATAAAAGATAGTAGATTTTATTCTCTACTTGACTCTTTTAATGGATTGCTTGTTCCGCTGTAGTTAAACTTGATGTTTGTTATTTTTTATCAGTTTAACATTGTTGAAGACTAATGATAATTTATTCTACATTATCTTAGTTATAATATTTCTTACTAAGCTAGTTGAGCTCAACCCTTTCTTTCACTGTTCTCTTCAGGAAATGAGAACGTAGCTGGGACTAGTTGGGGAACGGAGTGACGGTCCAGATGATAGTATTAGTAGTCCTCACTATTCTGTTAAATAGTGTGACAATAAATATAATGAGGACTCCTTTGAGTGTGGATATTTTCTAGATGACAATATTCTTATTAAAACTCTCAATTTATGTTTTGTCGTATTTTACACGACAGCTGTATTATTAAGTTGTATTTGTATTTTATACCATGTTTATGACGACTCAGAATAGGTGATGTATACCTATTTTGGGGGCGTCACAGTTGGTATCAAGGCTTAGGGATATGATCCCTGGCTGAGATGTGAGACAAGAACTAGGAGGGGAGAGTCGGGAATTCCTTCGTCAGTATGACCTACCTAAATTTATTTGGTATTTAATTGTTCGGTCAGAGTATATGGATAATATGTGATATGTCAATTAACCCTTGTTTTGTGGCAGTGTTTGAAAATGGCAGCTGAAAATGTTAACAATAGAGCGAATGACGCGAATGTTTCTAAGAGGTTTGAAACTTGAGATACGTCAATACCTCATTTCTCATAAACATTGTTTATATCCAAATGTTGTGAATAGGGCTCAGTTATTGGAGCGCGATAATGAGTCAGCACAACCAAAAGGTAATGACCAGCAACACGATAATAATCATACCGATGGCAACGACCATCGGAACAATGATAACCAACGTGGAGGAAATTATCATGCCAAGAATGGTAACCACTTCGGTGGTAATCATGGCCAAGATAATAGAAGTGGAAATTTTAAGAAGAGAAGGTTCAATAATGATGGAAAGACATCAGCATCAGCACCCATTTCAAAGGAGGAAGAACGACCACTGGTTGTATATTTCAAATATGTACAGGAGGGACACATCCGTCCAAACTGTACGCAACAATCCAAAGCGTGTTTCAATTGCGGAAGAGAAGGTCACCTAGCTCGATTTTGTCGTGTAGTGAAGTCAAGTCCAGCTGGGATAGTGATGCCAAAGGATGTCTCAGACAAGTCAAAGTCGGTAGTTTAAGTAAGAGCATTTATCGAGGAACCCGAACGAAGTTATCACGAGTAAGTTAAACATAAACGCTTACGAAGTCTATACCTTATTAAATATCGGTTCTACCCATTCTTTTATCTCTCTTGCTTGCGCTTAACGTTTAAATTTGACTCTTGAGAAATTAGACTTTGACTTATCTGTTGAAACTCCATTAGGAGAAACCTTCGTTACCTCCACTGTCTATAAATCTTGTTTGATTCATATCGATACCCTAACGTTACTTATCGATCTTATCTCTTTGAAAATACTTGCCTTTGATGTGATTTTAGGAATCGATTGGTTAACTATTCATCATGCTTTTCGTAAGGTTGTTAGCTTTCATATTCTTAACCAACCTATCATGCGAATTCAAGTAACCAAACCACTAAAGTCAATCATTGTCATATCAAGCCATAAGTAAAAAAGCCCTCGAGCCCCTTCATTTGGTGACTTCCAAGTCTTGGAATACACCGAAGCTAGAATATCCGTAGGAAACGTCGTGAATAACGGTGGCAAGTTGATAGATATCAATGTGATGTGCTATCCAAGTCTTGGATGAGAGTCACAGTTTTTAAACGATATTTTTATTGTTAATAAATTTCTTGACGTATTCTTGAAGACTTCTTAGCCTACCCCTAGAGCGTGTAATCGAATTTTGTATTGACCCCAATACAAAACCCATTTCTAAAACCCTCAAGTATTTCTTCACCCAAAACGAACGTATAATGTGCCAAAGACGTTGGCTCGAGCTGCTGAAGATTACGATCATACCATTCAATATCATTGTGGAAGAGAGAACGTGGTAGCTGTCGCAATGAGTAGAAGATCGTATGCATTTACGAGTGCGATGTTGTTAACATAAAAACTCATTTCGTATAACTTACAAATGATGAAGATAGAGTTAAAGACTCTAGAGACCCACGTGATGATAACGAATATACGAGTAGGATCGACTTTAATCGATAAAGTTAAAGCCGCTCAAGCTACATACTCAAAGCTGATGAATGTGAAGAAGAAGGTTTAAAAGGGCGTTATTCTAGAAGCAAGAATCGATGAAGAAAGGAAATCTCAACCCTCGATTTTATTGGCCCATTTGAAATCCTTGATCGAGTAGGAACTGTGGCCTATAGACTCGTTTTACCGCCAATTATGTCACGTGTTCTTAACATTTTTCACGTATCGATGTTACGTAAATATGTGGATGACCCAAACCACATTATTAAATTAGAACTAGACGATATAGCAGAAGATTTAACGTATGAGGAGATACGAAGGATCGTATTCAACACTCAAGGGTTATACCTCAAGAATTAGAATCTGAAATGAAGTCAAGGTATCCTCACCTCTTCGGCATACCAGGTACGTACGTAAATTTCGAGGGCGAAATTTCATAAGGAGGGAAGATTGTGAGACCCCAAATTTTATGAATAAAGATTTAAATTTCTCAAAATATTTTTTTCAAAATTATGGTGTGGATTTGATATAATGTTATAGTTGTTGGTAATATTTATAAATTTTGCAAAGTATGCAAGTTGTTATATAATATTCGATTGGCCTCAGAATATTCGTTTTAACAGGAATATTCAGATGCGACAAGACAATCATTGGTGGACCCCACAATGTAATTATTGCTTGATCGAGAAAACGACAAAAATATTTTTATTAAAATAATGGCGGAAGTTTTACCGTTAAAACTGTTGAACTACTCTCAGTAGTAAAAGTACAATGAATACGCGTGTGGTTGCATAAGAAGACACCGGTATTGATTATTGATGCTTACGTGAGAAGTCACTCGGTTTTGTTCAATTATCGCTTAAAGAATTGTTGATAAGATCTCACGTTATTTAAATTATTTCGATATTTTATATATTATTAAATCAATAATTGAGATGATGAGTTATTAATATTATTATTTGCAATATTAACGATGTCTAGAAGTTCATCAAGGAGAGGTTTGGTCCCTAATTGGCGTCGATAAGAAGAAATCCTTATTGAAAAGCCCCTCTTTCCGGGAACAACTCGGTCAATTAATAATGTGAATTATAATAATGATGATAAATGTTAAATATATTGAGGTGTCTTTTATGAAGTCACGAAGTTTATATGTATATATATATATATATATATATATATATATATATATATATATATATATATTGTTTTATTAGTATTATTAATGTAATAAAACAGAAAAGCTTTTTATACTTTTATAAAGTTATTTGTTTTATTAGACAATAATTTGAATATAATATATTTTATTATGCATAGTGTTTTTCATAGTAAAATCTTTTTATATAAAAATGTAATACTTTTATAAAGTTATTTATTTTATTAGACAATAATTAAAATATATTATATTTTATTACGTATAGTATTTTTCATAGTAAATTTTTTATATAAAATAGAATATTTTTATAAAGTTATTTATTTTATTAGACAATAATTAGAATATAATATATTTTATTATGCATATAGTATTTACATAGTGCCCACATAGTGTTTTCAGATAATAAAATCTTTTTATATAAAATGTAATACTTTTATAAAGTTATTTGTTTTATTAGACAATAATTAGAATATAATATATTTTATTATGCATAGTATTTGCATAGTGTATGTGACAACCCGATATTTTCTATATAAATAAATCATAAATTTTTTCGTATAATTTTTTTATTTAAAATAAATATGGGTGATATGTACAAGTAATATGTATATGTTTATATGTGTGATAAATAAAATTTATTTATTACATTAATTATTACGTATAATTTTATTTTAGAAATATTGATTATTATAAATTATATTCTTATAATAATTAATTTTATATTAGAAATGTTTTATTAATTATTTTTCCATGAAAATATAAGTATATATTAATTAAATAATATATGAAATGATTTTTAGAATAATTATAATAATTATTTTATTATATGAATTTTGTTCAAAGGGTTATTAAGTTAATTATTAATAAGGTTAATTACGACAAATAAATCGGATATGGAATCCAAACCTTAATTTCAGGTTTTGATCAATGCATGAGAATAATATTATAATATTAAATATATTTTGATTTTTCAAAGTTTATAAATATGTACTGTATATACGTACTGATGTTGGTTGGTCAATTATGTTTTATCCGACCAAACCCCAAAGCATTAATTGGTTTAACCTGCTTTTTCAAAATTAAATGGGAAATTCAAGATGTTATATAACCGTGTGTTATATGATTTATGTTATAATAATATGCTTATTATGGAAAACCATAATTATGAATGAAAAACCTAATTCCTGAAATTAGAAACCCTAATTTGAAACCTAAACTAGTATTTTGTGATCAGTCAGAAATTGTGTTACTGTGATTAATAACATGTATGATAGATTTTATTTGCTAATTAAGGTAAACCTAATTAGTAAATTAAAACCCTAAAACCTAGAACCCTAAATTGATAATTAGAAAATTATAATTGTAATTTGGTAACCCTAATTACCAAAATTATAAACCCTAATTGTTATAATCAGTAAGGTTAATTATATTAGTGTTATTAAACCCCAATGTGCATGTATAATTAGAAGCCTAAGCTAATTAACAAAACCCTAATTATAAATTTTGGAAAATAAAATTGTTATTTTATACAAATCATAATTGCTAAACCTTGTAAATGCAATGTGTTAAACCTTAGGGTTAAACCCTAAGGGGTCAAACCCTAAGGGTTTGCTAATTGACCAATGTGCCATAAACATCTCAAGATAAATGACCACTATGCCCTTTTGAGCATTAAAGAAGCTAATATGTAGGTTTTGATAATAGGTGGAGTTGGTGACCTAACCTTACTAACCCCATGTGATGATAATTGACAAAGAATCAAATTTCTAAATCGCCCAAGTCCATCAGATGCAAGCTCTATATATAGATCGAGAGAGAAGCTTGCATTTGTTAGCCATTTTGCATAAACACCCAACCAATCCTCTCTCTCACTAAAACCAACGAAATTATAGTATCATTTCGGTCCCATTTTCAAGCCCCAATGAAATCCACTAATGATTCATAAAGCCAAAATCAAAAATTTCTCATTTAAAGGTATAAACCCTATTCAAAAATCTGAACTATGATTCATTGTTAGATGTTATGATTTGATGTTGTAATGTGTTGTTTGTAGTCTAATTTAGTGATCCGGGTTGGTAGTATACAAATCCATAACATCTCGAAGTCTTCAAATCGTTGATTTTCAAAAATCGGAAAAATTAATCGTGGTCCGACTAAAAGAATGTCGAGCCATGATTCTTGTTCATTTGTTGTTTTTGATGTTTTATTGTTTGGATCTATAGTTTGCTATGTTATCTTTCATTTGCAAGTGGTAGTGTAACAAATTGATGTCTAGAATTGAAGTTATTAACGGTCAAAGACCGTTGACCAACCACGATCGGCCAAAAATCCTGGGCAAATTTCTGTAATTGAAAAGCGCACGTCGACAACTTTTTTGTAACGCCCAGATCTTTGGGTTGTTTGTTGTTTTGTTTCAATTTTTGTATCAATGTTGTAAAATGGTATATTAACTACGAGATTAAACTTTTAGATCCCTGAAATCATGAATAGATTGAAGGATATGTTCGGTCAAACTAGCATAGGAGATCACGGATTTGTGTTTTTGGAAATTTCCAGAAACCGTATGAACTAGTTTCTGACAGTAGTTTGACCAGATTATTTATGCTTGATATATTGTTATTATGAAGATATTTTGTTATAGATCTCTAGTCCTACATGTGGTTTACATACTGAAGTTTATACATCACAAAAACAATGCTCGATCAACATGTAGTGGATGCCCAAAGTGAATGTGTCCGACGGTTTCTTTTGAGGGCTCGAAGATCTCTCAGATTATGTGTTATGATCATTTTTTTTGTTTTCGTCATGTAGACTATGCATTAATACTACAAGATCAAGTCTTATTTCATCGAGAAGCTATACACGAGTTGTCGATACACTCGCCAAAGAAGAAAGACACACGATCATCGAACACGGTGTTCAGGTTTAGCCAAGAACACGAAGAACACCTATAATGACGGTTTTTGTCGCTATAGTGGTCTTTAGCGACGCTTTTTGATAAAAATTATATTTTATATTAAATAATTAGTATTAATTAGTTTTAAATTATTAAAATACAAAATAAATTATTAAAAATTATTTTAAGGTCCTAAAATTATATTTTAATTATTTTGAATATATTTCATAAATATTTAATATTTTTGGAATATTAAAAGTATTTAATTTATTTAATTATAATATTAAATAAATTATTTAAAATGATTTTAATACATAAAAAATCATTTAAAATCATATTATAATATTTTAAGTTATTTTTAATGAATGTTAATATTTTATGGTAAATTTCATTAATAAATATATATTAATGATAATTAAGTTATTTAATAAATGAATTAAATAAATAG
The DNA here is from genome assembly GCA_020205615.1 of Panax quinquefolius. NCBI lineage: Eukaryota > Viridiplantae > Streptophyta > Magnoliopsida > Apiales > Araliaceae > Panax > Panax quinquefolius. The sequence continues at coordinate 22,139,822 of CM035152.1, forward strand.
ATTAAAAATGATTTCATTATATTAAAAATCATTTTAAATAATAATAAGGTATTTAAAAATATTTTAAGTTATAAAATATAACTTTTAATATTTAAAGGTTAAATTCATTAATTAATTATTATTAATGATATTAAAGTTATTTAATAATTATATTAAATAAATTAGTTTAAAAATGATTTTAATATTATAAAAATCATTTTAAATGAAAATAAAGTGTTTAAAGATATTTTAAGTTATAAAATATAACTTTTAATATTTAAAGGATAATTTCATTAATAATTTAATATTAATGATATTAAGTTAATATAATTGATATTAAATTTATTTAATAATTATATTAAATAAATAGTTTAAAATGGTTTTATTAAGTTAAAGATCATTTAAAAATGATATAAATGAATTAAAATATTTTAAGTTATAATTAATGACTTTTAATATTTGGATAAATGGTACATTAATATTTAAATATTAATGATGATTATTTAAAATAATTTTAAATGTTTTAAAAATCATTTAAGGGTAATATAAATGTTTTAAAAATATTTTGAGTTATTATAAATAACTTTAATATTTTAGTAATGGTTTCATTAATAGTTTAATATTAATTAAATATTAATGATAATAGAATTGTTTGATATTTAAATCATTTAATTATGATTCCGGTGGTTGAAAATTCATGATAAATTATAATAAATGTTTTAAAATTATATTAAGTCATTTAAAAATAATATGACTCGATATTTACGAGATGTTTAATTTAGAGATAGAGTCTTAGACTCGATTATTACTAGGATAAAGTCACAAGAGATCGACATGTTTCGTAAATCGATCCTGACTTAGATAATTTGGTTAGATAAATGTTTATTTGTGATCCAATGATTGTTGGACCTAAGTGACAATGTGATTAGGTAATGTTCTGACTGCAATAGGCAGTGTTATATGTTACGATATGTTATACTAATCAGTAAAATGATTTTATTAATGATAGGTGATTTTATAAAAGATAAAACTAAGTGGCAAATTTGTAAGCAGCGTATCAGGCAAGTATCCTACCTTTGCATTTTCTTTATGCAATGGACATGAGTAAGAATGTTTCAGAGTTATATTATTACTGTACAGATTATTAACCCTATATTATATATGTCCATTGATTATCAACATGTTAGTATATGGTAATTCAGATATATATTATGTTCGTTAATTTCTACAAAATGGTTATACAAGTGTCCCCACTTGGATAATCATTGCAGTTAACCAAATTACCCGTATATATATATATATATGTTGAACTATAGATTATTGTTGATCAAGATAAAACCTTTGGTTTGGAACCCCGACAGGTATGAACATCCCGTTCACGGGAAAATTTTTATGTGCCCAAGGCAGCCAGAGTGAACGATCACATCGTTCTTGTTATGTAGTATTGATCAATACAGGGTACAACGGGCTGATCACCCCCGTGCCCATAAGTTATAATGGTTTACAAATGAAGTTCTGTTTAACCTTTTCGAAAATGAAAACAATGTTCATAGTATGTCACTTTAACCCTATTTATAGTCAATACGTAGTTTCAAAAGTTTGAAAGAGAGTTGTTATGCTACTATTATCCTTGGTACAGATTACTTCACAACTATTGACTTGTTGTAGAAGGATAGTATATAAAGAAAACATTTAAATTCTTTCAAATATATATATATGATTGTTAATACTTCATTGGGCACTCAAATGCTCATCCTTGCTTAATTTAAATGTTTTTAGCTAAGTGCGAACAACCTGAAGGCTCCACTAAGAACAAGGGAAAGGGGAAAGTTGCTGAGTGAATGCAGTATTGTTTTATGTAATATTTTGAGATTATGAATACTATGATATCTAATTATCTAATATTATGTAATAAATGTTTAAAGGTCTCGTACCTGGGGATTAGACTCTATTGATATGAAAATTAAGTTGATCTTTATATTATTGTTATTATTATTAGTATTATTCCGCTCATAGAAATGGTATCGTGAAGCACCGAGTTCGGGTTTCAAGTACCCGGATTTGGGGGCTTTACAGTGCATGCATAGTATTTCCACAGTAAAATCTTTTTATATAAAACAGAATACTTTTATAAAGTTATTTATTTTATTAGACTATAAATAGAATATATTATATTTTATTTAAAAGATTTTGTTTTATTAGAATATTTTATTTATACTGCATAGTAAATCAATATGGACCGTCCGTTTAAAAGTAAATCAATCTGGATCGTTCATAAATTAGTTACTATTCAGTCCATTCTCCTATAAATAGAAGCTCATTCATTCATTATTTCTTACGAATTCACTGAAACTCTAAAAAGAGAAACTATAGAGAAAAAGAAGAAAAGTATTCCGCTACTTCACTATGTCAGGTTTGTAATATTCAAGAACACAATCAAATTGCAAAATAATGCGGAAACGTGGAAAAACAGAGTTTAAAATTTTACAAACCATATATCCGGATCACCCTTTATGCACAATTATTAATTATACGAAAAGAAAAAGAATAAAATCATACCCTTAAAGATCGAGCTTCCTCAGGTACAAGTTCACCTCTAATCCTTTTCGCGTTCAACTTGAATCCACCGGGTTTGGTTCCTTCCTTTGATCAACGTTATCCACCCAAGTGTTTGGCCTCTAGAGGTGATCCACCAAGGAAGAATAAGAATTCAAGAAGATGGGGTGTTTTTGCTCAAACCCTAGTTTTTCCTATCTCTATAGAAAAAGGGCGTACTCTCCAACAAATTGGAATTATATCGTAGTTATAAAAGTCAACAACCCCCTTCACCCATAATAAGACTCCTCTTATTTATAGATGTGGGCAACCCACCTTAACAATTAAGGAATTAAGTTTTATTTAATTAATTAAATTCTTTTAATTAATTAAGCTCCCTAATCTTATTAGGGATAATTAATTAAACTCCTTTAACTAATTTTCCTTCCTAATCCAATTAGGAATAAATGAGAGTACTTATATTAAATTAATTCCTAAACTCTTTTAGAAATTAAAATAATAATAATTGTAATAATATTAATAAGACTCCTCTTATTAATTTATATTTAATATTTCTAAATATTAAATAATAATATTAAGCTATTTAATTTATTCTATCACCATAGATTAAATTAAATATACTTAATATATTATTACGATTATGCCATTAACTTCTTAAATAATTATTCTTCCTTTTATGGTGTGACCCTTTAGGTTCTCCATATTAAACCTAGGTTGTGAATAAATTAATTAGAACAATTTAATCTTATTTAAATAAATAAATTAAACAATTAATTTATTTAAATAAATAATATTTATTCTACAATCAGGATAAGCCTCCTAAGCGATCAACGACTTTCCAGATAATATAGATTTCAACATTAATCATTAAAGAACCTTTGAGTAAATAGTTACCAGACAATTCAATCCTTCCACCATACAATGTCCCAATTAAATATAAGACATGGAATTCTTGTCAAGTCTTATTTTATTTAATTATATGTATTTCGATCCTTAAATGCACAACTCCAAATAATGCAAATTAGAAACTCCTTTCTAATTTCATTCTCGCCGCCAAGGACTGACTCTTGGGTTGTCATTTATCGAATCACATAGACATTTCTCTTCTTTAATAGAAGTGGTAGATTTTTTATTGATCATACATTATCTCCATGTACAACTTATTATACCCAAGCATACCCTTTTGATATACCCTAAGGGTCTTAAGGAATAAGTCAAAGTATAACTCATCATACACAAGATACTATGATGATCTCAAGTCCAAGGATCACTTCAGTACTACTATCACTACAGAATTCCTATCGACAGCAAGTAAAACTCCATTAGGTATTCCTTAGCGAGCCACGCTCAAAGTTGAACTAATTCTCTAATAAGCACCTACATACTTGCTTTAGTGTCTCCACACAAATGATCATGAGATCAATCATCCTCATCCAATGAGCAAGCAACGATGTATCTAATCTATCCGGATTCACTAATCTCCAATTTAGTAATCCAATGATTAGGAACTATTTTAGTTTTAAGCTTTCTAAGAATTTAGATCTCATTAGAATGATCATCATCATTATTCTAAAAGCATTGCTTAAAACTATGGGTTTATCACATATTATAAAACAAAGATCATGTAGATAATTAAAAGCCTTTAATAAATAAATACTTTTTATTAATAAATGAATAAGATTGTTACAAAGTATATGCTTTATCATCAAACATGATTGGCTTGTGTGCATACTATTTTCAATCTCCCACTTGCACTAAAGCCAATCGCCATGGTATTTCATACCCTTCTTCTCTAAGTGACAATTATCCCGTTGTTGGATAAGCTTTTAGTTAATGGATATGTAATTGTTCATGAGAGTCCACTATCTCGTATAGTGATTTCCATCTTTCAATGATTCTAATAATCAAATGAAAGTGCCACAACACATGTTTAGATCCAAGATGAGACTTAGAACTATTCCTAGTTTCAGAATGAACTTTTAATCCAAACAATCAACTCATAGCCTTCATTTATAGCTATATACTTTGTCTTTATCACTAAACCAAAGAACTCTTTTGTTGTTTGGAACCTTTCCAATTCATCGCACTAATCTGCTCAAGATAACGCTTTACCTTAAAGTGGATTTTTCGTCATCTTGGTCCGTCTCGAAAAACTTGAGTCCGCTAAGCCCTCTAGTTTTAATTTAGACCCACCATGAATATGATCACATCCTTAGTGCTTTGGTTAAGCACTTTAAGATGTTTTTCACCGACTCATAGTGAACTTCTCCATAATATGACCGATCAACATCGTGTCTCGACATTTCATTGCATGCATGATTGTCACCATGCGACCTCTCTTTTCAGAGTCGTGGGGACTATTAAGAGAGATACACTCCATAGCTCATCGACATGAGACGTCTCTTGAGTTTGCCATGCTAAACGACTTTAGCATCAAATGAATATATCGTTCCTTGGGTTAAGTCGAGCATCCTCTTAAATCTATCTATATAGATTTATATCCCCAATTAAGATACTCTTCCAAATCATTCATGGAGGAATGTTTAAACAACTTTATCTTTACTGATTGTAGTATTGGTATGTCATTCCTTATCCGTAGTATATCAACATATAGTACTAGGAATGTCACGATGCTTCTCATCGACCCTTTTGTACACACTAGAACTCTTACCTCATCAGATGTAACTCGGATCATCATCTTCCGATGATGCGTACCTCATCATCATCATCCATGATGAATCCATACCCGCTAGGTATCTTCAAGACTATTTTTTGATTTATTTATTCATTTGTGGTACAATAGGTCTATCTACTCTACAAAGTTCCTCTTATTTGACTTATAGTGTTTTGTGGTTCTTGAACTTTTCAAGATCTATTATCCTCCCACTAGCCCCTTTTAATGATAAACACATTTATCTTAGAAGCGGCGTGTTTCGTAACAAACACCTTTTTCTAAGTAGAATTATAGAACATATACCCTAAACTTACTTTAGGATGTCCCACAAATCAGTACATATCAAATCTTGTCCCAAGCTTATCCTTGAAACCTTTTCACATAAGTTGGACAACCCCTTATCTTAACATACTTAAGATTAGGAATCCTCCCCGTCCATAACTTTTATGGAGTCTCAATGGATTTTGAGGTTACCTTTTCGTAGATATATGTACCATTTCTAGGACATGATCCTGAAGGATCTTTGGAATGTCGGTAAAATCATTTTGGACCGCACTCATGTCCAACAAGGTACAATTTTTCTTTTAGATACATCAATCAATTATTGTGTATCAAGAGGCGTCCATTATGAGAAAACCATTTGAGATGATCTAAAAACTTATTGCACAAGTATTTATTCCTTGATCTAATCAAAGAATCTTAATACTTTGCCAATTTGTTTCACTTCTGAATTCTTTGAACCTTTCAAATAATTCACACTTGTATTTCAACAAATACATACATTCAACTCTTTGAATAATCATCTCTTTTCTTATACTAGTTTGTTCAATTTGCAAAATTATTTTCACGTAAGTCAAGTATATAAAATCCATTAAGTAATATTCGATTCTATACAAAACATTATTATTATTATAAATAGAACAACAATTGTTCTTAAATATAATACCAAAAATTTTATTGTCCAACAATAAAATGGAAATAATGTTTCTAACAAGAATTGGAATACAATAACAACTTATCGACTTAATTGATTTGCTCAGAAAGCTTTGCTAAACTATAAGTTTCTATGGCTAATATGGCAACCTTTGCTACATTTCCCGCACATAGGATTACTTATATTTGTTTAGCTTTACTCTGTTTGGTCCTTCATAAATCTATATTTATGATAACCAAAGTCGGTATCCAATACCCAAGTAGAACCTCGACTTAAAGAAAATTTATTTCAATCATGAACAAAATCAGATTGTAAATCAAACTTCACTAAGCTTCTTTGGTTAGCCCTCGCAAGATGCTTCTCGCAGCTTTTTTCAATTGTCCAGCTTATTGCATTGGAAGCAAACTCCTTTGCTATCCGTGATCGCTTTTGCTCTTATTATCCTTTGTTTATGCCTTTCTATATACCTTCTTTGAATCGTTCTTCTTTTCAGAAGATCCTTTGGCCCCTACCAGTAAGACATGATCTTTCTTGGTTGGAAAGTGACTCTCATCATTTTTCAACATGTTAAGCAAATCAACAAAGCTGATATCTAGCTTGTCCATTTGAAAAATTCACAACAATTGTGAAAGGAGTCCGGGAGTGAGTACAAGATCAAATCTTGGCTCAACTCTCCATCCATGACAAAACCAGTTGTCCTAATTGATCAATCAAATTGATTATGTTAAGAACTTTTTGTCTGTACTATAGTGCCATTGGCCATTCTAGATCGGAAGAGCTCCTTAGATATCTGATATCTATCGCCCCTACTTTCCTCACCATCAACTACTTGATGTGCGGTGAATATAGTAGGAGCATCCATAGTTTCATGCTGACGCTGAAGCTCGTTACTCATGGATGCGAGCATGATGCATTGAGCCAACTGTGCATCATCTTGCCACTTTCTAAAAGTAGCAATCTCTTCCTCAGAGGCATTGTCTGCAACCATTGCAGGGATACGCGTATTAAGGACATAAGATAGCTTTTCAGCTATGAGAACTATTCTCAAATTCCTTAACCAATCCGTTTAATTCGGTTCGGTTAAATAACATCTAATATGTTTCGCAGTGATAGTAATTTAGACATTGTAAAATTCTATAAATGAATTTGTAATTAACAACATTTTAACATACATTCTTTTATTAATTACCAAAATAATTTAGGTCTTGTTTTAAATTGGTATCTCCCACTATTTTCTTCAAACTATATTACCCTCAATATATATAGTTCGACAATATCTAATTAAAGATTTGCTAGTGAGAATAAGGATCCCATTTCAAATGTATATAGCCTTGTGGTGACACAACAAACTATATATAAATAAATAGGTAGATAACTTTTGTCAATTACATCAACTATGCAACTCCTTTTCTTTTTGCCTCTTAGATTATTTTGATCAAGTGGTGGCACATCCGAATCAAAATTATCCAAGTTAAGTCCGACCTAGCACTCCATATATTCAAAAAGAAAATATCATCCTTGTGGTGACACAACAAAACAATATTGTTCAATTTTCTTTATAAGCATCAAATGTGATAATTAACATCTTAAATACTTAATACTTGCCTTGTGGTGACACAACAAACTCATATTAAATATTTAATACTCTATTAATTTTATCATGCTAGAAGGCGACGTTCGATATTCCAAATATCTTTGAACGCTTAGGACTTAATATAAAAAGTTGAGGGGTTTGTTATTAAATTTGTCTCATCTTGTTTAGCGCACATGCATATATATATATAAAATACGCGTCATATTAATGAACATGCGAAGCATGTTTACATAATATATAATATATATTATAAGCATGCACATATAGAATACTATATTCTACCTGGATTGATTATGGACTTTTATTCTAGTTTGGTTCATTAGAGCCACCAAGTGAACCAAAAGGTCAAACCCTAGGGGTGCAAGAAATAATATTTAAATATAACTATTACATTTAAAAACCCGGGCTCCATTACAAACGGGTCTTCATGCGCTTCTTGTCCTTGATCTCCAATTCTTCAAAATAATTCTAACTATTCCTATTACAAAACTATTTAAAATAAATAGAAACCTTGATCGTGATAAGGGAAGTACATAGAGGGAATAGAATTTACATTAAGAAAAATTAGAGAAGACGAGGTACACAGACCCCATTTAATAAAACCCATACATTCATGCATCCAACTAAAATAAAATCCAATCATATTGGTCGATAGTTCATAATCAATCCCATTTATTATCATACACATCACCATACGCATCAATAAATAACATTCATCTCATGAATAATAAACATTTAATATATATATTGATATCATTTAATGGGCAACTTTAGTTAGTATAAAATCTAATTTTGAATTAAAATAAACTCCTTTATTTTAATCCAAATTTAAATCAAAATAAAACTATTTTATTTTAATTTATCCTATTTTGAATAAAATAAACTATTTTATTTTAATCAAAATCTTTAATCAAAATAAACTCCTTTATTTTAATTAATTATGGAATCCAATTCCATGTATATATAAAAAAAATTATTAAAGGAAACACTAATTCTTTTCCTATTCACAAATAAACTCATTTATTTTGAATAATATGAAATCTTATTTCATATTTAAATAAAATCCTTTATTTAAGGAAACATGGATTCTTCTTTCCTATTCACAAATAAACTCCTTTATTTTGAATAATATGAAATCATATTTCATATCTAAATAAACTCATTTATTTAAGGAAATTAGGATTCTCTTTTCTATTCACAAATAAACTCCTTTATTTTGAATAATATGAAATCTTATTTCATATCTAAATAAACTCCTTTATTTAAGGAAACATATAATCCAATTTCAACTCCAATTAGTTATCATGGAATCCAATTCCAACTCTAATTAGTTAGCATGAAATTCTAATTTTAAAATTAAAATAAACCTTTTATATTTTAATATTAAAATAAACTTTTTATTTTAAGATTAAAATAAATTATCTATTTTAATTATAAAATTATTAAAATTATTATATATATATAATTAATATTATGGTAATATATATTATATATATAATATATATAATAATCATCAAGGGCCATGTTATCAAAAAAAAAAAAAAATGACTCACGTGTCCCATTTTAATCCTGCAGGCTGCAAGTGGTATTAAAGTGGCGCAGCATGATAGTGATTCTTTTAAAATTACTACCTGTAATCTTTTAAAATATTACCTGTAATCTTTGCCTCACGTGAATCACTTATTCACCCCTTTATCCCACCGTACCGTACATGTCCAATTAAATACAACAAAAAAACAACAAACTTCCGAAATTTATTACGGCTTTTTTTTTTTTAAATAAATTTTATACAATAAAATTATGCCCAATTAAATTGTTCTAAACACATATCAATATACACATCAAATTAAAACAATTAATAATTCGCATAAAGGTTTGGCTCTGATGCCACTGTCAGGTTTGTAATATTCAAGAACGCAATCAAATTGCAAAATAATGTGAAAACGTGGAAAAACAGAGTTTAAAATTTTACAAACCATATACCCGGATCACCCTTTATGCACAATTATTAATTAAACGAAAAGATAAAGAATAAAATCATACCCTTGAAGATCGAGCTTCCTCAGGTACAAGTTCACCTCCAATCCTTTTCGCGTTCAACTTGAATCCACCGGGTTTGGTTCCTTCCTTTGATCAACGTTAGCCACCCAAGTGTTTGGCTTCTAGAGGTGATCCACCAAGGAAGAATAAGAATTCAAGAAGATGGGGTGTTTTTGCTCAAACCCTAGTTTTTCCTATCTCTATAGAAAAAGGGCGTACTCTCCAACAAATTGGAATTATATCATAGTTGTAAAAGTCAACAACCCCCTTCACCCATAATAAGACTCCTCTTATTTATAGATGTGGGCAACCCACCTTAACAATTAAGGAATTGGGTTTTATTTAATTAATTAAATTCTTTTAATTAATTAAGCTCCCTAATCTTATTAGGGATAATTAATTAAACTCCTTTAACTAATTTTCATATTAATAAGACTCCTCTTATTAATTTATATTTAATATTTCTAAAATATTAAATAATAATATTAAGCTATTTAATTTATTCTATCACCATAGATTAAATTAAATATACTTAACATATTATTACGATTATGCCATTAACTTCTTAAATAATTATTCTTCCTTTTATGGTGTGACCATTTAGGTTCTCCATATTAAACCGGTTGTGAATAAATCAATTAGAACAATTCTAATCTTATTTAAATAAATAAATTAAACAATTAATTTATTTAAATAAATAATATTTATTCTACAATAGGGATAAGCCTCCCAATGATCAACGACTTTCCGGATAATATAGATTTCAACATTAATCATTAAAGAACCTTTGAGTAAATAGTTACCGTGATAATTCAATCCTTCCACCATACAATGTCCCAATTAAATATAAGACATGGAATTACCACAAGTCTTATTTTATTTAATTATATGTATTTCGATCCTTAAATGCACAACTCAAATAATGCAAATTAGAAACTCCTTTCTAATTTCATTTCGCTTTTGCCAAGGACTACTGGGTTGTCATTTATCGAATCACATAGGACATTTCTCTTCTTTTAATAAGTGGTAGATTTTTTATCGATCATACATTATCTCCATGTACAACTTATTATACCCAAGCATACCCTTTGATATACCCTAAGGGTCTTAAGGAATAAGTCAAAGTATAACTCATCATACACAAGATACTATGATGATCTCAAGTCCAAGGATCACTTAGACTACTATCACTACAGAATTCCTATTGATGAGCAAGTAAAACTCCATTAGGTATTCCTTAGCGAGCCACGCTCAAATGAACTAATTCTCTAATAAGCACCTACATACTTGCTTTAGTGTCTCCACACAAATGATCATGAGATCAATCATCCTCATCCAATGAGCAAGCAACGTATGTACCAATCTATCCGGATTCACTAATCTCCAATTTAGTAATCCAATGATTGGGAACTATTTTAGTTTTAAGCTTTCTAAGAATTTAGATCTCATTAGAATGATCATCATCATTATTCTAAAAGCATTGCTTAAAACTATGGGTTTATCACATATTATAAAACAGCATCATGTAGATAATTAAAAGCCTTTAATAAATAAATACTTTTTATTAATAAATGAATAAGATTGTTACAAAGTATATGCTTTATCATCAAACATGATTGGCTTGTGTGCATACTACTTTCACACTACTCCTATATCCAGTTTCTTTTACGGTAAGGGGTATTATTTCTTTTGTATTCATGAAGAGAACTTCTGTTATTCCATTCTTTATTATTCTGTTGGAATAACCTGTATTCGCAGGCTACCCTATACTTGGTGAAATTCTTCTTTTATTCCATTCTTTATTATTATGTTGGAATAACTTGTATATCAAGCAATCGCATACATGGTGAAATTCTTCTGTTAGTCCATTCTTTATTATTATGATGGAATAACTTTATCATCACAAGTACCGCATACATGGTGAAATTCTTCCGCTATTCCATTCTTTATTATTATGTTAGAATAACTCTGTATATATATAAGCACCGCATGCGTGGTGAAATTCTTCTGTTATTCCATTCTTTATTATTATGTTGGAACAACCTGTCTATGCGAAGTACCGCATACATGGTGAAATTCTTCTGTTATTCCATTCTTTATTATTATGCAGGAATAACTTGTATATGCAAAGTACCGTATACATGGTGAAATTCTTCTCTTATTCCATTCTTTATTATTCTGTTGGAATAACCTGTATACGCGGGCTACCCTATACTTGGTGAAATTCTTCTTTTATTCCATTCTTTATTATTATGTTAGAATAACTTGTATATGCGAAGTACCGCATACATGGTGAAATTCTTCTGTTAGTCCATTCTTTATTATTATGTTGGAATAACATGTCTATGCGAAGTACCGCATACATGGTGAAATTCTTCTGTTATTCCATTCTTTATTATTATGTTGGAATAAACTCATACATGCCAAGTACAAAGATACATGGTGAAATTCTTTTGTTATTCCATTCTTTATTATTATGTTGAACAAGTCGCCTCATGCATCAAGTACCGCATACATGGTGAAATTCTTACGTTATTCAATTCTTTATTATTATGCAGAATAACTTGTATATGCAAAGCAAATACCGTATACATGGTGAAATTCTTACGTTATTCCATTCTTTATTATTCTCGTTGAATATCCTCGTCATGCGTATTACGCATGACACGGTTCCATTATTTATTATTACATTTGGATCCCGTTCATGCGTACGCACGTGACGGTTTAGATTATTTGTTATTCGTTGGAATAACATGCATCTTGATCTATCGCATGCATGGTGATTTCTTCTGTTATTCCATTCTTTATTATTCTGTTGGAATAACCTGTCTATGTGGATTATCACATGCATGGTGAATGATCATTTGTATTCATTCCTTATTAATTTGTGGAAATGATGTGTCTAAGTGGATTACTGCATGGCTGACGAAAATCCATTTGCAGTTTCATATATTCTCTTATACTCAGTTGGTTAAAGTTTTGACTTCTATACTCCATGAAATTAGTAGAATATCCTTGATATTTGCGCTTCATCCAGTATCTTTTCATGGAAATATTCTTCTGAGCATTCTTGAATTTTACTCCACAAAGAAGTATTATGTTGACAATTTGGACTTTATTGGTTCCTGGATAAATTAATTCTTGAACTTGTTTTATTGAATTCTTATATCATTGTCATCATCCTCATGTTTATATTATATTGAAAGTCATCTCGTGGTTCAGAAAGTGCATAGATGGACTTGGTATGATTATACGACTGAGGATTAATCGGTATAATCATGACCGTAATGTTACAAATGATGTGGTAAAAGTCCTCATTGGCCCATAGTGCATTGATGGACGATTGTTGGCATGATTATGACCATTGATGAATACACGAATATCCTTTACGGCGTAGTGCATGGATAATTTATGGTTGTGATACTAATGAATATCCTTGGTCAGAAAGTGCGTAGATGATGATGTGGATTATTTATTGTCGAGTCCCAAATGATAAAAGTGATGAAAAACCTTTTAAATCATAAAAGATATTAGATTTTATTCTCTACTTGACTCTTTTAATGGAATGCTTGTTCCGCTGCAGTTAAACTTGATGTTTGTTATATTTTATCAGTTTAACATTATTGAAGACTAATGATAATTTATTCTACATTATCTTAGTCATAATATTTCTTCTTGGTCTAGTTGAGCTCACCCATTTCTTTTCTTCGTTCTCTTCAGAAATGAGAACGAAGCAGGACTAGTCTGGGAAGCGGAGTGACGGTCCAGATGATAGTATTAGTAGTCCTCACTATTCTGTTAAATAGTGTGACAATAAATGTAATGAGGACTCCTTTGAGTGTGGATATTGTCTAGATGACAATATTCTTATTAAAACTCTCAATTTATGTTTTGTCGTATTTTACACGACAATTGTATTATTAAGTTGTATTTGTATTTTGTACCATGTTTATGGCGACTCAGAATAGGTGATGTATACCTATTTTGGGGGCGTCACAGTCAATCATTCTGACCTTCGTTGAAGTAGTTTTCAACGGCTTACGTCACCAGACCATTCCCGATGCTACGCTAGAGTTGTCTCCAATGGTATGCAATATCAAACATGCCAGATATCTCTGTTGGGGATATCTTTCTGACAAATTATACCCCTGAACAAATCTGGACATTTTGACGCATTCAAGACCTGTGGTTTATGACACAGGGCCTTCCCGATGTTTTGACAAGGGTCATTTTCAATAATATTTATCATTTGTTTTTTAAACCCCATATTCGGGTTAATACCAATGACTTACATGTAGATCAAAAGTTTGGTATCTAAATTCTAGATTTCAGGCCCTTTCCGCTCAATTGCATAACACCTTTTTCCCTGATTTGACTTTTCATCTTCCAGGAACTCCGTTGTAACTCAAATTTGATCGAACCGGAGGGGGTGGGGACCACTTTTGGTGGCCGCAGGTAGACCCGTCGTTGTTGTTGGTTGACCCGCGACTCCCATCAAGTATATCTACTCCCTCTATTCTCTTTCACAAGACATTTTCAATTTGAATACAATAGAAAATCCAAAATTTCCTCTCCAGATCTACTAAGTTCGGGCTGCTTTTGGAAAATTCATCACCGTACAAACGTTCTTCACTACTCTGGTAATGTTTACATGTTTTCTTTTCAAGTTTTGACCGTTAGAACGTTAGATTTCATATAGAATGCTTCTAAACACAATGTAGTGAATATACATGCTCATATGACTTGATAAAAATTATTCAACTTAGTAAATGCTCATATGTTACCATGTTGAACGTATTGATGTGAAAAAATTGACTTTTGAGACATTCATTTGGCAACCATTTTTGCTAGTTTATTCATCCTATTTTAGGGCAAATGAGCATGGGTTTTCAAATAAAGCACACCTGGTAATTTTTCTGCAATGGTGGATTTCATTTTGATTTTTTTCCCATGCATATGAGATGTTTATGATTTTGGGTTAGTCTGCTACAGAATGGCCACCTGGTCATGCCTGTGTGCATGTGGACATCCATTTTACAAAGAAGACTGGCAAAAATTTTTCACGAGTCTGGTCATTTAATGTTCATGCAAATTTAACTCTACTGTGGATGTATGTTAACACAATGTATGTATTAGGACTTAGATTATGCATGAAGCAGTGATTTGAATTTAACGAGCTTTAAGTTTAGAACTTACCTCACCCTTTCTGAGGTGATTTGGAGACTTTGTCCAGATTATGGATCCAGATCAGCTGAGTAGCTCTCGTAGGGCCTCCTTAGATTTGAGGAGGAAAACTTCTGATGTTCCTCAGCCTCGTCCAGCCCAGCAACATCGCCGGTTGACTGAGTCAATTATTCGCCCTATCCTGGTTGAGAGGCCGGATGTCATGAACGAGGAAGAGGATGTTCATATTACAGATCATGTTCCTTCTTCTTCCATTCCCCGCTGGGAACTTCCAGCTATTAACGTACTGATTTCAGATCTTTTGGATGATTTGAGTCGTCATCCCTCGATCTACCTTCATGCAAACGAGGTAATAGCATTTCCATCTTTCTTTTCCCACTTTTAGGGCAAGGGTTTTGATCTTAATTTGCAATTAGATGCAGGTTCCCGGCTTTACTCAGCCCAGGGAACTGGTTTAACATTAACTCTTTGTACCAGACCCTCCATTAAGAGTACTGAGAGATCATCCATTCATGGGGATTTGAGGCTTTCTTTTCTATTCCTCCCCGTTGTTTCCCCTGTGGTTATCTGAGGGCTTTGTTGAAAACCTTTGGTTTCACTGCACCGATCTCTCCATTTCTTTGGATCATGAGATGATGATGACACCGATGGACTGGAGGTTCATCACTGGGTTAAAGTTTACATGGGCGTCAGTGCCTTTGGTGGCTAACATTTCCCCAACTGTCATTCGATCATTTTTGGGAGTTCCGGCCACGGTCCTCGAGGTCGAAGTGTGAGCCCCCAAAATAGGTATACATCACCCATCTCGAGTAGCCAAATACATGGTATGTAATACAAATACAACTTAATTATACAAACGCATGTAAAAATACGACAAAAAACATATCGAGAGTTTTAATAAGAATATTGTCATCTAGACAATATCCACACTCAAAGGAGTCTTTATTACATTTATTGTCACACTATTTAACAGAATATTGAGGACTACTAATACTATCATCTGGACCGTCACTCCGTTCCCCGACTAGTCCCGGCTACGTTCTCATTTCCTGAAGAGAACAAATGAAAGAAAAAGAGGTGAGCTCAACTAGCCCAAGAAGAAATATTATGACTAAGATAATGTAGAATAAATTATCATTAGCCTTCAACAATGTTAAACTGATAAAATATAACAAACATCAAGTTTAACTGCAGCGGAACAAGCAATCCATTAAAAGAGTCAAGTAGAGAATAAAATCTACTATCTTTTATGATTTAAAAGGTTTTTCATCACTTTTATCGTTGAGACTCAGCTTAATAAATAATCCACATCATCCCTGCACTACAGCCAAGGATATTCATTAGTATCACAACCATAAATTATCCATGCACTACGGCCAAGGATATTCGTGTATTCATCAATGGTCATGATCATGCCAACAACTGTCCATCAATGCACTACGGGCCAATGAGGACTTTTACCACATCATTTGTAACATTACTACCATGATTATACCGAATAATCCTCGGTTATAATCATACCAAGTCCATCTATGCACAATGCACCACATATGACTTTCAACATAATATAAGCATGAGGATGATGACAATGATATAAGAATCCAATAAAACAAGTTCAAGAATTAATTTATCCAGAATTCAATAACGCCCAAATTGTCAACATGATATCGCTTTGTAGAGTAAAATTCAAGAATGCTCGTAAGAATATTTCCATGAAAAGATATCGGATGAAGCTTAAATATCAAGGATATTCCACTAATTTCATGGAGTATAGAAGTCAAAGCTTTAACCAACCGAGTATAACATGTAATATATGAAATCGCAAAATGGATTTTTTCGTCATATATGCAGAATCCACGCAGCATGCATCATTTCCACAATTTAATAAGAAATGAATAATAAGGGTCATTCATCATGCATGTGGTAATCCACATGACATGTGTTATTCCAATGTAATAATAAAGAATGGAATAATGTAAGAATTCACCATGCATGCGATAGATCGCATGCATGTATAAAAGTTATTCAACAAAATAATAAATAATGGAACTGTGTCATGCGTAAACGCATGCATGTGATATTCCAAATGTAATAATAAAGAATGAAATAACAAAAGTCTTCATCAGCATGCATGCGATACGCATGCATGTGATATTCCAATGTAATAATAAAGAATGGAATAATGAAGAATTTCACCATATATGCAATAAATAATGATATACAATAGTTATTCTAATATAATAATAAAGAATGGAATAATGTAAGAATTTCACCATGTATGCGGTACTTCAGATGTACAAAAGTTATTCCAATATAATAATAAAAAATGGAATAATGTAAGAATTTCACCAAGTATAGGGGTAAATTTCACAGATATAAAGTTATTCCAATGTAATAATAAAGAATGGAATAATCTATTAATAAGTTCTCTTCATGAATACAAAAGAAATAATACCCTTACCTTAAAAGAAACCTCGGATATAGGAGTAGTGAAGTAGCGGAATACTTTTTTCTTTTTCTCTATAGTTTCTCTCTCTGTAGTTTGATGAATAAGAAATAATGAAGGAATGAGCTTCTATTTATAGGAGAATGGACCTGAATAAGTAACTAATTCATGAACGGTCAGATTGATTTACTTTTTAAACGACTATCCATATTGATTTACTATACAAAGATAAATAAATTATTCTAATAAAACAAAATATTTTAAATAAAATATAATATATTCTATTTATAGTCTAATAAAACAAATAACTTTATAAAAGTATTATGTTTTATATAAAAAGATTTTACTATGCAAACACTACGCAGCACTATACAAACACTATGCATAATAAAATATAATATATTCTAATTATTGTCTAATAAAACAAATAACTTTATAAAAGTATTCTGCTTTTATATAAAAAATTTTTTATGAAAAACTACTATGCAGCACTATGCAAATACTATGCATAATAAAATATAATATATTCTAAATATTGTCTAATAAAACAAATAACTTTATAAAAATATTCATTTTATATAAAAAATTTTTACTATGCAAAAAATACTATGCGTAGCATTATACAAACACTATACATAATAAAATATAATATATTTTAATTATTGTCTAATAAAACAAATAACTTTATAAAAATATTTTGTTTTATATAAAAAGATTTTACTATGCAAAATACTATGCATAATAAAATATATTATATTCTAATTATTGTCTAATAAAATAAATAACTTTATAAAAGTATTCTATTTTATATAAAAAGTTTTTATGTTTTATTACATTAATAATACTAATAAAACAAAATTTATATATATAATATATATATATATAAACTTCCGTGACTTCATAAAAAGACACCTAAATATATTTAACAACATTTATCATCATTATTATAATTCACAATATTAATCGACTGTGTCGTTTCTGAGAAAGAGGGCTTTCAATAAGGATTTCTCCCTATTAGGCGCGCAATTAATTAGGTGACCAAATCTCTCCTTGGCGTAACTTCTAGACATCGTTAATATTACAAATAATAATATTAATAACTTCGTCTATCTCAATTATTGATTTAATAATATATAAAATATCGACAATAATTGAATCAAATAACGTGAGATACTATGCAACAATTATCGTGAAGCAATAATTGAACAAAACCGAGTGACTTCTCACGTAAGCATCAATAATCAATACCGCGTGTGCTACTATGCAACCACGCATATTACATCGTAATTTTACTACCGAAAGTAGTTCAACAGTTTTAATTCAGTAAAACTTCCGCCATTATTTTCATAAAAATATTTTTTGTCTTTTTCTCAATCCGACAATAATTCTATTGTGGGGTCCACTAATGATTGTGCATTGTCGTATTAATATTCCTCGTTAAAATGAATATTCCCCACCAATTGAATATTATATAACAACTTGCATACTTTTTGCAAAATTTATAAATATTACCCACAACTATAACATTATCTCAAATCCACACCATAATATCAAAAAAAAATTTCGAGAAAATTAAATCTTTATTCATAAAATTTGGGATTTTACAATCTCCCTCCTTATGAAATTTTTGCCTCGAAATTTACGTGACGCATTCGGTATGTCAAGAGGTGAGGATACCTTGACTTCATTTCAAATTCTAACTCTTGAGGTATAACCTTTGAGTGTTGAATACGATCCTTTTTATCCAAGATTTTAACACGTATCTCCTCATACGTTAAATCTTCTGCTATCTCGTCTAATTCTAATTTAATAATGTGGTTCGGGTTGTCCACAAATTTACATAACATCGGTATATGATAAACGTTTTGAACACGCAACATATTTGGCGGTAAAAAGAGTCTATAGGCCACAGTTCCTACTCGATCAAGTATTTCAAATGGGCCAATTAAAATCGAGGGTTGAGATTTTCTCTCTTCATCGACTCTTGCTTCTAGAATAACGCCCTCTTGAACCTTATTCTTCATATTCATCAGATTTGAGTTTGTAGCTTGAGCGACTTTAACTTTATCGATTAAAGTCAATTCTAATCGTATATTTGTTATCTTCACGTGGGTCCCTAGAGTCTTTAACTCTATCTTCATCATTTGTAAGTTATACGAAATGGGTCTTTGTGTTAACAACATCGCACTCGTAAATGCATACGATCTTCTACTCAACGCGTCAGCTACCACGTTCGCTCTTCCACGATGATATTCAATGATATGATCGTAATCTTCAACAGCTCGAGCCAACGTCTTTGGCACATTATACGTTCGTTTTAGTTGAAGAAATATTTAAGGGTTTTAGAAATGGGTTTTGAACTGGGGTCAATACAAAATTTGATTTCACGCCTGGGGTAGGCTAGAAGTCTCTTGAGAATACGTCGAGAAATTTATTATTAATAGAAATATCATTCAAAAATCGTGACTCTCATCCAAGACTTGATAAGACGTCACATCGATACCTATCAACTTGCCATCGCTATTCACGACGTCGCCTACTGTAAAAAGTCCGGCGATGCGCATTCCATGAAGGAAGTCAACAACGAAAGGATCGGGGTTCTTTACTTATGGCTTGATATAACAATGATTAAACTTTAGTGGTTTGGTTGCTTGAATTCGCATAATAGGTTGGTTAGAATATGAAAGCTAACAACCCATTTAAATAAAAAAGCATAATGAGTAGTTAACCAATCGATTCCTAAAATCACATCAAAAGCAAGTATTTTCAAAGAGATAAGATCGATAGGTAACGTGAAAGTGTCGATTTGAATCAAACAAGATTTATAAACAATGGAGGTAACGAAGGTTTCTACTAACGAAGTTTCAATCGATAAGTCAAAGTCTAATCTCTCTGGAGTCAAATTTAAACGTTGAGCGCAAGCAAGGGAGATAAAAGAATGGGTAGAACTGGTATCTAATAAGGTATAGACTTTGCAAAAAATTATAATTAACTAACCCGTGATAACTTCGTTCGGGTTCCTCGACAAACGCTCAGAAGTTAATCTTCAAAAATGCTCTTCTTCCGACATCCTTTGGTGCCACTATCCCAAATTGGACTCGACTTTGGTGCACGACAAAAAATCGAGCTAGGTGACCTTCTTTTCCACAATTGAAACATGCTTTGGACGGCATCACGCAGTTTGGACTGATGTGTCCCTCCCCTCCACATTTGAAGCATATGATAGGTGGTCGTTCTCCTTCCTTTGAAAACGGTGTTGGTCTTCTTTGTCTTTCCATCATTATTGAACCTTCTCTTCTTGAAATTCCATTTCTATTATCTTGGCCATGATTACCACCAAGTGGTTACCATTCTTGGCATGATAATTTCCCCACGATGGTTATCATTGTTCGATGGTCGATGGCGTTGCAATTTGCAGATGATTATTATCGTGTTGTTGGTCGTTACCTTTTGGTTGTGCTAACTCATTATCGCTACTCCAATAATCGAGCCCTATTCACAACATCTCGAATATAAACAAAGTTTATGAGAAATGAGGTATTGACGTATATCGGGTTTCAAACATCTTAGAAACATTCAAGGCGTCATTCGCTCCTCATTATCGACCAAATGGGATGCAAACCGGGATAACTCGCAAACTTAGCCTCAGATCGCGATCACGGTCATATTATTTTGCTCCATTGCTTATCTCAACATTTTCGGATGCCATTTTCAAACACTTGCACACAAAACAAGGGTTAATTGACATATCACATATTATCCCTATACTCTAACTTCGACCAATTAAATACCAAATAAACTTAGGTAGGTCATACTAGAAAAGGAATTTCCGTCTCTCCCTCCTAGTTCTTGTCTCACATCTCAAACCAGGATCATATCCCTAAGCTTTGATACCAACCTGTGATGCCCCCAAAATAGGTATACATCACCTATTCTGAGTCGCCAAATACATGGTACAGAATACAAATACAAATTAATTATACAAACGTCTTGTAAAAATACGACAAAACATAGCTGAGACTTTTAATAAGAATATTGTCAACTAGACAATATCCACACTCAAAGGAGTCCTCATTACATTTATTGTCACACTATTTAATGTAATAGTGAGGACTACTAATACTATCATCCGACCGTCACTCCGCTCTCGACTAGCTAGTCTCGCCACGTTCTCATTTCCTGAAGAGAAAAGTGAAAGAAAGAGGTGAGCTCAACTAGCCCAGTAAAAAATATTATGACTAAGATAATGTAGAATAAATTATCAATAGTCTTCAACAATGTTAAACTGATAAAATATAACAAACATCAAGTTTAACTGCAGCGAAACAAGCAATCCATTAAAAGAGTCAGGTAGAGAATAAAATCTACTATCTTTTATGATTTAAAAGGTTTTTCATCACTTTTATCGTTGAGACTCAGCTTAATAAATAATCCACTTCATCCCTGCACTATGGCCAAGGATATTCATTAATATCACAACCATAAATTATCCATGCACTATGGGCCAAGGATATTCGTGTATTCATCAATGGTCATGATCATGCCAACAACTGTCCATCAATGCACTACGGGCCAATGAGGACTTTTATCACATCATTTGTAACATTACGGTCATGATTATACCGAATAATCCCTGGTCATAAACATATCAAGTCCATCTATACACAACAGGCCACGGATGACTTTCAACATAATATAAGCATGTGGATGATGACAATCATATAAGAATCCAATAAATAAGTTCAAGAATTAATTTATCCAGAATTCAATAACGTTCAAATTGTCAACTTGATACTGCTTTGTAGAGTAAAATTCAAGAATGCTCAGAAGAATATTTCCATGAAAAGATATCTTGAATGAAGCTTAAATATCAAGGATATTCCACTAATTTCATGGAGTATAGAAGTCAAAGCTTTAACCAACCGAGTATAATACAGATTATATGAAACGCAAATGGATTTTCACCCGTAAATGCGGTAATCCACATGAGTATGCATCATTTCCACAATTTAATAAGAAATGAATACGAAGGGTCATTCACCATGCATGTGGTAATCCACATGACAAAGTTATTCCAATGTAATAATAAAGAATGGAATAATGTAAGAATTCACCATACATGCACGATATAGACCGCATGATAAAAGTTATTCTAACGTAATAATAAATAATAGAATTAAGTCATGCGTAAACGCATGCATACGATGATATTCAAATGTAATAATAAAGAATGAAATAACAAAAGTCTTCATCGAAATGCGCGATAATCAAGATGCATAAAAGTTATTCCAATGTAATAATAAATAATGGAACTCATAAAGGATATTCCAATAGAATAATAGGTTAATGGAATAATAATAAAGAACTTCACCATATATGTATATTGCACATATATAGCGAGTTATTCCAACATAATAATAAAGAATGGAATAACATAAGAATTTCACCATGTATATAGTACTTGATAAACAAAAGTTATTCCAACATAATAATAAAAATGGAATAATGAAGAATTTCACCAAGTATAGGGTAGTAGCCACAGATAATGAGTTATTCCAATAGAATAATAAAGAATGGAATAATGAAGTTCTCTTCATGAATACAAAAGAAATAATACCCATAACTTACCGTAAAAAGAAACGGATATAGGAGTAGTGAAGTAGAAGAACTTTTTTCTTCTCTCTCTATAGTTTCTCTCTAGAGTTTCAATTGAATTAAGTAAGAAATAATGAAGGAATGAGCTTTCTATTTATAGGAGAATGGTGAATAGTAACTAATTCATTAACGGTCAGAGATGATTTACTTTTTAAACGACGACGGTCCATATTAATTTACTACGCAATTATAAATAAAATATTCTAATAAAACAAAATCTTTTAAATAAAATATAATATATTCTATTTATAGTCTAATAAAACAAATAACTTTATAAAAATATTATATTTTTATATAAAAAGATTTTTTACTATGCAAAACACTATACATGCACTATGCAAAACACTATGCATAATAAAATATAATATATTCTAATTATTGTCTTAATAAAACAAATAACTTTATAAAAGTATTCTGTTTTATATAAAAAGATTTTACTATGCAAAACACTACTATAATAAAATATAATATATTCTAAATATTGTCTAATAAAACAAATAACTTTATAAAAGTATTCATTTTATATAAAAAGATTTTACTATGCAAAAACTACTCTATATAATAAAATATAATATATTCTAAATATTGTCTAATAAAACAAATAACTTTATAAAAGTATTCATTTTTATATAAAAAGATTTTACTATGCAAAAACACTATGCGAGCACTATGCAAACACTATACATAATAAAATATAATATATTCTAAATATTGTCTAATAAAACAAATAACTTTATAAAAGTATTCATTTTATATAAAAGATTTTACTATGCAAAATACTATGCATAATAAAAAATATTATATTCTAATTATTGTCTAATAAAACAAATAACTTTATAAAAGTATTCTGCATTTTATATAAAAAAAATTTGTTTTATTACATTAATAATACTAATAAAACAAAATTTATATATATAATAAATATATATATATAAACTTCCGTGACTTCATAAAAAGACACCTAAATATATTTAACAACATTTATCATCATTATTATAATTCACAATATTAATCGACTGTGTTATTCCCAAAGAAGAGGGGCTTTCCAATAAGGATTTTTCCCTATGGCGCCGCAATTAGGTGACCAAATCTCTCCTCGATGTAACTTCTGACATCGTTAATATTGCAAATAATAATATTAATAACTTCGTCATCTCAATTATTGATTTAATAATATATAAAATATCGACAATAATTGAATCAAATAACGTGAGATACTATGCAACAATTATCAAGCAATAATTGAACAAAACCGAGTGACTTCTCACGTAAACATCAATAATCAATATCGTGTGCTACTATGCAACCACGCGTATTCGTATTTTTATTAATGAGTAGTTCAACAGCTTTTAACTCAGTAAAACTTCCGTCGTTATTTTCATAAAAAATATTTTTGTCGTTTTTCAATCAAGCCAATAATTTCGTTATGGGGTCCACCAATGATTGCGTCGTTGTATGAATATTCCCCGATAAAACGTAATATTCCCCACCAATCGAATATAATACAACAACTTGCATACTTTGAAAAATTTATAAATATTACCCGCAATTATAATATTATCTCAAATCCACCCCATAATATTCAAAAATTATTTCAAGAAAATTAAATCTTTATTCATAAAATTTGGGGTTTTACATATAGGGCGTGACAGAGGCTTAGCTAGGCTTTAACCCATTTTTGCTGGTGAGTATTTTCTCTTTATCTTCTAATTTTCCCCCGCTTGGGTTGTCAGTTTTCATGACTGATGATATTTGATCTTTGTATTTTCAGTTTTGGGCCTATAAGAGGCTTCCCTGTCTTCGTCCCGTTACTACATTAGGTCTGGAGACCTATCCACGGGGACGGCGATGGCATCATTCCACTCTTGCAGAGGTTCTTGTAGCCGAGGGGTTTACCCATTCTCGTTTGCGGTTAGAGTTATTGACAGTTGATGTCATAACATGGGTTCCCTACTCTGAGGACCACTTGACAATAGGCTTTGAGGGTGGCTTTCCGACTGGTGTCGAGTATGTCTTATCCACCCCTCAGATTCTTCTCCTGACTGATGGAAGCTGGGAGCTCTATTTAGGAGAGCGTGTTATCAAGAGCACCACAAGGGAGATTCGCATTCCGTTCTTTCCTCCTGCTAGGCAACATTGGCCTTTATCTCAGCCGATCACCGAGATTCCCCTGATGGGTTTAGATGGATTCACTTTATCATAGGGCCCTTTCACTCAGGAGGTTTTCTACCGCTGGTGGTTCCCTCACACCATTGGAGCTCAGACCCGCACCACACAATTTATGAGGGCTATGGTTCCTAGGTCTGTTATGATGACAGACTAGATTTCCTCCATCCAAGAGCCTACTCATTTGGCGCAGATTGACAGTTTGACCTAGAGGTTGGACCGGACACATTTTTTCATTCGGCATTTGGGAAAAGATCCGTCATAGGCAAATTCTTTTGATCTGTCCAACTCTGGTGTTGGCCCTTTAGGTGGCCCATATTCTGATATCTTTACCGGTGCAGATCCCTATTTGTATCAACCTGACATCCCTTCTGGCAGAGATTCAGTGACTTAGGAGGAGTTACATCAGATGGATCGATTGGATGATGTGGACATCATTGATTTCTTCTGATAGATTTCTCGTTATCTCTTTGATAGACCTCTATTAAATATTGGGAGGTTGTGCTCCATTTCTCGTTATATGTTTTGATAGGCCTCTGTTAGGTATTGGGTGGTTGTGCCCCATTTTCCTATACTTTTTATTTTCAGTTGTATACAGAGATGATGTATTAGATGATGATGTATTTAGGAAAGTATGTATAATGCTTTCTATTCCTTGCATCATATAGTCATTTATCATTTGTCATTTTATCATGATACATGCAGTATGTCATGGATATGCATTCACAGAGGTGAGTTTAGCATTGACCCCTGGATGGTCTTATGATATGGTTCTACAGATGTCTTCATCTACCATTAGCCGGATTGAGCATACCCCACCCATACTGATTGTCTTTTCTGTGAGATCCTGGTATAGCAGTTTGTCTCCCCAGATCGGGAGACAGTTGATAAGCTATTGAGGTGTTTTATTACCCTTCTGACGTTTCAGGAGCCGTTAGGCTTTGTAGATGGCATGATATCTTGTTGGATACCAAAGAGATAGGTTTTTAGATTCGATATCCATGAACTGACTCCTACGTTGAAGGAGTATGAGCGTCTCACTGATTTTCCCTCGGACCGACCTCGCGCTTAGGATGGTCATTGTCGATGATATGAGCTCATAGCTTTTATGACCGACGGCCACTTTGACGCGGAGTTGCCATGGACGAGATTACCTCAGGGAATGTGGTGTTCTTGGATTTCTTGATTGACCAATTTGGGCCACTGAACAGCTATCTACGATTTTTAGGGGATTTCACCATTACCGAGGGTGAGTGGCATGTTGCCCGCGTAGATATCGTATTGATGTGCATCGTGGCCTATTTATACATGACATTGTATATGGACCATCTAGACATTGGCCTGATTACAGTAGTCCGTGCTCTCAGGGAGGGTTACACCATCTTACCCATGATATTGGTAGAGACCTTGAGGTCGGCCATATTTTGCCATACCCATCCTGTGGGGTTTTTCAGAGGCAGTGTCGTCTTGTAGTATGTGTGGTTTATGACACACTTGAGACCGATTGACACCTTTAGATGTTATGGATACTGTTTTACCCATGAGATAGTCATATCTTATTCCTTTCAGCCAGCTGAGTGTACAGATGTAGCATCCTAGTTGATTTTTCTAACAGGAATTGAGGATCCATTTGTTATCTTGTCGTGTTTAGTACTCAGCTCTCCTTATAGATTTATTACTCATGCTATCGGCATAGACTATCTACCCTTGGCTGGTTTGAGAGGGGTGACCACGTATCATCCACTAGCTGTCATGGGACAGTTTGATCAGTTTCATGATATTCACCCCTTTGACGGGGCATTGGGTCAGCAACTGTTAGTTTGGCTTTTGTCAGTAGATGACTTGACCAGGATTTATGATTGTTGGACTCGTCGAGAGAGGGCTAATTTTTCAACTAGTCACCCGGGTCGCTCTTCAGAGTATTCTGCATGGTTGGAGGAAGATATTTCATCGGCTATGGTTGTTCACTCAGAGCCAAGTATTGATTCTGATGATGAAGAGCCTATGGAGGAACCTGATTCTCCTACCGAAGTTGAGCTATTTGCTGGTTTCAGAGCAACTCTTGTCTATGATTCCCCCAGCATTCTCACTGCTATAACTCCACCTTCTGTAGAGTATTTGGAGCAGAGGTTACATCTGATGACATTAGAGAGGGATCAGGCTAGGGCTCTGATGTTAACAGCTCTTTCTAATAGAGATGCTACTTTTACTGAGAAGGATGACGCTCGAGCTAGCCGGGATGCCACTCTTGTTGAGCGGGATGAGGCTCGGGATGCTGCTTTTATTGAGCGAGATGAGGCTCGAGCTACCCGAGACACTTCCACTGCTGATAGTATTGCACTTAGATCCCACACGGCTAGCTTTTTTGCAGAGATAAGTGCATTCATAGATGATCATGGTAGCACTATACAGATGGCCGTGGATCTTTTGTTTCGCATGGATACCCTAGGGTAGGAGCTTATAGATTCGCCTTTATCTTCTAAGAGGAATGCCATGTTGGACTTGTTGTCCCGTTTATCTACGGGGTTTTAGACTAGCTTTCATTTTCCTGCATAGACTAGATAAGCCATTTTTTCATGCACATGATACATTATATATATCAAACAGTATTATATGGAAAGAAAATATATTTTGATTCACTTCCCTTTTAGATATGTCTTGTCACTTGCTTGATAGTTGCCATTTTCTTTATAACTTGTTATCTTGATGTGTCCCAAACTTCTCCTTAATTGATTGACATTGAGATGTCCTATGATCTTTCAGAATAGGTCGTTGATCCTTAGGTTTTTTCTGGCTTTTGGTGTCTTGGGACTGGTCTTTGATGTGGTTAAGTTTTAAGCAAAGGGTTTAGCTTTCCTCTTTGAGGTTCTACCGCACCATATATGGTTGCCTACGTACTCCCCTAGATGAGAGATCAGGTCTTACGTAGGTCAAACTTTGGCTTGAAAGGTTAAAAAGTATTTATTGGAGTTTGAGCTTGGTTGAAGGGGTTTTTGGATTTTAATAATGGATGGAACGTGAAATTCAGATAAGGCACACTTAGAAGGGGGGTTGAATAAGTGTGGATACAAACTATGACCAATTTAAAAACTTTAAACCGAATTATTGAACGTAGTCAACTATATTGATGAATGCAGCTTGTTGAATAAATATGGTCTACCGAATTGGATTTTTGTTTAAGAAAATATCTTGGTGTTTTTGAAAGCTAAATAAAAGATTTAATGATAACAAAACTTCTCACAATTAAGTTTTGTTTATTTACCAAATCAATTAACTTGAATGGAATTAAGTTAAATCAATTAATAAAAATAACACCAAAATTTTTACGTGGTTCGGCTATTACCCTCTATAATAATAGCCTACTCCACGTCCAATACCAACTAGTATTGGAGACTCACTTTTATTTCTTTAAAAGACTCTTGTTACAATACAGATTCTATAAAATTGAATTACAATAATTCACTTGAGCACTCTTGCTCATTGTGCACCAATGCACTCCTTAAGCACCTATGCTTCCTTGAACCTGTTTGTAAACAAACCTTAATCCACCTGGATTAAATTTCCTTAGACAACACTTAGTCTAAAAACAAATTAAGATTACAATAATAGAGGTCTAATGATCAAAGCAAATAAGCAATTTAACAATGTAAGGCTCAACTAAATGAATGCAATGATCAAATAATAAAAGATAGATATCACCAATATGAAGCTCACGAATGTTGACTGAAAATATCAATTGACCAGCAGCTCAAAATTTGCACCAAGAAGAGAATAGCTTTCAAAGATTGTGAGTGCAAAAATATTAATTCAAGTGTTGTAAGTGTTGTTATCGTTCCTTTGTTCTCAATTTGCTTTTATAGGCGAAAACATAATACCAGTTGTTTCATAAAATTCGACGTTGAAAATAAAATTGCAACGTTCAATGATTTTTCTGTTGAAAACAAACATAACAAATCCAATAACCTTCGGATAAATGTTGGACTTTTTCATAAATAATCTAGATAGAGACCAAGTCAAATAGGACTAGACCTGTAGCAATTATGATTCTTAAAAACAAACTGCCGCCACAATTGTTTAAGAGATATTACTGTCTTTCAAAAGATAATGGAGTGTTAACTTTGTAAATATAAGAAAGTGTAACATCACACAACTCTCCAGGATAATCATTATCTTATATTCCCAAGACTTAGGCATTTAATTCAACCAACAGATAATGATCACATCTTTACCGCCACAAGCTTTTGTGCTTCCAACAAATTACACATGTTATACAGCTTATATAGAATCAGAACTATCTTATAACACAGGTAATATAATTCAATAAAACCGGATAATAATTATCATATTAATTTTATGCATGCATAATCATGTAATAACAGTTAGCATAAAATTAAGCATGCACGAAACATTAATTTTTTTAAAAATCAACTTAAATGCACACATAAAATGTCCTAGAGCCTTGTATTGAAAAATCGAATATTTGCAATGACCTTACATATTTTTCCTAAAACACAAAGCATCTTCATTCTTCTTGAATAATCCATCAAACAATTCTTGAAACAATTTTCTGAAATTCAAAATAAAGAATTTAGTACCAATGAACAAGTCATCATCAAAACATTAGGCTAGAATGTGACATAATCAACAGAACGCACCATGATTGGCTGCCTATGTACTCTCATTGATGAGAGATCAGGTCTTACATAGTTTAGGCTTGATGAGCTGAATGGTGTGAGAAGTGTTTGTTTGGGTTTTTGAGTTTTTTGTTTGGCTTGACCGCACCATAGATACGTACTCCCATTGATGAGGGAAGATCAGGTCTTCCGTAGTTTCAGCTCTAGCTTGAGCTGTTGAAGAGTTATATCTTGTGATTGTTGAATCATTGAAGGGTTTTATGATTTTTGCAGGGGTTAGACCGCATCATAGTTGGCTGCCTATGTACTCCCATTGATGAGGGGAGATTAGGTCTACGTAGTTTCGGGTTTTGGTTTGAAAACAAAAATTGACTTGATTGATTGATTTGATTTGATTTTTTTTCTAGAACCAAGATGTTGGTTTGCAAGCATTTTAGACATAGTACCTCTTCAGGATGTCTGAATCGATAAGCTTGGGAAATTATTCGTCGTCCATTTCCTACAATCTGAGGGCTTCTCCCGTCAACACTTCTTTAACAATGAAAGGGCCTTCCCAGTTCGGGGAGAACTTTCCTTTATATTAATCTTGATTAGCAAGGACTTTTTTTAATACAAAGTCATTTTCTTTGAATTGTCGTAGCCGCACTTTCTTGTTGTATGACCGAGCAATCCCTTGTTGATATAATTGATTATGAAAGATAGTTATGGCCCTCCTCTTATCTATCAGAGATAATTGGTGGTGCCGGTCTTGCAACTACTAGTCTTCCTCCATTTGAGCATCTATCAATACTCTTAATGACTCCATTTCTATTTTTATGGGGGTACTGCTTCCATGCCATAGACCAATGAGTAGGGGTAGCCCCGGTAGAAGTGCGCATTGATGTTCTATAGGCTAGCAAAATTAAAGGCAATAAGTCAGGCCATCTTTTGTGATTGGCGGACATCTTTTCCATGATCTTTTTGATTTTCTTATTAGCTACTTCAATAGCACTATTCATCTTGGGATGATAAATGATGGAGTTAAGACGTTTGATGTGGACTTGGCTGCATAACTCCTCCATTATCTGGTTGTTTAGATTCTTGGCATTGTCCGATATGATCACCTACGATTTTCCATATCGACAGATGACATTGTTTCTGATGAAACTAATGATTACCTCTTTGGTGACTTTGGGAAAAGAGGTCGCTTCTACCCATTTGGTGAAGTAATCAATCGCGATAAAGATAAATCGATGACCATTGCTGGCTTTGGGTTCGATTGGTCCAATTACGTCCATTCCTCACATTGAAAGGGGCCATGGTGAACTCATATTGTGTAGTTCACTTGGAGGAGCCTGTATGGCATTTCTATGAATTTAGCATTGATAGCATTTCCTGACGTGATTGTCAGAGTCGGCTTTCAAAGAAATCTAATAATGCCATGTTCTTAATATCTTCTTGGCAAGTAAGGGACCGCTCATGTGTGCACCACATACTCCACCATGGACTTCATCCATGAGTCTTTGGGCTTGGTCTTTGTCTAGGCATCTTAGAAGGCCTATTCTCGCATCCCTTTTGT
Organism: Panax quinquefolius; assembly: GCA_020205615.1. Taxonomy (NCBI): domain Eukaryota; kingdom Viridiplantae; phylum Streptophyta; class Magnoliopsida; order Apiales; family Araliaceae; genus Panax; species Panax quinquefolius. The sequence continues at coordinate 22,171,242 of CM035152.1, forward strand.
AAAGTGCGTCTCCACTCAGGTAAAATTTCATGGCCTTTTTATGGATCCACTCTCTTTCAGCTTGACTTGCCCCAGCGGGCGTAGATCCATCTCGATGATATTCTTTGATGTCATGATACTAGGTTTGTTTGATGAGAGGCAGTTCATCTGATACTTCTCCAATATAATTTCGATAGGTTTGTGCCTTCTGGCTTGCAAATTTGATATCTGGGATGCCTCCCCTTTCAGATATGTTGATCAAGGAAGCCATGGTTGCTAGTGCATCTGCGAAATCATTCCTATTCTGAGGGATGTAGAGGAAGGATATTTCTTCGAATTCCATAGCCATCTTGATAACTTGCCGATGCTAAGGCAACAAATACAATTCTTTGGTGTGATATGCCTCAGTGGTTTACTTGATGACCAGCTCGAAATCCCCAAAGACAACTAATCGTTTGACATCCATGGATCGGGAAAGTTTCAATCCCATTATATAGCCTTCATATTCAGCTATATTATTGGTGTTGACAAACTGCAACTTGATGGACACGGGATACTGTTCTCCCAAAATAAATACCAGAACTTCCCCTACTCCGGCACCTCCCATGTTTATGGCTCCATCAAAATATAATTTCCAAGATCGGAATGTATTTTCTTGATGGATTTGTAGAATTGTCATTATTACTTCATCCCAGAAATACGTTTCCAAGGGTTCAAAATTCCCTGATGGTGCTTCGGCCAATTGATCTACAATTCATGGACCTTTGATGGACTTTTGAGTCACGTAGATGATGTCAAATTGTTGGAGGATCAACTGCCATTTGGAAAATTAGCAATTCAACATGGGTTGGTTGAATACATACTTCAGAGAATCAATGCGGGATATGAGATAGGTTGTGTGCCCATGAAGATAATGTTTTAACCTCATGGCGGCCCATGCTAATGCACAACAGGTCTTTTCAATTAAGGTATACTTTTGTTCGCCGCTGTTGAATATTTTGCTGAGGTAATAGATAGCTCTTTCCTTGCCTCTATCGTCTTTCTGTCCCAGCATGCAACCCATAGCATTGTCATTGACTGATAGGTACATAATTATGGGAACATTGTCCCTTGGAGGTACCAAGACGGGAGCTTTGACCAATTATTTTTTGATGGAAAAGAAAGCTTTTTGACACTCTTCATTCCACTTCATGGAGGAATTTTTCCTTAATAGCTTAAAGATGGGCTCACATGTTGTTGTGAGTTGAGAGATAAATCTGCTAATGAAATTGATTCTCCTTGTAAATCCCCGTATTTCTTTTTTTGTTCGGGGAACGGGCATCTCAGTGATTGCCTCAATTTTGGCGGGATCCAGTTCGATGCCTTTGTGGCTTACTAGAAATCCCAGCAACTTGCCTGACTTGACACCGAAGACACACTTGGCCGGATTCAGCTTCAAGTTGTATTTGTGCAATCGGTTAAAGATTTTTGAGATGGTCGATATGGTCATCTTCCTTCTGGGATTTGATGATGATGTCATCCACATAGACCTCTATTTCTTTGTGCATCAAATTATGGAAAAGGGCCATCATGACTCGCTGATAGGTGGCACCGACATTGATAAGGTCGAAAGACAACCGTCTTTAACAAAAGGTTCCCCAGGGAGTGATGAAGGTTGCTTTCTCCCTATCTTCTTCAGCAACCATGATCTGATGGTACCCAGTGAAACAGTCAACAAATGAATACATGTCATACTGAGCTGTGTTGTCTATTAATATGTGGATAAAAGGTACTGGGAAATTATCTTTGAGACAAGATTTGTTCAAATCCTGATAATCCACACATATTGAGTGTACCTTCCCTTTGGGCTTAGGCACAGGAACTATATGGGATAGCCACTCAGGGTAGGTTGATACCATGATGATGTTGGCTTTGAATTGTTTAACAATTTCTTCTTTGAATTTTAGACTCCACTCAGTTTTCAGTTGCCTAAGCTTCTGTTTGACTGGCTTTAATCCTTCTTTAATGGGCAGTCGATGAATAATATCAGCAGACAAACCGATCATGTCCTCATGTGACCATGCAAACACATCCTGGAACTGGGTTAGTAGAGCAATCAGGTCTTTTCTTTGGCTTGGGGTAAGGTCAATGCCTATCTGGATTTCTTTAGGATTTTTTGAGGTACCAATATTGACAGAGGTGGTTTGATCAAGGTTTGGTTTGGGTTTGTTTTTGACCCATTCTTTGATCTCCTCAGGCACCTCATAGTCCTCTATCTCTTCTTGCTCAATCCCCATCAAGTTAAAGTCCAACTCTATATCAAAGTTTTAGTCATTGTGGAGATTTGGCATTCCATTAGCAAGGCTAGACAAACCCATCTCTGGAGTTCCTTTTCGGCAGATGCAAGGAGTGCTGCTCTAGTTGTCCAGAATCACAACTTTATGGACAACTGTGATGAAGGGATAATTGATGTCCTCCTCCTCTTTGATGATGACCATAACTGAATTCATATCAGGGTCAGTATTTTCCTTTGACCGGCTCTCATTAGCCATATTTATGCGAGGGGTTAGGATTTAATCTTCTAAATAGTCATCATCTGGGATATCCTTGTTCATACCCTCAGTATGCACCAAAAAGTACATCTTTGATAACCGATTTGGTACTTCTTGTTTGAGTCTTTGATTCCTTTCTTCGTTTTCTTGATTCAGAATCAGGACTTCTTCTCCACTAGTCGGCTTGGGCCTAGGAATCAGCATACCCGCCACAGAAATAGGAATTTTCCTTAGAGGCTTCACAAATCCTGCATCTGTAAGATTTGGTAGCAAAATTGTAGAAGAGGGAACCAGTGGATGTTTGTGCAGCCTAATCCAACCTTCCTTGTCTGGCTAGGAATCTGAACTGGACTTCTAATTCCTTGCTGATTTTTCCCTAACCCTTGTCCAGGACCGAAACCCAAGGATATCATTTCCTAACTAGCCGACATTACTTCAGTGGAAACTCTGGGCTTAAAAGTTGGGGCTCCGATAGGTTGATATTGAGTGTTGCTTACCTCAAGGGCTTAAAAACTGACAGGCTCAATTCCTTCATTGATACTGATTAAAGGCATATCACTTTATACATGAACAGGATATTCTGGTTCAGGATTGACATTTACCACATTATCGTTGATGATATATTTAACCTGTTGATGAAGAACGGATGGAACTTCTCCCGCCATATGGATCCATGGCCTTCCCAACAGCAAATTATATCATGTGGTGATATTAAGCACTTGAAAGGATATATAAAAGGTATGTGGACCGATCTCCACTGGCAGTTCAATTTTGCCTACAGCATTTCGTCGTGATCCATCAAAGACTCTTATGACTATGTGGCTGCTTCGGATTCGATTGGGATTGATCTTCATTCTTTCCAACGTGGCATAGGGACAGATGCTTAAGGAAGATCATCCATATATCAACACACCTCCAACCACGTATCCTGAAGACATCACTGCTATGTGCAATGACTTGCAATGACTCCTCCCTTCTGGTGGTATGTCATCATCAGTGAAAGATATCACATTACTATTGAAAATGTGATCCACCAAATGATAAAACTTTTCAGTGTCCACCGTCTTTGGCAGGTGAGCTTCTTTCAGTACTTTCACTAGACCTTTCTATGATCTTCAAAAGATAATACCAAGTCAAAATGGATATCTTTTGAGGTGCTTGTTTCAAGATTTGCACCACTTTGGCTTCATTATGCCCCATTTTGCGGAGGAATTCTTCCACTTTCTCCTTAGGCACCTTCCCCTTGGATTTAATGACTAGATTCATTCCTCGCTGAGGTAGATACAGCGGGTTTTCCTTTAATATAGTAGCAGTTTGATTTGAAGTTGATCCCTCATCCTCTCCATAGTTTCATGGGACTCTTTTCAGGCTGATAATAGGATATTGCTGTAACGCCCGAGAAAATCGGATTTTTATGACAATTAAATTTTTATTTGATTATGTGAATTAAATGAATTTAATTGATTGATTATGTGAGTAAGCTATGTGAAGGTCGTTCTATGACCTAGAATGTGTTTATATGGTTAGTAATCTGGCTACGTGCTAGAATTGATGGTTTAGAATTTCTAAGACGAAAATAAATGTTTTCCGAAAAATTTCCATAAAAACACTATTCATCTGTTTCTGTTCGGGGAATTATTTTTAAATTCTGAGAAACGTGTAATGATAGAATATCGAGATAAGATGGAATATCTGTTAATATTTTATTTATGGCAAATGAAGTTTTCGCCTGTGGACTTAAAACCTAAGGGTTTAGTATATTGATTTCCGAGAAGGAAATGATATGCGTAGAAGAATTGTGTTATAGTTGAAGTGAGTGTTATACAATTATGGTACTATTTAGTATCTATGTATAATCTGACGAGTAAATCTGATCACAATCGATTATTATACAGAGTAGTATACGGAGAGAATACGTGAATTGTACGTATAGAATACGATTCGTATTATAGAATTAAGTTAAGACTTAATGTTAATTCATTTGGGTTGGATTATGTTTAGTCCAATCAATTGAATGAGCAAGCCCAAGGGATTAGTTGGTTAAGTCCAATTTAAGGCCCAATATTAGGTTGGTTAAGCCCAATGCATAAAAACCGAACCGTGGATCAAACCGGTGGGTCACCGAATGGGTAGAACCCATGGGGCAACCCATGGGATAACCCATAGCATGGGTGGGCCGGCCACCTTGGTGTGCAAGCCAAGAATAAGGCTTGGTCACCAAGCATTTTACTTGGTGACCAAGAGTGAATAGTAAGGAGGTGATGGTGTAATGACTAAATTGCCCTCCATTTCATTTGCCTATAAATAGAAAGCAAGAGTTGGTCTTTTGTGAGTTTTGCAATTGCCAACCTAGATTATTGAGAGAGAAAAGAGCTAGACTCAACCAAACCATCTACTTTGAAGCTTTGCTTGAGAGTTTTTCAAGATTACCTAAGAGTTCTTAAGGTAATACTTCTTAATTCTAATTCCATCTCTTTTAGTTTTCTTGTATCATGTAGAATCATAAATGGGTAGTGTATGTCTAGTATGGTGGAATAAGGATGACTTACCATAGATTCAATCTCTATAAGTCATGAGATCGTAGGAATCATAAGGTTCGATATAGGTTCGATATCGTAGGAATCATGAGATCGTAGTGCATCTTGCTTGGTCAGGATGTAGATATGAAATCCATGGAGTATTCCATGTGATTTGGTTTAGAGAACCCTAGTAACGAAGTTATGGCAAATTTTACGTAATTAGACGTTAAACGTCGAAAATGTTGAAATTCTGGATTGGAGGTCAAAAGTTGCCATGACTTGAAAACGTTGATTTTCAATGTCAACACATGAGTTAGGGTAATTAAGAGTTGTGGGTTCGAGAATCGTCGAATTCTGACTTAAAACGAAGAAAACGAGCATTGAATGCTCATTAACATTTACGAACGTCTAGAAATTGAACTCAATAGTGAATTTTGAGTTATTGGATTCGAAAGTGTTGGATTCTTGTATGAACGCGTAGAGTATGTCATTTATGAAGTGTAGGCTTTTGAACGGATCAAATCGGGCTTATAACGGAAAAGTTACGGCCCCAGGAATTTCGCAAAATTTTCAAACTTTGGAAATTTTCTGGTAATGAGGTTTGGCGCCGCGGTGCCAGACATAGTGTTAAATGTCGCGTCGCGAAGACAAGACGCGATGTAATTTAGCATTTGCTAAATGGCGCGTAGTAGTCTTAGACCCAAGAAAGCCTTTACATCGCTAGCCTTGGCGCACTGGCCTTGATCTAATCTAGGAAGCCCACCCATGGCCTTGAGTACAAGGTTGTTGATAGTGACTTAGGTTTTGAACTTCAATTGTTCAGAGACCTATAAGAGAAATGTTTGTACACTTCATAAGTGTATTAGAGCTATTCCTATACTACCTATACTAAGGTATATGGTATTGAATTTAGGAGTTGAAATGCATGTTAGTAAGTTATGGATAATGAACAAAGTTGGTACTTTATCAACGATGTTCGAGTCCGGTTAATAACATCAGTTGAGTAATGAGCAGGGATGAAGGGTAATAAGTCAAGTTGACTTTATAATTGATATTAAGTTACCTAAGACATTGAAGAGAAAGAAGTTTGTAAGAATAATGTGAACATTTGTTTGATAGCTAATTACGATTGTCTTTATGTGAATATATCATATAGATTCGTAAAAAAGTGTGGTCGGTCAATTAAATTATTTGAAGACTTATTTGAAAGGCAAGTTTTCTTAACGCTTGTCTAACTTCCAAGTTAGCAAGTTTTATGTGATTCGTTGAACTTGAATTGCACGATTAGTTTTAAAGAAAGGGTGATGCGATTTTAACTTTCGGCTAGACTATTCGTAAGATATAGATTGATTATTATTCATATCTTTCTATATAGAAATGTTACTTATTTATCCTATGCCAAGTGATTGGTACGGATGTGAAGGTAAGGTTTGTCTATGAATAAACAAAAGTATTTTCATCGATTATTCGATGGGCACACGAGTTTGCCAAAAATATTAAACGTAAATACGTTTAATGAATGAGTGTTGATCAACATAAAGTACAATAGGCTGATCACCTAGAAGTGCTCGTAAGTAATGCGGATGTAACAGCCTTAGTGCTGTGAAATCCTTTTCAAGTATGAAAATTGAAAGTTATTGTTCATGGTCTATAGACTGGTTCAGAATTTCTAATCTACTCTATACCTTGGGAATTGATGTTATGAACTGTTGAAGTATTATTGTTTCATGATACTACATAACTATTGTTCAGTTATGTAGGAATTGTTATAAAATTCACGAATGTGGTATTACTGTTATCCTTTATTAAACTTGCTGAGCTGTCATGCTCACTTCATGCGTGAATTATATAACTGCAGTTAAGGATGAACGTCCTGAGAATGCTAAGAGAGATAAGGGCAAAGCTAAGATAGACGCTTAGCCATTGTGTAATAGATTAGTAAGTTTTTTTGTATTATACATTATGAACAACGAACGATGTAATCGGTTTATGAACCTGGGAAGGATTATACTTTGATTGTAATAAGAAGATAGTAATTACATTCATTTGGTTGTATTTTAATGGAATGATTGTATGGATATTAGTATTGTGGAGCACCATATGTCGGGTTAGAAGATACCCGAATTTGGGGGCGTCACAGGTTGGTATCAAAGCCTTAGGTTATAAAACTTAAGGGGGGAAGAACCTTAGGCTAATAACCTCGTAAGGAAGGTAAAGTCCGAAGAAAGAAATTCATATTGAATGAACTAATAAAGTATTGAGAAAACTTAGTACTGAAAGATTTAAAAGATGAAAAGTAACCTTAAATAAATTAAATGTGATTTGTGCTTATATCATTGTGTATTATGTACTAATCAACTTGTTATGTGCTATTGTAGATGTCGATCGATAGCATGATGTATAGAGACATTCACGTTGTGAGTGAAGAGTCGATAAACCAAGTGGAGGTAGTACCGATGCCGATTAGGCGGAGGTACCAATTAGTTTACTTAGAAGACTCAGACATTGAGGAGTACATCTCTAACGAGGAATACTCTGAAGAGACAATGGGTTTAGCATCATACCTTAATGAGATGCTGAAGGTGGTGGTGAGGCATTGTCTCAGTACCACAAAGAGTGGAAGAACAAGAGTAAGTTAGAGGGAGTAAGTAAGGCTGAAGTTGCCAGTGGAAGCGGCAACTTACCTAAGAGGAAGAGTTTTAACCCTGGGAATACTAGGGTAAAGCAAGGAGATCCTAAGAGGAGGACAGAGGCATACAAGACATGCAGAAAGACTCACATGGGAGTCTGTTTAAAGGGGAAATCAGTCTGCTACAACTGTGGGAAGGAGGGGAATTTGTCACCCAACTTTCCTAACCCTAAGAAGAACGAGGGGTTTTTTGTCTGTGGGTTATTGGATCACATGGCAAGAAACTGCCCGAAGAAGGGTTTAGAGGGAAATAAGGGTTCTAGTAGTGGTAAATTAGCCATTACTGGACCAACACCATCAATGGGTAAACCCTCAGCCCGTACGTTTAATATGATTGTCCAAGATGCGGTTGCATCAACGGATGTGGTAGCAGGTATCATTCCGGTCAATAAGATAAATGCTTATGTGCTATTTGACTCGGGTGCTACTTGTTCTTTTATAGCATGTGAATTTGTTAAGCGATTAGGTTTAATCCCTGAGAAGTTACCAATACCTTTAGACGTTAAGGTAGCAAACGAAGATATAATCCCCATTGAACATATTCATAAGGATTGTTGTGTAGAGATTAGAGGGAATAAGTTATCTAGAGATTTAGTGCCGATAAGGTTAAAAGAATTTGATGTAATTCTTGGTATGGATTGGTTGGTTAACCATAAAGGCGATAATAGATTGCCATAGGAAATGTGTAAACCTTGACTTTCTAAGAAAACCAAGGTGGTATTCTTCGATAGTAAAATCGAGACGCTCACGTATCGATGACACAAGCTAGGAAGATGTTGAGGAAAGGGTGTGTAGGTTATCATGCCATGTTGTGGATACCCAAAGAGTGGGAACATCCTTAGACCAGATACCTATAGTGCAAGAGTTCGCGGATGTATTTCGGAGGAGTCTGGGGTATTCCACTCCGAGACGGGGAGGTAGAGTTTGTAATTGATTTATTCTTGGAAGCAGCACGGTTTCAAGGGCACCATATCAGATGGCGCCAGTTGAGATGAAGGAGTTAATAGTTCAATTGCAAGAACTATTAGATAGAAAGTACATTCAACCAAGTGTATCTCCTTGGGGAGCACCGGTGTTGTTTGTCAAGAAGAAGGATGGGTCATTAAGACTTTGTATCGACTATCGAGAGTTGAACAAGTTGACGATTAAGAATAAATACCCATTGCCCAGGATCGATGATCTATTTGATCAATTGAAGGGGGCAAAGTATTTTTGTAAGATAGATTTGTGCATGGGGTATCATCAGTTAAAAGTGAGAAAGGAGGATGTACCTAAGACGGCGTTCAGAACTCGTTATGGTCATTATGAGTTTCTGGTGATGTCGTTTGGGTTGACTAATGCGCCAGCCGCATTTATGGATATGATGAACAGAGTGTTCAAACAATATTTGGACAAGTTTGTCGTAGTGTTCATTGATGATATTCTAGTTTATTCAAAGACGTCAGAAGATCATGAAGAACATTTAAGAATAATGTTGGAAACACTAAGGAAAGAGAAGTTGTATGCGAAATTCACGAAGTGTGAATTTTGGCTTGAGAGAGTGCAGTTTCTAGGACATGTTATTGATAAGGATGGCATTTCACGTAGATCCCAAGCAAAAGTAAAGCGATTAATGAGTGGGAGCAACCAAAACGCATAACCGAGGTTGAGTAGAGTTTTACGGGGTTAGCGGGATCTTATAAAAGGTTCATTAGGACTTTTCTAAAATAGCTACTCGTTGACAAATCGACAAGAAAGTCGGTGAAATATGTGTGGACTAAAAATGTGAGAATAGTTTTTCGGAATTGAAAAAAGAGGTTAAGTGAAGCTTTTTGTATTGTCCTTACCAGACGATACGGGGAATTTTATAGTGTATAGCGATGCTTCGCATAAAGGATTTGGGTTGCGTTTTGCAAATGCGGCATAGCAAGGTCATTCATTATGCGTCGCGACAATTAAAGGATTATGAGAAGGTTTATCCTACTCATGATCTGGAATTGGCAACTGTAGTTTTTGCCTTGAAAATATGGAGGCATTATCTATATGGTGAGAAGTGTGAGATATACACGGACCACAAAAGTCTGAAATATATCTTCACACAGAAGGAGTTAAACATGAGACAAAGAAGGTGGTTAGAGTTAATAAAAGATTATGAATGTGATATTTTATATCATCCAGGAAAGGAAAATGTAGTAGCCGATGCGCTAAGTAGAAAGGGTAGAGAGAAACTGTCAATGTTAACAACTCAGAATAAGTTGATAACAACGATGGCCAGAATGGAGTTAGAAGTTAAGTTACCGGAGGAAGCAGTGGAAATATTATTTTCCATGGAAACCCAACCGACCATAGTGGAGCGGGTTAGGGGAGTACAATTGAGTACCGAGGAATGCGAGCAAATTAAGAAGAGGATAGAAGATGAAGAAAAGACTAAGTATAACCTCAATAAGGAGGGATTACTTCGTTTTGAAGGAAGAATTTGGGTTCCGAATTATCCTGAAGTAAAGGAGGAAATAATGATGGAGGCTCATAGTTCGAGGTACTCGATACATCCCGGTAGTACGAAGATGTATCAAGACCTTCGTCGAGAACTTTTTGGTGGCGAACATGAAAAAGGAGATAGTAGAATATGTTAGTAGGTGCTTAACTTGTCAAAAGTTAAAAATTTGAACACCAACGACCAAAGGTGGGTTATTTGCAACCGTTAGAAATTCCAGAGTGAAAATGGGAGCATATCACAATGGACTTTGTGGTCCATTGTGGTGGGACTTCCAACAACAGGGAAAGGATACGATGCTATTTGGGTGATAGTGGATTGATTAACGAAATCGGCTCATTTTCTACCAATAGGAGTTAGGTATAACCTAGATCAGTTAGCTAAGCTGTATGTCAAAGAAATTATTTCCAGACATGGAGTACCTGTTTTGATTGTGTCAGATCGTGATCCACGATTCACATCGAACTTTTGGAGGAGTTTACAAGAGCAAATGGGAACGCAGTTAAGATTGAGTACGGCGTATCATCCTCAGGCGGATGGTCAGAGTGAACGGACAATTCAAATGCTTGAAGATATGTTAAGATCTTGCGTTATGGATTTCAAAGGGAGTTGGGACGAGTATCTACCGTTGGTGGAATTCTCGTAAAATAATAGTTTTCACGTTAGTATAGGCATGCCGCCTTACGAAGTGTTGTATGGAAGGAAGTGTCGAACTCCATTATATTGGGATGAGGTGGGTGAACGTCGGATGTTGGGACCTGAGATGGTACAGCAGACGGTGGATATGGTGAACTTGATACGTACTCGATTAGTTGCTGCTCAAGATAGGCAGAAGAAGTATGCAGATCCTCACAAAGAAAAGAGAGAATTCGATGTAGGATCGTTTGTTTTTCTAAAAGTATCGCCTTGGAAGGGAAAGATACATTTTGGGAAGAAAGGGAAGTTAAGTCCAAGGTTTGTAGGACCTTTTGAGATTTTAAGAAGGGTAGGAGAGGTGGCTTATGAAGTAGCCTTACCTCCAGAAATGGAACGCATTCATAATGTGTTTCATGTGTCTGTGTTGCGTCCTTATAAACCAGACTATAAACACGTAATAGAGTATGAATCTATTCAGTTAGAGAAAGACTTGTCCTACGAGGAAGTTCCCATTCAAATTATTGATAGGAAGGAACAAGTATTAAGAAAGAATGTCATACCTTCAGTGAAGGTGTTATGGAGAAACCACAATGCTGAAGAAGCAACGTGGGAGCTCGAGAGTAAAATGAATGAAGATTTTCCTCATTTGTTCATGCAATTATAAGCTAAGATTCTGGGGACAGAATCCTTATAAGGGGGAGAGAATGTAACGCCCAAGAAAATCGGATTTTTATGACAATTAAATTTTTATTTGATTATGTGAATTAAATGAATTTAATTGATTGATTATATGAGTAAGCTATGTGAAGGTCGTTCTATGACCTAGAATGTGTTTATATGGTTAGTAATCTGGCTACGTGCTAGAATTGATGGTTTAGAATTTCCAAGACAAAAATAAATGTTTTCCGAGAAATTTCCTTAAAAACACTATTCATCCGTTTCTGTTCGGGGAATTATTTTGAAATTCCGAGAAACGTGTAATGATAGAATATCGAGATAAGATGGAATATCTATTAATATTTCATTTCTGGTAAACGAAGTTTTCGCTTGCGGACTTAAAACCTAAGGGTTGAGTATATTGATTTCCGAGAAGGAAATGATATGCGTAGAAGAATTGCGTTATAGTTGAAGTGAGTGTTATACAATTATGGTACTATTTAGTATCTATGTATAATACGATGAGTAAATACAAAGTACAATACGATTATTATACGAGTAGTATACGGAGAGAATACGTGAATTGTACGTATAGAATACGATTCGTATTATAGAATTAAGTTAAGACTTAATGTTAATTCATTTGGGTTGGATTATGTTTAGTCCAATCAATTGAATGAGACAGCCCAAGGTATTAGTTGGTTAAGTCCAATTTAAGGCCCAATATTAGGTTGGTTAAGCCCAATGCATAAAAACCGAATCGTGGATCGAACCGGTGGGTCACCGAATGGGTAGAACCCATGGGCAACCCATGGGATGACCCATGGCATTGGTGGGCCTGCCAACTTGGTGTGAAAGCCAAGAATAAGGCTTGGTCACCAAGCATTTTACTTGGTGACCAAGAGTGAACAGTAAGGAGGTGATGGTATAATGACTAAATTGCCCTCCATTTCATTTGCCTATAAATAGAAAGCAAGAGTTGGTCTTTTATGAGTTTTGCAATTGCCAACCTAGATTATTGAGAGAGAAAAGATCTAGACTCGACCAAACCATCTACTTTGAAGCTTTGCTTGAGAATTTTTCAAGATTACCTAAGAGTTCTTAAGGTAATACTTCTTAATTCTAATTCCATCTCTTTTGGTTTTCTTGTATCATAGAGAATCATAAATGGGTAGTGTATGTCTAGTATGGTAGAATAAGGATGACTTACCATAGATTCAATCTCTATAAGTCATGAGATCGTAGGAATCATAAGGTTCGATATAGTTTCAAACCATAAAAAATATTATTTGTTGAGCTCGATTGTTTTTAAACGATTGAACTCCATCAATACGGTATATATGAATCTTTCTTGGTTAGGATATAGATATGAAATCCATGTAGTATTCCATGTGATTTGGCTTAGAGAACCCTAGTAATGAAGTTATGGCGAATTTTACGTAATTAGACGTTAAACGTCGAAAACGTTAAAATTCCGGATTGGTGGTCAAAAGTTTTCGTGAGACTTGAAAATGTTGTTTTTCACTGTTAACACATGAGTTAGGGTAATTAAGAGTTGTGGGTTCAAGAATCGTCGGATTCCGACTTAAAACAAAGAAAACGAGCATTGAACGCTCATTAACGTTTACGAATGTCTAGAAATTGACCTCAATTGTGAATTTTGAGTTATTGGATTCTAAAGTGTCAGATTCTTATATGAACGCGTAGATTATTTCATTTATGACGTGTAGGCTTTTGAAATGACCAAATCGGGCTTATAACGAAAAAGTTACGGCCCCGGGAATTTCGCAAAATTTTTAAACTTTGGAAATTTTTTGATATGCGAGGTGCAGTGTGTGGCGCGGACATATAGTGTTAAATCACCATAATACTTGGCCTTAAGATGATGTAATTGGTACTACTAAATGGTATGCTTATTTTCAACATTCAGCGTTGCTTGACACCGAGACCGAAGCCTTGCCAGCTTTATTAGCTGGCCAGCACATGCCAGTCTAATCTTAGGAAGCCCATGTGGCGTGAAGTACAAGGTTGTTGATAGTGACTTAGGTTTTGAACTTTAATTGTTCAAAGACCTATAAGAGAAATATTTGTACACTTCATAAGTGTATTAGAGCTATTCATATACTACCTATACTAAGGTATATGGTATTGAATTTAGGAGTTGAAATGCATGTTAGTAAGTTATGGATAATGAACAAAGTTGGTACTTTATCAATGATTTTAGAGTCCGGTTAATAACATCAGTTGAGTAATGAGCCAGGACGAAGGGTAATAAGTCAAGTTGACTTTATAATTGATATTAAGTTAACTAAGACTTCGAAAAGAAAGAAGTTTGTAAAACAATGTGAACATTTGTTTGATAGCTAATTACGAGGTGTCTTTATATGAATATATCATATAGATTACAGTAAAGGTCGTGGTCGGTCGATTAAATTATTTGAAGACGATTTGAAAGGTAAGTTTTCTTAGCAACATCTAACTTCCAAGTTAACCAAGTTTTATGTGATTAGTTTAAGCTGAATTGCACGATTGGTTTTAAAGAAAGGGTCAACGCCTTGATTTTAACTCATTTAGACTATTCGTAAGATATAGATTGATTATTATTCATATCTTTTATATAGAAATGTTAATGCTATCCTATGCCGAGTGATTGAATACGGATGTGAAGGTAAGGTTTGTCATGAACAAACAAAAGTATTTTCATCGATTATTCGATGGGGCACATGAGGTGATTTGCAAAAATATTAAGCGTAAATCGTTTAATGAATGATCTTGATCAACATAGAAAGTACAATAGGTTGATCACCTAGAAATGCTCGTAAGTAATGCGGATGTAATGACCTTAGTCTTTGTGAAATCCTTTTCAAGTATGAAACCGAAATTCTTGTTCATGGTCTATCGTAGGTTCGAATTCTAATCTACTCTATACCTTGGGAATTGATGTTATGAACTGTTGAAGTATTATTGTTTCATGATACTTCATAACTATTGTTCAGTTATGTAGGAATTGTTATATAATTCACGAATGTGGTGTTACTGTTATCCTTTATTAAACTTGATGAGCTGTCATGCTCACTTCTTGCGTGAATTATATAACTGCAGTTAAGGATGAACATCCTGAGAATTCTAAGAGAGATAAGGTCAAAGCTAAGATGGACGCTTAGCCATTGTGTAATAGATTAGTAAGTTTTTATGTATTATACATTATGAACAACGAACGATGTAATCAGTTTATGAACCTGGGAAGGATTATACTTTGATAGTAATAAGAAGATAGTAATTACATTCATTTGGTTATATTTCAATGGAATGATTGTATGGATATTAGTATAGTGGAGCACCATATGTCGGGTTGGAAGATACTCGAATTTGGGGGCGTCACAATTGCGGCCTGAATGGCAACACCAATGGTTATGGTGTGGCCACCTTCAAAGGGTTCTTTACTCCTTTGGCCTTTATTCCTTGGATTGCAAGAGGTGTTGCAGATAAGTCCCTTTCAAAAGATATGACCGCTATAACTTCCCTCAATCTTTGTGTTCCTAAAGGAAATATCTTCTCTTCTTCAGGAAATACAGTATCATTATTTTCCATTTGCAGGTAACCGTTGTCAATTATATTTTGGATTAGATGACGAAGTGCCCAACAACTTTCAGTGCTATGACCCCGAGTATTGGAGTGTTATTAATAGACCTCGGTAGCATTAAATCTCTTGGAACGTGGATTAATTGGGGGTAACAGTGCTATGATCTTCCCTTCATTAATCAACATCTGCAGGATTTCTTCCATTGGTTGACCCAAATGGGTGAACTTCCTTTGGTCTTCATAGTCCTAACAAGCCTGGGATCTTGCTTTCCTTGAAAGTTTTTCTTCCAAAGTTTCATTCTCTTGGACTTTTTGTTTATTCCTTGTGATAAAGGAGAGGAGACTTGTATGCCCCTGACTGATCAGCTGCCGAGTTATTTGGGGCTAATATATCACCAGTTCTGTCAATTGATCAACCCGTTCTTTGATAGACTTCATTTCTCGCTCTATCATAAATCGGAATTCTAAATAATCCCACTTATCAGAATTATCTTTGCTGGTTTGGGGAGAATCACTTATATATTTGAGGTAATTGGAACTTTCTCCACACCCTCTGCTGATCATGTTGACATTCTCTTCCTTGTGTTGAGGGAGAGGGTTATCTTGCACATGTGGTTGTTCTAATTTTGTTACCACAATCTCACCATTGTCTATCAGATCCTGGATTTTTTGTTTGAGAGACCAACAATCTTGGGTGTCATGCCCCGGATCTCCAGAATGATAAGCACATTTCTTGCTTGTATTAAAATTCTTTCCACTTGGATTTGGCGAAATTTGGCGAAATGAAAGTGTACAATTTTCTTGTCTTTGTCGGAAGCTTGAATATATTTTCCAATGAGTCCCTAAGGGTGTGTGAAACTCTTTCTTTGTCGACCTCTCCAACTTTTTACAATGGAGGATTTGAGGATTGTGCAGATGCTTGAAAAGGGGAATAATTTTCCTTTGAATTGGCAAGTTTTGATTGCCTCTCTGAGTTTGTCCTTGCAGCACCAAGGATACATCTTTTTCTTTCTTTTTATGAACCCTCCGATGGTTATTCTCATAATTTCCAGCTTGAATGTGCTCAGCCACGGCTTCTAAAGTAATAAGGTCTTTAATCTTCCCAGACTTTAACCCCATCTCAGCCATCTCTCCGTGTTTAATCATTTCTATGAATGGTTTTCCTATACCTATTAGGACCCTCTAATAAAATGGAGCTTCTTGTATGTCAATAAAGGTCATTACCATCTCAGTTTCTGTCATTGATGGGACTACTTGAGCAGCTAGACGTCTCCATCTTTAGGCATACTCTCTGAATGACTCAGTATTATGCTTTTTAACTTTGGTAATTTGATATCTATCTGGAGCCATTTGTGATTAAAAACCGTATTGGTTTAGAAAAGCATGGGCTAGGTCTTCCCAACTATGGATTTTGGAATTGTCCAACCTGGCATACCATACTCTGGCTTCTCCAGTTAGACTATCCTGAAATAACTGCATTCTCAGTTTTTCATCCTCAGCATAGGATCCAAGTTCTTCAATGAACAATTTTAAATGAGTGTAAGGATCTCCCAATCCGTCATATTTTTCAAAATCAGGAGTTTTGAACTTGTTTGGATAGTGAACCCCAGTAAAGATGCAAAAGTCTGAATAAGTCACACTTCCATACGCTCCAGTCCCATTGATTGACCGGATGGTTTCTTCTATTTATTTGACTTTCTTTCGAATGTCACCAGTTTCTTGATCTTCTTTAAGATTGGTGATTTCAGGGGTTTTGTTGGATTTGAGATTCAGGTATTTGTACTTCCTTTTCTTTTTTGTCAATACCCTGGCCTCCTCCCTGTGCAGAGGTTTCTGTTTAAGTGGGTATTTGTTGACCCTGAGTCCTTTTGTTTTGTTCTTTCAAAAATCCATCTAATTCTGTTATATGGTTTCTTAGTCCCTCGAACTCCTCTCGAGAAACAGAAGTAGATTCAGGTTGGGCACTTGCAGCTATGTCTAAAGGTGGGCTTAGTGCCTTTTTGGACTTTGAACGGGTAATGGGACCAATTGTTCCCTACGAAAAGATTATGTAGTTTAGTCATGATAAACACTAATAGTCTGTATGTTATGCAATATGTCTGTTTTAGGAGATTTTTAATGTTTTTCTGCAAAAGAGATGTCAGTTGTTTTGATGATAAGATAGCATGAAAGTTTTTTTATAGGAAAAGGAATGCATATTTACATCTTCCTTTTATATTTACATGGAATTTTAATTTACATTGAATCAAAATTTACATGGAATTTAAAAGGGAAAGGCATGAAGAGACTTCCATTCGCGTTTGGTTTATCAGAGGCTGACTTATCTCAGGCTACTCTCGTGGATTTTCGGCATAAAGGTTCCTAGATCATCGCAATTTACTAGATGGGAAGTTAATCCGATCTTTCAATTAGAGTGGATCTGAGTGGTGCCTTTCCTGAGCCTCGCTGGATTATTCTCCGTTGACTCCAGTAATCAAACACCGACGGGTTTGCCTCCTGGTGGAGGAATCACACAGCATACATTCACATACATCATGTCTCACCGATTTTGAAAAGGTTTACACAATGGCCCAATGGTTGGACTCTGTTTAACAGGCCTTGGAAACCGAGATTCATAGAGTTCGGAGGATTGATTAAGCGGGGAGGAGGTGTTAGGCACCCCCCGACTTCCGTGAAAACATGGTTACCGCGTTTTTTCAATTTCCTAATTTATCTGAAGTGTGTGTGTGTGTGTGTGTGTTGGGCCTAAGTGCATTTATTTGAAAGTAGTGTTATACCTCATTTTCCCCTATATACAAAGGGTTTGATTTGCATAAAACTTCAATTTTAAGCAACATGTATGGAAATGATGTTTTGAAATAAGTATTCAAAGCCTTATGCTCACATAGTAATTGAGGCATTTGATACTTCCATTTTATTCTGTATATGGCTTGACTTGATTTTATTCTCAAGGTGTGAAGTATCTTCGACAAAATAATATACATATAAGTAGCGAGCTACTTATGGGCATGAAAGCCATCGAAGGATGTCCAAGCACCATAAATAGGATTTACAAGCTAGCTGTATAGCTGAAAAAGATCTATCATGGGAACCAGATCTAGATCCGTCAGCTAGATCTTAGATCCCGTGGCTCCTAGGCTCACATGGTTGCTTAATATTTACAAAAACTAGAAAGAAAACTAAATTTAAATAAATCTTAGCCATTCTAGCTCAACGGTTCCAGTTTTGCAACTTTTGAACTGGTTAAAAGTTAGATATGGCTAGATTTAGATAAATCTAGTCCACAGATTTACATATTATGAATTTACATTGAATGAGAAGTTAAAACAGATATTTAAATGCAATAAACAATTTATATATATATATATATATATATAAGTGGTAAAAATGCCACAAATTAGCAATCCAGGCCAAACAAATAAATATAAATATATATTTATATATATATATATATATATATTAAAGCAATAAAAAGGCCACGAATTTAGCAATCCAGGCCAAACAGATAAATATATATATATATAGCACAAACTAAGAGCGAACCGGGTATAGCGACGGTTTTTTCCGTTGCTATAGCATAAAAAACTGGCTTTCTATGCTATATAATAAGAAAAAAACCATACTATAGTTGGTTCATTCTTATTTTGTTCGCCAAAATAATTTGCTAGAGAAGCAGACTGTATATATATATACACGAAAGCAAGTAAAAGCCACATATATTCGATCCAGGCTCAACTGCTCAGTTTGAGTCTATATATATATATATATATATATATATATATTAAAGCAATAGAAAGCTTCAAATCTAAAAAAATCTTACAATGTGCCAAAAGGCTTCAGACAGCTTATGAAGCTTGAAAACTCGGTTTTCACCGGTTAAAATTTGATATGTTGTAGAATATATGTATATAAGTGTTTAGAAAGAAGAATAATAAAGTTTGTAAAGCTATTGGAGGGGTTAAGAGCTGAAATTGACAGAGTTTTCTCTATTTTTTTTCTTTTTTTTTCTTTTTTCTTTAGCTGATGGGGGGGTCTATTTATAGACCAAAGTAGCCGTGGGTCTACCTGCGGCTGACCGGGTGGTCTCGAGCCCCGTGGGTCCCATTGTCTTGAAGTACGTGCACTCGGGCCAACGCGTTGTCTGCTCAAACCTTCATAACTTTCAATCCAGGAATTCGATGGAGGCATTTTATACCTTTTAGGAAAGCCCTTGACGAGAGCTACCCAATGACATGGGATTTGAAATTTTCTGAATCCGAAAAGATGGGTCCATGACCAGATCTTCGAGTCTTCACAGTCCATTCGTTGAGTTGCCTTGTGTTGTTTTCACTCGGGATTGATGTTATGGTTCGACATGACTTCTTTTGCAATGATTTGGGTTGAGTTGATGTTGAGTTGGCAAAATTACTATTTTTCCCCTCCCGAGTTGGTTTCAGGCTTAATGCAGTTGTAGCTGTCTTTTCTCAGGGTTATCTCCGAGATTGGACTGTTGTGAATTTTTTACAGTCCTCAGGGTTGTCTTTGAGGTTGGCTTGATGTTTTATGGAGTTTTCACTGGGGTTGGATTTGATCTCCCGAGGTTGTCACCGGGGCTTGGATTGGATCTCTCTAGGTTGTCTACGGGGTTGGATTTGATCTCCTGGGGGTTGACTTTGATCTCCTTGGGTTGTCTTCTGGGTTGGATTTGATATCTCGGGGTTGTTTGTGGGCTTTGAATTAATGATTTGACTTTCATGGTTGTCTTTGAAAGATAAAAGACGATTCTGCCCTCCTACATGGTTAGTAACAGGAATGCAAAATTTGAGTGTCTACAGTTGATACATTTTTTGCGAGAGTTGGTAGAGTGTTTAAGTTTTCTCTTATTATTCTTCTTGTTGAAGATGTATGCCAAAAATATATTATTCTTGATGGTTGTTGTTGGTTTATGCCTCTAATTGTTGCTAAACAGAACTTTGTATTACCTGTTATTATTGATAGTGGAAGATTTGGAGGACTACGGTCCCGTAGTTTTTACTCCTCACATCGAGGGGATTTTTCACGTAAAACTTTGATTGTGTTCTTGTGTGTTTGTTTTCAATTATTAGCTGAGACACCCCCAAAATAGGCCTACACAACCCACTCTGAGTCGCCAAATACATGGTACACAGAGGCGAAACTAGGGGGCGGGGGGGCATCTGACCCTGGTAAAGAGGCGGTCCAGGCGGAACTAGGAGGGGGGCAGCCACCAGCCAGCCAGGCGCCAGCCACTGCTCTGGTCTTCTTCTTTGCCTATCTTCTGACTCTGCAACACAGTTTGTTTCTTCTTTTTTTCATAGTAACATGAAACGACGTCGTTTCATTAAAAAAAATAAAAATAAAATAAACAAGTTTTATTAGGGATTTAGCTTCACTGTCTTCACTCTTCTGTCTCTTACAATTTTCCGCCTCCAACGTTAACTATCCGGTCAAGGCGCCTTCCGCCTTCTCACTTCCTCACGCTTCCGCCCAGTAGCCTTTGTTACCTTGACCGCTCCGGTGGTGGCCTCCATTGCTCCAACCTTTGCTTTGGACTTTGATAATTTCTAAATTCTAATTTAACCTAAATGTCTTTCAAATTATATTATTTCATGTTAAGAATCAAGATGATCTCTTTAATTTTTCTGATTATTGTAGTTTTAATTTATTAATTTTCCTGATTGTTGTAATTATATTATTTAATTTTTTTCTTTAATTTAGGTTTGTTTTAATTTTTTGAATTATTTCAAATTAATTTTTCTTTTCTTTTACCTTTGTTTGGCTTTTGAGAATCCTAAGAGAAAGAATTTTGATGAATTTTAATAATTTAATGTTTACATTTTTAAACTTTTAGTAATTTAGTTTTCAAAATTGTTACTGTTGGACTAATATTAAATTATTGTTTAATTTCTGTTTGTTGAATATATTAATTATGTTTATTTATCAAAATAAAGTAACAATTCTATAATTTAACGTATTAGCTAGCTTTTAATTTCCTTTTATATTTTAGGCTAAGGCCTAAGGGAATGCTTCTGCTATTGAATTTTTCAACAATCAAACACCCACGGCCCACCTGCTAGCTAGCTCTTCCAATGCAGTTTACCAGTTTAGTTTGAAAAAAATAATTAAAAGCTCATTTTAGTCTTATATTTTAGAACAAATAGAATATCATATATTTTTAACAATTAACAAGTTTCGCAAGTAATAGTAAAGGAAAACTAAGATCATAAAATTAAGAAATTAATATTTCTCATATAAATGATACTAGCTAGTGATTAATTTTAGGTTAATTGATGAAATTATGATTTCTCATATAAATGATACTAGCTAGTTATACAAAGAACTGTTGATTCTTCTAATAATCAATTACCAAGTTTCGAAGCAAGTGGTAGTATTAATAATTTCAGCCCGCTTGGTTTAAAAATTTTGACCCCCCTACAAAAACGTTCTGGTTCCGCCACTGATGGTACAGAAAAAAACTACAATTTCATTACTACAATTGTCGTGCAAAATACGACAACACATATGCTATGAGTTTAAATACAAATATTGTCTTCTAGACAATATCCAAACTCAAATAAATTCTCATTATAATTATTGATACACTATTTTACAAAATAGTGAGGACTGCTAAAACAACTGTCTTGAACCATCACTCCACACCCCGACTAGTTCCCGTTATATTCTCGTCTCTTGAGAAGAAAAATGGAACCAAAAAAAAGGGTGAGCTCAACTAACCCAGTAAAGAATACTATGACTAAGATAATGTAGAAAAAATTATCCCTAGTCCTCAACAGGGAAAAATCTGATAGAATATAATAGACAACAAATTTTAGATCAACAACTGCAGCGGAAACAGCAATCCATTAAAAGAGTCAAGTAGAACACGAAATCTACTATCTTCTATGATTTAAAAGTTCAACATCAATTATCTCTGTAACATCATTCAATAAATATTTTAATTCAATGAATTATCAAAGCACTACGGCCAAGGGTATTCGTTAGTATCACGAGTGGTCATGTTCATCTTAACACCTGTCCATCTTTGCACTATGGGCCAAAGATATTCATCAGGTAATCATTCATCTTTGCACTACAAGCCAAAGATATTCAGTTATATCACCATTTAGGACTGAGAATGATGAAAATAGTTTAAAGAAAACGAATCCAGTGAGATAAAAAGATAAAGATTAGGTGTGATGCCCCCAAAACAGGTATACATCACCCATCTTGAGTCGCCATATATATGGTACATAAATTCAAATACAACTTATTTATACAACAGTCGTGCAAAATACGATAAAACATAGCTGAGAGTTTAAACAAGAATATTATCATCTAGACAATATCCACACTCAATGGTGTCCTCATTACAATTATTATCACATTATTCCGTAGAATAGTGAGGACTACTAAAGCCATTTATCCTGGACCATCACTCCATTCCCCCACTCGTCCCAGCTATATTCTCATTTCCTGAAGAGAACAATGAAAGAAAGGGTGAGCTCAACTAGCCTAGTAAGAAATATTATGACTAAGATAATGCAGAATAAATTATCCTTAGCCTTCAACAGTATAACAACTGATAGAATACAATAGACAACATGTGAGACCCCAGATTTTATGAATAAAGATTTAAATTTTTTGAAATATTTTTTTTAATATTATGGTGTGGATTTGATATAATGTTATAGTTGTGGGTAGAATTTTAACAGGGAATATTCATACGACGGCACAATCATTGGTGGACCCCACAACGGAATTATTGTCGGATTGAGAAAACGACAAAAATATTTTTATGAAAATAACGGCGGAAGTTTTATTGTTAAAACTGTTGAACTACTCGTTAATAAAAAGTACAAGATGTCTGGCGTGGTTGCATAGAGTAGCATTACCGGTATTGATTATTGATGCTTGCGTGAGAAGTCACTCAGTTTTGTTTAATTATTGCCACAATAATTGTTCTATAGTATCTCACGTTATTTGATTCAATTATTGTCGATATTTTATATATTATTAAATCAATAATTGAGATGACAGAGTTATTAATATTATTATTTGCAATATTAACGATGTCTAGAAGTTCTTCCAATGAGAGGTTTGGTCACCTAATTACGCGCCAATAGGGAAAATCCTTATTGGAAAGCCCCCTCTTTCCTGGGAACGACCTGGTCGATTAATATTGTGAATTATAATAATGATGATAAATGTTGTTAAATATATTGGGATGTATTTTTATGAAGTCACGGAAGTTTATATATATATATATATACATTTTGTTTTATTTGTATTATTAATGTAATAAAACAGAAAATCTTTTTATATAAAGCATAATACTTTTATAAAGTTATTTGTTTTATTAGACTATTAATAAAATATATTATATTTTATTATACGATAATGTTTTGCATAGTAAAATCTTTTTATATAAAAGCAGAATACTTTAATAAAGTTATTTGTTTTATTAGACAATAATTAGAATATATTATATTTTATTATGCATAGTGTTTGCATAGTGCTTTGCATAGTATTTTGCATAGTAAAATCTTTTTTATATAAAATGAATATTTTTATAAAGTTATTTATTTTATTGTACAATAATTAGAATATATTATATTTTATTATATATAGTGTTTTGATATAGGCCTATATAGTATTTGTATAGTAAAATCTTTTTATATAAAACAGAATACTTTTATAAAGTTATTTGTTTTATTAGACTATAAATAGAATATATTTTATTTTATTTAAAAAAATTTATTTTATTAGAATATTTTATTAATACTGCATAGTAAATCAATATGGACCGTCCGTTTAAAAGTAAATCAATCTCGAGCGTTCATGAATTAGTTACTATTCAGTCCATTCTCCTATAAATAGAAGCGCATTCCTTCATTATTTCTTACGAATTCACTGAAACTCTAGAGAGAGAAACTATAGAGAGAAAGAAGAAAAGTATTCTGCTACTTCACTACTCCTATATCCAGTTTCTTCTAAAGTAAGGGGTATTATTTCTTTGGTATTCATGAAGAGAACTTCTGTTATTCCATTCTTTATTATTTGTTGGAATAACCTGTATACGTGGGTTACCCTATACTTGGTGAAATTCTTCTGTTATTCCATTCTTTATTATTATGTTGGAATAACACATCTGTCAATCAAGACAAAGATACATGGTGAAATTCTTACATTATTCCATTCTTTATTATTATGTTGGAACAACCCAATCTATGCTAAGTACCGCATACATGGTGAAATTCTTCATTATTCCATTCTTTATTATTATGTTGGAATAACTCAGATATGCGGCAATCCGCATACATGGTGAAATTCTTCATTATTACATTCTTTATTATTCATTTGAATATCACATGTACATGCGTATTATGCGTGACTGGTACCATTATTTATTATTACATTGGAATAACTTCGTCATACGCGATCTATCGCATGCTCAGTGAAGTCTTTTGTTATTTCATTATTTATTATTCTCGTTGGAATAACTTTGTCTGCATGCTGATCTATCACATGCATGGTGAATTCTTCTATTATTCGATTCTTTATTATTCATTGGAATAACTTTGTCTCATATAGATTACCACACGCATGGTGAATGACCCTTCGTATTCATTTCTTATTAAATTGTGGAAATGATCTGTCTACGTGGATTACCGCATGGCGGGCGAAAATCCATTTGCAGTTTCATATATTCTGTTATACTCAGTTGGTTAAAGCTTTGACTCCTATACTCCATGAAATTAGTGGAATATCCTTGATATTTGCACTTTATCCAATATCTTTTCATGGAAATATTCTTCTGAGCATTCTTGAATTTTACTCTACAAAGCAGTATCATGTTGACAATTTGGACGTTATTGGTTCCTGGATAAATTAATTCTTGAACTTGTTTTATTGGATTCTTATATCATTGTCATCATCCTCATGCTTATATTATGTTGAAAGTCATCGGTGGCCTATTGTGCATAGATGGACTTGGTATTATTATGACCAGGGATTATTCGGTATAATCATGACCATAATGTTACAAATGATGTGGTAAAAGTCCTCATTGGCCCGTAGTGCATTGATGGACAATTGTTGGCATGATCATGACCATTGATGAATACACGAATATCCTTGGCCCGTAGTGCATGGATAATTTGTGGTTGTGATACTAATGAATATCCTTGGCCGTAGTGCAGGGATGATGTGGATTATTTATTGTCGAGTCCAAAGTGATAAAAGTGATGATAAACCTTTTTAAATCATAAAAGATAGTAAATTTTATTCTCTACTTGACTCTTTTAATGGAATGCTTGTTCTGCTGCAGTTAAACTTGATGTTTGTTATATTTTATCAGTTTAACATTGTTGAAGACTAATGATAATTTATTCTACATTATCTTAGTCATAATATTTCTTCTTGGGCTAGTTGAGCTCACCCTTTCTTTCACTTCATTCTCTTGAGGAAATGAGAACATAAGCAAGGACTAGCTTCGGGGAGCAGAGTAACTGGTCCAGATAATAGTATTAGTAGTCCTAACTATTCTGTTAAATAGTGTGACAATAAATGTAATGAGGACTCCTTTGAGTGTGGATATTGTCTAGATGACAATATTCTTATTAAAACTCTCAGTTTATGTTATGTCGTTCTTTATACGGCTGTTGTATAATTAAGTTGTATTTGTATTCTGTACCATGTATTTGGCGACTCAGAATAGGTGATGTATACCTATTTTGGGGCCGTCACAGTTGGTATCAAAGCTTAGGGATATTATCCTTGGCTGAGATGTGAGACAAGAACTAGGAGGGGAGAGACGGGGAATTCCTTCGTTAGTATAACCTACCTAAGTTTATTTGGTATTTAATTGGTTGATCAGAGTATAGGGATAATATGTGATGTGTCAATTAACCCTTGTTTTGTGACAATGTTAAATTTGCGGAGTTATCCCAGTTTGCATCCCATTTGGTCGATACTGAGGAGCGAATGATGCGAATGTTTCTAAGAGGTTTAAAACTCGATATACGTCAATACCTCATTTCTCACAAACTTTGTTTATATTCAGATGTTGTGAATAGAGCTCAGTTATTGGAGCGCGATAATGAGTCAGAAAAACCAAAAGGCAACGACCAACAACACGATAATAATCTTTCCGGTGGCAACGGTCATCAAAACAACGATAACCATCATGGAGGAAATTATCATGCCAAGAATGGTAACCACTTCGGTGGTAATCATGGCCAAGACAATAGGAGTGGAAAGTTCAAGAAGAGAAGGTTCAGCAAAGATGGAAAGACGTCAGCACTAGCAACTGCTGTTAAGGTAGGAGAACGACCGCCGGTCGTATGTTACAAATGTGGAGGGGAAGGACACATAAGTCCAAACTGCATGATGTAGTCCAAAGCATGCTATAATTGTAGAAGAGAAGGTCACCTAGCCTGATTTTGTCGTGCACCAAAGTCAAGTCCAGCTGGGATGGAGGCATCTAAGATCGTCCCAGACAAGACAAAGTCGGTAGTTTAAGTGAGAGCGTTTATTGAGGAACTCGAACAAGGTTATTACGGATAAGTTAATTATAAATTCTTGCAAAGTCTATACCTTATTAGATACCGGTTCTACCCATTCTTTTATCTCTCTTGCTTGCGCTCAACGTTTAAATTTGACTCCTGAGAAATTAGACTTTGACTTATCTATTGAAACTCCGTTAGGAGAAACCTTCGTTACCTCCACTGTTTATAAATCTTGTTTGATTCATATCGATACCCTCACGTTACCTGTCGATCTTATCTCTTTGAAAATACTTGCCCTTGATGTGATTTGAGGAATCGATTGGTTAACTAGTCATCATGCTAAAATTGATTATTTTCGTAAGGTTGTTAGCTTTTATATTCCTAACCAACCTGTTATACAAATTCAAGCAACCAAATCACTAAAGTCAATCATTGTCATATCAAGCCATAAGTAAAGAGCCCCGATCCTTTCGTTGTTGACTTCTTTGTGTGGAATGCACCGAAGCCAGACTTTCCGTAGTGGACATCGTGAATAACGGTGGCAAATTGATAGGTATCAATGTGATGTGCTATCCAAGTCTTGGATGAGGGTCACAGTTTTGAATGATATTTCTATCGTTAATAAATTTCTTGACGTATTCTTAAAGACTTTTTAGCTTACCCCTAGAGCGTGAAATCGAATTTTGTATTAACCCCAGTACAAAACCCATTTCTTCAACCCTTAAATATTTCTTCAACCAAAACGAACGTGTAATGCGCTAAAGACGTTGGCTCGAGCTGTTGAAGATTACGATCATACCATTCAATATCATTGTGGAAGAGAGAACGTGGTAGCTGACGTGTTGAGTAGAAGATCGTATGTGTTTATGAGTGCGAATATACGAACCCACGTGAAGATAACAAATATACGATTAGAATCGACTTTAATCGATAAAGTTAAAGCCGCTCAAGCTACATACTCAGAGCTGATGAATGTGAAGAAGAAGGCTCAAGAGGGTGTTATTCTAGAAGCAAGAATCGATGAAGAGAGAAAATCTCAACCCTCGATTTTATTGGCCCATTTGAAATCCTTGATCGAGTAGGCACTGTGGCCTATAGACTCGTTTTACCGCCAACTATGTCGCGTGTTCATAACATTTTTCACAGGATTTGGTGTCTTCATTACAATTATTATCACATTATTCCGTAGAATAGTGAGGACTACTAAATCCATTTATCTTAGACCATCACTCTATTCCCCGACTCGTCCCCAGCTATATTCTCATTTCCTGAAGAGAACAATGAAAGAAAGGGTGAGCTCAACTAGCCCAATAAGAAATATTATGACTAAGATAATGCAGAATAAATTATCCTTAGCCTTCAACAGTATAACAACTGATAGAATACAATAGACAACAAGTTTTAGATCAACAACTGCAGTGGAAATAAGCAATCCATTAGAAGAGTTAAGTAGAGCATAAAATCTATTATCTTCTATAATTTAAAATGTTTTTCATAAACTTTATCGCTGAGACTCAGCTTAATAAATAAACCACATCATCGAATCATCCCTGCACTACGGGCCAAGGATATTCATGTAATCATCAATGGTCATGACTAGACCAAATAATCCCTAGTCATAATCATACACATAATTGTCCATCAATGCACTACGGGCCAATGAGGACTTTCACCACATCATTCGTCACATTACGGTCATGATTATACCGAATAATCCCTGGTCATAATCATACCAAGTCCATCTATGCACGTAAGTCAAAGATGACTTTCATCACAATATAAGCATGAGGATGATGATAATGACATAATAATTCAATAAAACAAGTTCAAGGATAAATTTTAAAGATTTATAATCTAATTTATCCAGAAATCAATAACGTCCAAATTGTCAACATGATACTACTTTGTAGAGTAAAATTCAAGAATAATATTCATGTACCAAAAATAATTTGGACAGAAAAGAATATATTTTTCGGGTAAATAGTACCCCGTAAATAGTACTTCGGGAATAGTACCCCGACACGAAAAGTGTCCCGAATACCCGAGTGAATGATACTAGAATGAATAGTAATTGGGTGAATAGTAACCCATGAATAGTAACTCATGAATAGTAATCTGGCACGAAAAGTACCCCGAATACCAGAGTGAATAATACTAGAGTGAATAGTAACCGGGTGAAAAGTAACCCGTGAATAGTAACTTGTAACAGAAAAATACTAAAGAAAATGATATTTCATGATGAGTACAAAAGAAATGATATCCCAGATGAGTAGAATAGAATATACGAAACTGCAAATGGATTTTCACCCGCCATGCGATAATCCACGTAGACAGATCATTTCCACAATTTAATAAAGAATGAATACAAAGGATCATTCACCATGCATGCGGTAATCCACATAGACAGGTTATTCCAACAAAATAATAAAGAATGGAATAACAGAAGAATTCACCATGCATGCGATAAGACAAAGACCTGAACGAGTTATTCCCAAATGAATAATAAAGAATGGAACCGTGTAATGCGTAATCCGCACGGATGTGATATTCCAACAGAATAATAAAGAATGGAATAACAACAGAATTCACCAGGCATGCGATAGACCGCACAGATAGGTTATTCCAATAGAATAATAAAGAATAGAATAACTGAAGAATTTCACCATGTATGCGGTACTTGTGATAGACGGAGTTATTCAACATAATAATAAAGAATGGAATAACAACCCTTACTTAGTATTGAAAGAAAATAACTCTCTTCGTGAATAAGAAAGAATAATACCCCTTACCTCGTAAGAAAATTGGATCTTTGGAATAGTGAGGTAGCGAGACTTCTCTTCTTCTTTCTCTCTACAATTTCTCTCTATAATAATTGCTCTATAGCTTTAGTGAATTGGTGAGAAATGAAGGAAGAATGAGCTTATTTATAGGAAAATATAGTTTCGATAATTGCACGCGTTTTGGGGCTCGAAATATTACTGTTATAATACCTTCCTCTTTTCTTCATTTTAATTTAGTCCTCGCAAGTATTATCAAACTTGAACCACCTCCCCTAATAGTAAATAATGTGAATCAATAGTTCAATCACGTGAATCAATAGTTATAATCATGTGAAAATATAAATTACAGTATAGTACCTCCATCTATACCTCCATTTTTAACTTAGTCATACAAGTATTATCAATCTTGCACCACCTCCCCTAATAGTACAAGAATATGAATCAATAGTACACACATGTGAATAAATAGTTATAATCATGTGAATTAATAGCAATTAATTGCTCATTTATCCGGTTAATTACCCGATTAGTTAATATAACCTCCAGACATCAATTATTATCGAAATAAATGTCAATTTTCACTAACACTAATAATTCCAGCACAATGGAACTATCAATTTCATCTTTAATCAACACGAACTTATTCATCATTAATATTATAATTCACCATATTTAACAACCGGGTCGTTCCCAGGAAAGAGGGGGCTTTCCGATAAGGATTTCTCCTTATTGGCGCGCAATTAGGTGACCAAACCTCTCCTTGGCAAAAATTCTAAACATTGTCAATATTACAAATAATAATATGAATAACTTTGTCGTCTCAATTATTGATTTAATAATATAACATATTATACAGATGATACTGTGACAATAATTGAATCAATAATATGAGAGATATGATGCAGCAATTATTGTAGCAATAATTGAGTATAACTGAGTGACTTCTTACGTAAGCATCAATAATTAATACCGTGTGCTACTATGCAACCACACGACATCGTACTTTTACTACCGAAAGTTGTTCAGCGCTTTTTAACGGTAACACTTTCGCCATTATTTTTATAAAAAGATAATTATGTCGTTTTCTTACTACGACAATACTTCCGTTGTGGGGTCCACCAAAGATTGTGTTGTTGTTCGAATATTCTCTATTAAAAACGAATATTCCCTGATGAATCGAATATTATATAACCACTTGCTTACTTTGCAAAATTTATAAATATTATCCACAACTATAACATTATATCAAATCCGCACCATAATATTCAAAAAAATATTTCGAGAAATTTAAATCTTTATTCATAAAATTTGGGGTCTCACATTAGGGACTCGTACTTTAGTTTATCCAAGTTCAAAAATACTTCTTAATAAACAATTGTGGAGCGAAATTCAATAATGAAGATCAAAATATGGATACAATCAAAGATAGTAACCATAATAGACAACTTGGACAAAAAAAAATTTAATTTTTCTGTGAATAGTATCGTATTTATAAATAGTGCCGTATACGTGAATAGTAACCCTGACACGAAAAGGTAAAAATTTCATAATAAAATTCATATCAATATTTCGGTATAATGATATTAAAAGAAAGAATATCATTTATGAAAAAAATAGCATCCCTTACATCAAAAGAATAGCCCTTTTAACTGGAA
Source organism: Panax quinquefolius (assembly GCA_020205615.1). Lineage (NCBI taxonomy): Eukaryota > Viridiplantae > Streptophyta > Magnoliopsida > Apiales > Araliaceae > Panax > Panax quinquefolius. The sequence goes on from CM035152.1 coordinate 22,202,247, forward strand.
TATCGGATATAATACTGAAGAAAACTTGCACTGCTTATCAACTCTCAAAGTATCTAAATACTCACAAAAATACGCTCGATATTATAGAGAGAGAAAACTTCTGATTCTGATGTGATTTTCAATTCTAACTAAGCACCTTATTTATAGGAAATGCTTAGCATATCAGGATTGACAAAATCCCTACGGTTGCTTCAACGCACCCCTCTTTGAAAAATGAGCACAACACTTTTGAAATAATTCTTAGCACATTTCACACCAACAAAGGACAAGAGTGGGGCCCACCCATTCTAGAAAATCTCCACCAAAATATTTAAATTTAAACAATATTCAGAAACTTAAATAATTCATAATAAATAGCCATTTTATCAGAAAAATATGAACCTTATGTCCATTCCATATAAAATTTAATTCTCTGCAACTTTGTAGAAGAAAGTTTTTCCAAATTTTGAACAAAAAATGACCCAAGTTTACATACAGATGATTTTTCCAAACCCCCACACTGACAAAAATATACTGATAAAGACCTCCATATGCCAACTTTGAAAAATCAACAATCAGCATTTTACAACAACAAATGGGGCCCACCAACTCACAAAACATGTTTTTAGCATTTATTGTAACAAAATCAATTTGGACCTAATTTGCTCTCTTTCTTCTCATTTTATTCATATACCGTGAATTTAGTATAAAAATATCACCATTATTATATTATTATATTATCACATTATACATTTATAATGTAATATAATAATATATTTGAATGAATTATTTTATCAGAAAAGATAAAATATCAATTTTCAATAATTGTCACTTTTCTAAAAAATCCTCCATTTATATTCCAATTGAATAAATATTTTCTTATCATTTTATCAAAAATTAATTATTCACAAATAATATTACGTAACCACAATATTGACAAAAGATCGTTCTCGTGAAAAAGCAAGCTTTAGATAAGGATTTCTCCTTCTTGGCGTATGATTAGGTGACCAAAACCCCTTTCTGAGCGGAACTTCCTTAGACATTGCCAATAATGTTATCAAATAATATTATTCAAATAATATGAATTATTGATCTGATAATAGGAAATATTGTGCAGTGACAATAATATAAAATATTGAACAGTAATTACTGTAAAAATTATTGAGTAGTGGCTTCTTACGTAAGAATCAATAATTAGAATTATTGTGCAATCTGGTATCTATATTTATATGTCAACATGGCAGATATCTTGTATTTTAACCACCGGTTATTTCAAAAGTTTTACCGATAACAACTACGCCATTATTTATAAAAAAAAACTCATACTTGTCGTTTTTTTCATCCGATAGTTTTCCGTTATGGAACCCACAAATGGTTGCGCCGTTGTATGAATATTCCCCGACAACAAGAATATTCTACGACCAAACGAATATTCCCCGATAACAATGAGTATTTTATAACCACTTGTTTATTTAAAATATTTGAGCATTTTACCCATAAATAACCACATTAATCAAATCAACCCCTTACTATTTCAAAATAAAGGAAATTTAATTTTATAAAAAATCAGGGTCTTACATTAACTGTTTTGATTATTTTTCTCATTGGGTTTACACAAGATGAAAGAATTCGTTGTGTAGTATGTTACTCCTTTCGTTTCAAAATTATAGATACAATTTAACTTTTGTGATTAAACGACGACCTATTAAAATTAAAAATTGGTATGACTCATAAAAATTTAAAATAAAATAAATTTTCTAATTAATAATTTTTATTATATATTATACAATTATAATAATTGTATCAATTAAAATTACATAAATTTATATCAATTTAAAATTTAATATGTCGTTATTATTTTGGAACTGAAGGAGCGTTGCATTAAAATTACCTAGTAAGTAGGAGATCCACGCTAAGGACAATAGATGGGTTTGTATCTGTGATTGTCTGTCTTATTCTAAATTATCATTATTAAATAATAACTTACACAATTTGATATTCAAAATAATGGACAATAAAATTATTTTTAGAGAGGGTAATTGTAAGACCCCGAATTTTATGAAATAAAAGTATACAATTTTTTTATAATTATTATTCAGTAAATGGTTAAATTGATAAAAAGTTAAAGTTAAGGGTGATATATGTAAAGTTTACAAAATACGCAAGTGGTTTTAAAATACTCATTATTGTCGGGATCGTTTGGTCGTGGAATATTCTTGTTGTCGGAGAAATATTAAATACGGCCATAAAATGACCATTCATGGGCCCCATAACAGAATAACCGTCGGATGAAGAAAACGAAAAGTTTGAGTTTTTATAAATAACGGCGTAATCGTTACCGTTAACACTGTTGGAATATCCGGTTGTTAAAATACAGTAATACGCGTGGTTGCATGCGTTAGCTTGCGGTATTGCGATGATTTTGAATAATTGATTCTTACGTAAGAAGGAACTACTCAATAATTGTTGCAGTAATTACTGTTCAATATTTTATTTTATTGATTCAATAATTGCTATGTTGATGTTTTATATTATTGTTGTTTCAATAATTGTCACGACACAGTATTTCCCATTATTTGATCAATAATTCATATTATTTGAGTAATATTATTAGATAGCATTATTGACAATGTCTAGAAAGTTCTGTCAAGGAGAGGTTTGGTCACCTAATTGCGCGCCAGTAAGGAAAAATCTTTATCGGAAAGCCCCTCTTTCCTGGGAAATGCGTGGTTGTCATTATTGTGATTCTGTAATATTATTTGTGAATAATTAATTATTGATTTATATGATAAGAAAATATTTATTTGATATGGATATAAATGATGGATTTATTTATTTTATGTGGTTATAAATGAAGGAATTAATGTTGAGATGTTTTATCAGTATTTTGTCGGATTGGAGGTATTAAAAAATCAAATCGGTGTTCTTAAAGCTCTATTGTGTGAGTTATAATTTTAATCCGACCGTTGGATCGTTGTGATTTTTGGATATGTTATACCTATATAAGTTGAGTATATGTCCATAAATTTTGAACCGTTAAAATTTAACGTATGATTTGTTATGAATTTTAAGAGGTGTTGAAAATTATCCGTTTGTGGAATTCGGATATTTTTTGCTTGGAATTTGGAAAAACTTAAAGCTACAAAGTTGTAGAGAATTCGATTTCGTATAAAATGGACATAAAATTTGTATTTTTCTGATAAAAGGGCTATTTATTATGAATTGTTGAAGTTTCGGAAATTAAAATATTTTTATTAAAATTATGGGTGGGACCCACTTTTGTTTTTTCAAAACATATGGGCTGAAAATTCTTCCAAGATGGCTGCCCAACAATTCAAGATGGGCATACGTAGAATGAAGAAAAAATAATAATAATATTTTATTATTTTAGTCTCTTATGGCGTTCTAGCATTTTCCTATAAATAGGCGTTTAAGTTAGAATTGAAAATCACGCCAGAAACATAAGTTTTCTCTCTCTATATTATCGAGCGTATTTTTGTGAGTATTTAGATACTTTGAGAATTGTTATTCAGTGCAAGTTTCCTTCAACTTTACATCCGATATTCCAGTCAGAAATACTGCTCTTTTGAGGTACGGGATTCTAAGGGTTATTATGTTTTTCAGTTTTATAATTTTTCTGACCCTCAAAAATTCTGGAAAAAATTGAAATGATGATTTGTTGAGTTTTCTAGATTGTGTCTAAAAATAACGATTTTTGGATGTATAGATTAGGAGTTATGAATTTTATGGGAAAAGACTATTTTAAAAGTAAACCCTTAAAACTCCTTGTGGTTAACTCCAAAATTGGTGAAATATTTATTGGGAGTACATGTATATAACAGCAGTATACTTTGTAAATTTTGGAATTTTTAGACAAAATTACAGTTTATGATAAATGTCTAAATATTCGGTAGTTTTGGCCATATGAAAAATAGTAAATGAATTTTAAAAATTCTGAGAAAAATATATGTTCAATATGGGACTATATTTCGCTAAATCCCGTAAAAGAAAATTTTACGGGTGATGATTTGGTATTTTTCATAAAATAGACTAGTTATGAATAAATGAATTAAATATGTTATGTGAAGTAAAAAAAATTGAAAAATAGGATTTTATTGCTTGAGAATCCTATATAAGGTATATGCAAAATTTTTATGAGAGTTTTGGTTATTGGTGATGAAATCTTACGAGTTTGGTATTTTAGGATGATTAAATGCATTAATTAGTAAAGTGTAAACAATTAAAATAAATTGTTTATAAGTTTAAGAACCGATTAAATATTGTGGTAATATTAATAATATTAGATTATGAGATTATTAAGTTATTTATAACATTTGGATTAAGGTGTTATGAAATCATTGATTTAAAATATTATTTAATGATTAATAATATTAGTAAATAAATTTAATGTTATTATATAATGAAGACTAAAAGACAATTTGCACCCTAAACTTTACACCCATGTTGACTTTTGCACCCCAAACCGAAAAAGGTGTTTAAGTACACTCCAAACTTCAATTAAACGTAACAAAAAGCATACTTTCTTCACTTAACCGGTTAAAAGTGACCGGCTAAGGCACACACGCGCATTTGAAAGGGTATTAAAGTCTTTTCCACATATTCTTCTTCATCAACTAATTCTCTCCCATGTTTCTTCACTAAACAACCAAACCAATTTCATCAGCTCTCAAGTGCTTTGAAAACAAAACAAAAACCTAATTACAAAGTCAACAATCCTAATGGTAATCGAAAACAGATATAAAATTACATCAATGAAAAAGCAAAAACCATTTATTGCAGTCTTGGCCTGCCCAACCGGATGTAAATTTACAAAAATCCAATTTTGACCAACTGGGCAATTTGGGATATTTGCTTATAGTAACAATCAAAGGCAACGCCAACAATGGTATTTCACTGTGAAAGAGGAACAAATTGTGTCCTCCACTTGTTTTGGGTCATGCTTCTCAGCACCATTCTGCCCATAAATTGCTACGGGATGCAAAATATCACCTCCTTGAAATTCATTGCCATCCTTCTCATCCAATTCAATCCTCATCACAACCCCTTCCACTGTGTCCTCAATTTGTTCCTCTTTCTCCTCATCCATCATAACTTCTCTTCCAAAGCCCAGTCGTCATTGTTCCTTCAGATCCACAAAATCTTCTACTTCTTCTTCTTGATTTTCATCAGACAAGATTGTTCCATACTCCAACATAAAAGATGATGTTGGGCCAAAAAGTAACTTTCTTACAAGCTTTTCAGTGCAAGCATAGCTTGCGAAAACAAGCCCAAATGGAACTGAACACGCAAACCCAAGCGTAGTAAAAACCACGGTGGAGGAAGAACCGATTAGTGCGAGATGAGATTATACTTGAAGATGATCACAACTTTTTTCCTAGCCATAGTCCCTTGTTTAATATCCAACTAACCTTACTATTACTCTATTTTGAATTAGAATGTTTTTCTATTTTCCATTCCACATCTAGATCCATCCTGTTGAAACAATCACAATATTATCATCACTTCTAAAATTCAATCAAAATAACCCACGTCACTAAAAAAATCATTCTTTGAGACTCAAAATGGACATGCAATTAACATTAGTGATTTCACTGTGATTTGGGGCTCTAACGGAGGACTGAGAATTCCAGTTTTTTGAGTAGAGCCAGGGTTAGGATTCAATTTGGGGGTAGTGGTTTGAGGGATATGGCATAGAGAAGGGAGAGAAAGATCGGGGAGGGAGATGAGTGTAAGACCCCAACTTATTATTAATGAAATTTAATTTTCTCTATTTATTATTTTGAAATAGTAAGGGTTGATTTGATTAATGTGGATAGTTAGGGGTAAGATACATAAATATTTCAAAATAAGCAAGTGGTTATAAAATATTCATTGTTGTGGGGAATATTCGTTTGGTGGAATATGGAATATTAAATACAACGGTATAACCATGTGTGGCCCCATGTGAAAGCGATTGGATGAAGAAAGCGACAAATATAAGTTGTTTTTAAAATAAGCATGGCGTAGTTATTCACAATTATCTTTGTTAAAATACCCTATTGGTTAAAACACACGATGCTTTACCAGTATTGCACCAATTATTGATTCTTACGTAAGAAGGCACTACTCAATAATGGTTACTGAATTAATTATCAATTATTTTATTGAGTTAATAATTGTCTTTGCGTTGATATTTTATATTGTTGTTGTTCAATAATTGTCATTTACGGTATTTTTCATTACCAAGCAATAATTCATATTATCTGAATAATATTATTAGATAACATTATTGGCAATGTCTAGAAAGTCTTTGTCTAAGGAGAGGTTTGGTCACCTAATTGCTGCATGATGAAGAAGAAATTCTTATTGAAAGCCCCTCTTTCCTAGGCCGCTGGTTGTCAATAATGTGATTACGTAATATTATTTATGAATAATTAATTATTGATTTATATGATGAGGAAAATATTGATTTTATGAGGATATAGATGGAGAAAAATTTTAATGTGACAATTGTTGAAAATTAATATTTTATCTTTTTTACGATAAAATAATTCATTTAAATATATTATTTTAATAATATATTAACGATGATATTTTTACAATGAATGTGGATATATATGAGTATATGAGGAGGAAGAGTATTTTGTGGCATTAAATGTTTAACACATGTTTTGTGTGTTGGTGGACACAATTATTGTAGAAATTTGATTATAGCTTGTAAAATTGCCCGCTTGTGGATTTGGTCAATTTTATTTGGAATTTGGAAAAACTTTCTTCTGCAAAGATGTAGAGAATTGAATTTCCTATAAAAACTCATGAGATTCGAATTTTCTGATGAAAGGGCTATTTATTATGAATTATTGAAGTTCAAGCTCGAAATAATTGATTTTGGAAGTTTAAAATATTTAAAATTAGAAAAACATTTTTTCTTACTTTTTCTAGAATGTGGCATGTGTTTGATGGCTGAAATCAGATTCTAGGCATGTGTAGGAAATTTATATAATTATATTATTAATTTATTAATTTATTAAATTTTCTGCTTTGGTGTTCTAAGCAATTTCTATAAATAGGGTGCTTAGGTTAGAATTGAAAATCACATCGGCTGAAGTTTTCTCTCTATATTATCGAGCGTATTCTTGTGAGTATTTTGAGTATACTTTGAGTATTGCTATACGGTGCAAGTCCAAGTCATAGCCTATATCCGGTGTTTCAAATTTAAAATCTTGATCTTTCGAGGTAAGGGATGTTATTTTCTTCTCAAATGATATTATTTCTTTAATATCATTATGCTGAAATATTGGTTGAAACTTTTTATCAAATTTAGAACTTTTTCATGTCGGGGTTACTATTCATGAGTTACTATTCATGAGTTACTATTCACGAGTTACTATTCATGAGTTACTATTCACGAGTTACTATTCATGAGTACTATTCATGAAGCGTGAAGATGTTTTTGGGAAATTTCTACCTTTTGGTGTCTGAGTTCTTATTCACGATACTGGCTTCTATTCACGTATCTCAAGACTATTCAATAGAAAAATAAAATTTCTTCTTTTGTCCAAAATATCTATTCGGATACTAACTTTGATTGTATCCATGTTTTGATCATTCTTGAATTTTACACCACTATGATTATTTTTGAGGTATTTTTGAACATGGATAAAACAAAGTACGAATCCTTAATCCTTAATCCTTGTCATTTTGGTTCATTGGATTCGTTTCTTCAAAAATATATTTTCATCATCCTCGATCTTAAATGATGATATTATTGAATATCTTTGGCTTTTGTAGTGCAAAGATGAATGATTTCTGAAGAATATCTTTGGTAGTAGTGCAAAGATGAGCAGTGTTTAGATGAACATGACTAAGTGATGAATATCTTTTGGCACGTAGTGCAAAGATGAATATTTGATTCGGATGTATATTGATTGATGTTACGAGGATAAAAGATAGGCGATGAACTTTTAAATTCATATATAGAAGATAGTAGTTTGCATTCTCTACTTAACTCTTCTAATGAATTATTATTTTCATTGCTGAATATTGATTTAAAATTTGTTGTCTATTGTATTCTATTAGATTTTCCTGTTGAAGACTAACGGTAATTTGTTGTATATTATCTTAGTCATAATATTCTTTCTTGGGCTAGTTGATCTCACCCTTTTCCTTTTGTTCCATTTTTCTTCTCGGGAGGCAAGAATATAGCGAGTACGAAGTCGAGGTATGGAATGAAGGTTTTAGAAAGGATTGTTTAGTAGTCCTCACCATTTTTGTAAAATAATGTATCAATAAATGTGATGAGGATTTATTTGAGTATAGATATTGTCAGAAGATAATATTTGTATTCAAACTCGCGATTTCTTGTTGTAATAATAAAGTTGTAGTTGTTTACGTATCACGTATATGACAACTCGGAATAGGTGATGTATACCTATTTTGGGGGCGTCACGGTTGGTATCGAGCTTAGGGATATGATCTCTGGCGGAGATCGGGGAATAGAACTAGAGAGGAGAGGCGAGTAAATCCTTCGCTAGTGTGTCCTACCTAAGCTTATTTTTTAGTTGGTCGGTATATAAGGATATTATGTGATATATTGATTTCCTTAATTAACCCTTGTTTTATGACGAGATTTGAGAATGTCAATTGAGAATATTAACAATGGAAATGAGACCAGTGGAGAGCGCTGTACTCACCAACGAGGAGAAGCGTGCAACAGTCGGGCAATGTTCCTCCTGTGAATAACACCCTTTGGCGAGATGATGAAGCGAGGGATGTTTAGAAGCTTTTTGCGAGTTCATGCAAAATCGACGAGGAAGACTCGTATTCAAAATACTGAGGAGGAAATGATAGCAATTCACGGGTTGTCACAACCAAGCGATTCAAAGAGTTGGGACCACCAAAATTTAAGGGAAAGCGATCCGATCATGGCGGAAACATGGGTCAAGCAAATTACCAAGATATTCGATGTCTTGGGATGCACGGAGAACAGAAGGTTCCATTCGCCACCTTTATGTTAGTGGCGAAGGCGGCGGACTCATCGGTGGGGAGTCTCGTGAAGCGTACCCATCCAAACCTTTCAAAGATGTCACGGGAAGCGTTTCAGAACTATTTAATGACAAATACTTTCCACGAAAGTGTTCGTCATATGAAGGAAGTGGAGTTCATCGATTAGAGCAAAACAACATGACGTGTGTGTCTCGAAGACGAGGCAAAGTTTGCGAGTTATCCAGTTTGCACCTCATTTGGTGGAGAATGAGGAACGATGACGCGGATGTTTCGAGAGGTTTGAAACCCCAAGATACGTCAAGATATCTCATTTCTCATAAACTTTCTCTATTCAGATGTTGTAATGAGGGCTTAATTATTAGAAGCGAGATAACGAGTACGGTCAACCTGAGGACCATAACCGAGGATCGTATCAGAGATAGCGATCAGCAGAATAATGATAACAACGGAGAAAGAAACAGACGGACAAAATGGTAACCACTCTGGTGGTAATCATGGCCATGAAAATAGAAGAAGCGAAGTCGGGAGGAGATTTTAAAAAGAGGAGATTTAACAATGACCATGTGAAGACGATAAAGTCTTGGCGGACAAGTGGTTCTAGGGAGGAAACGACCACCGGTCATATGCTACAAATGCACGGAAAAGAGGGACATATCATCAAAGCGCCACAACAGTTCAAGGTATGCTATAATTGTGGAAAAGAAGGACATATCGTTCGAGATTAGACGCAGAGCGAAAACCTAGTTCAATGGGACGGTGACTCAAAAGATCTGTCGAGAAAAGTCAAAGTCAACGATTCGGGAAGAGCGTTTTGTTGTGGATCGGTCATAATGCGAGGAACCCAAACGAGGTGATCACGGGTAAGCTATTTATAAATTCTTCGAAGTTTATACCTTACTTGATCACCGGCTTTACCCATTCATTTATCTCTCCGCATGTGCTCAACGTTTAAACTTGACTCGGAGAAATTAGACTTTGACCTATCTGTGGAAACTCCGTTAGGAGAAACTTTCATCACATCCCTTTGTTTATAAATCTTGTTTGATTCAAGTTGGCACCATCACCTTACCATTGACCTTATCTCTTTAAAGATACTTGCTTTTGATGTGATTTTAGGGATTGATTGGTTAACTACTCATCATGTCAAAATTGATTGTTTTCGTAAGGTTGTTAGTTTTCATATTCCTAATCAACTTTGTTATTTAATTCAAGCAACTAAACCATTAAAATCAATCAATCGTCATATCTAATCATAAAGCTATTCGTTTATTGAAAAGCGGATGTCAAGCTTTCTTAGCCCATGTTATGGATTTGAATAAAGACACGTCAAATTTGAATAATATTCTGTTATTATTGACTTTCCGACGTATTTCTGAAGAACTTCCCGGTATACCCCTAGAACGTGAAGTTGAATTCTTTATTGATCTTGAACCCGTACAAAGCCCATTTCTAAAACCCCATATCGAATGGCTCTATTGAACTTCAGGAGTTAAAGGTCCAACTACGAGGAATTGTTGGACATCGGTTTCATTCGTCCAAGTACATCTCCTTGGGGTGCTCCTGTTTATTCAGTAAAGAAAAAGACGGGAGTATGCGACTTTGTATTGACTATCGAGAATTGAACCATGTCACCATCAAGAATAGGTATCCTCTACCTCGTATTGATGACTTGTTTGACCGATTGCAAGGGCACAATTCTTTTCAAAATTGATCTTCGATTCGGATATCATCATTTGAAGATTAGGCGAGGATATTCTAAGGACCGCTTTAGAACTCGATGACGGGCATTATGAATTCTTAGTCATGTCTTTCGGATTGACTAATGCTCCTGCGGCTTTCATGGATATGATGAACCGAGTATTCAAGGAATATTTGGATCGGTTCATTGTTGTCTTTATTGATGACATCCTTATATATTCCAAAAGTCGTGAAGATCATGAGCACCATTTGAAGTCGGTACTCCAAAGGCTTCGTGAAAACAAACTATATGCCAAATTAAAGAAATGCGAGTTCGGCTCGAGGAAGTAGCATTCCTTAGAGCACGTGGTGTCGAAACATGGAGTATCTGTTGATCCCGTGAAGATTGAAGCAATACAAAGTTGGGAGCAACCAAGTCGATGGATCAAGTCACGTAGCTTTTTGGGCTTAATTGGTTATTATCGGAGATTCGTGGAAGGTTTTTCTCGAATCGCTACTCCATTAACCCAAACTAACTTCGGAAGGATACAAAATTCGTTTGGAGCGAAGAATGCGAGAAGAGTTTCAAGAGCTTAAGAGGAGACTTATTTCGGCACTGTTCTAACAATACTACTACGGTTCGGATGGATTTGTTATCTACAAATGATGCTTGAGTGCAAAGGGTTAGGATGTGTTCTCATGCAACGTGGGAAAGTCATAGCCTATGCCTCGCGACAACTTAAAGAGTATGAGAGGAATTATCCTACTCATGATCTAGAGTTAGCGTGAATCGTTTTCAGCGCTAAAGATATGGAGGCACTATCTATATGGGGAGAAAGTGGAGATATATTCGGACCATAAAAGCCTTAAATATTTCTTCACTCAAAAGAACTCAACACTGGCGGCAAATGACGTTGGCTCGAACTATTGAAAGACTACGACCACACTATTCAATACCATCCGGTAAAGCGAACGTGGTAGGCGACGCATTGAGTAGAAGATCATATGCAAAGAACGAAAAGTGCGATGATGTCAAGTATACGATAGAGCCAACTTTAATAGAAAAAGTTAAGGTTGCTCAAGCCATCGACCCGGAGCTGATGCGTATGAAGAAGAAAGTACAAGAAGGAGCTATTCCGGAAGCGAGAATTGATTAAGAAGGAATACTTCGAGTCCACTCTAGACTTTATGTTCCTAACGACTCTGATTTGAAGTACAAGATTATGATGGATTCACACAATACACCATTTACAATCCATCCTGGAAGTACTAAAATGTATCGTGATCTTCGACATACATTTTGGTGGAACAATATGAAGAGAGAGATTGCAAAGTTTATCTCGATGTGTTTAACTTGTCAACATGTAAAGGCGAGCATCTAGTACCTAAGGGTCCGTTGCAACCACTTGAGATTCGAAATGGAAGTGGGAACATATTACCATGGATTTCGATTACGGGTCTTCCTACGGTTTCTCAAGGCATCAATGCTATTTGGGTTATTGTTGATAGATTAACCAAGTCCGCTCATTTCTTGCCGACACGGAGACTTATTCCTTGAACGCGTCTTGCTAGTATGTACGTGAATGAGATTGTAAGGTTGCATGGCATGCCGGTATCCATAGTTTTGGATCGTGACCCAAGATTCACTTCAAGATTTTGGGTTAGCTTGCAAAAAGCTATGGGCACGGATTTGCGATTTAGTTGACATACCATCCCCAAAGCAGATGCAGACAATCGAGAGGACTATTCAAACTCTTGAAGATCTATTAAGACTCGTGTCCTAGACTTCAAGAGGCGGTTGGGATAAGTATTTACCATTGGTGGAATTCTCCTACAACAACAGATTATCGTGCAAGTATAGGTGTGGCTCCATTTGAAGCATTATATGGACGAAAGTGTCGCTCTCCAATATGTTGGGATGAGGTGGGTGAAGCAACATTGTTGGGACCCGAAAGTTAATACGTATGACTCTACCGAAAAGATCCAAATGATTCGACAACGTATACAAAGCGGCACAAGATCGACAAAAGAGTTATGCGGATCTTCATCGAAAGAACGTGAAATTTAGTGTAGGGGATCATGTATTGTTGTGAGTTGCTCCATGGAAGGGAGTTACAAGATTTGGGAAGAGAGGAAAGCTCAATCCACGATTTATTTGTCCATTTCAAATTCTTGACCGAGTAGGAAATGTAGCCTATAGACTCGCGTTACCTCCGAGTATGTCTCGTGTTCATAATGTGTTTCACATATCTGTACTTGGTAAATATGTGAAAGACCCGAATCACGTTATAGAGTTAGAACCGGACGAGATAGTCGAAGACTTAACGTATGAGGAGGTACCTGTCAAGATTTTGGATAGGAAGGAGCATGTCCCCACGCCAAGAAAGGTCATACCACAAGTTAAAGTTTTGTGGAGGAATCATGCTTTATAGAGGAAATGACACGGGAATTGGAAACGGAAATGAAAGCGAGGTATCCTTACCTTTTGAAACACGAGTACGTACACGTCAATTTCGAGGATGAAATTTCATAAGGAGGGGAGGTTGTAAGACCCCAACTTATTATTAATGAAATTTAATTTTCTCTATTTATTATTTTGAAATAGTAAGGGTTGATTTGATTAATGTGGATAGTTAGGGGTAAGATACGCAAATATTTCAAAATAAGCAAGTGGTTATAAAATATTCATTGTTGTTGGGGAATATTCGTTTGGTCGTGGAATATTAAATCTTTGTGGGAATATTCGCATGCGACCAGTAAAACCATGTGGGCCCCATAACTGGAAAAGCGATTGGATGAAGAAAATGACAAATATAAGTTGTTTAAAAAATACTGGCGTAGTTATTACGAATTATCTTGTTAAAATACCCGGTGGTTAAAACACAAGAAGCACTGCAGTATTGCACCAATTATTGATTCTTACGTAAGAAGGCACTACTCAATAATGGTTACGATGAATTCTTATTTAGTATTTTATTGAGTTAATAATTCTTTGCGTTGATATTTTATATTCTTTGTTGTTTCAATAATTGTCATTACACGGTATTTTTCATTATCGAAGCAATAATTCATATTATCTGAATAATATTATTAGATAACATTATTGGCAATGTCTAGAAAGTTACATCTAAGGAGAGGTTTGGTCACCTAATTGCATGGCACAAGAAGAAGAAATTCTTATTGGAAAGCCCCTCTTCCTGAAGGCGCACCTGGTTGTCAATAATGTGATTCTGTAATATTATTTATGAATAATTAATTATTGATTTATATGATGAGGAAAATAATTATTTTATGAGGATATAGATGGAGAAAATTTTAATGTGACAATTGTTGAAAATTAATATTTTATCTTTTACGATAAAATAATTCATTTAAATATATTATTTTAATAATATATTAACGATGATATTTTTACAATGAATGTGGGATATATGAGTATATGAGGAGGAAGAGTATTTTTGGCATTAAATGTTTAACACATGTTTTGTGTGTTGGTGGACACAATTATTAATAGAAATTTGATTATAGCTTGTAAAATTGCCCTTTTGTGGATTTCGGTCAATTTCTATTTAGAATTTGGAAAAACTTTCTTCTGCAAAGTTGTAGAGAATTGAATTTCCTATAAAAACTCGCAAGATTCGAATTTACGATGAAAGGGCTATTTATTATGAATTATTGAAGTTCCAAAGCTCAAAATAATTTATTTTTGGAAGTTTAAAATATTTAAAATTAGAAAAACGTTTTTCTTACTTTTTCTAGAATGTGGCATGTGTTTGATGGCTGAAATCAGATTCTAGGCATGTGTAGGAAATTTATATAATTATATTATTAATTTATTAAATTTTACGCTTTGGTGTTCTAAGCAATTTCTATAAATAGGGTGCTTAGGTTAGAATTGAAAATCACAATGTAAACTGAAGTTTTCTCTCTATATTATCGAGCGTATTCTTGTGAGTATTTTGAGTATACTTTGAGTATTGCTATATGATGCAAGTCCAAGTCATAGCCTATATCAGGTGTTTCAAATTTAGAAATCTTGATCTTTCGAGGTAAGGGATGTTATTTTCTTCTCAAATGATATTATTTCTTCAATATCATTATCTTTGAAATATTAGTTGAAACTTTTTATCAAATTTAGAACTTTTTCATGTCGGGGTTACTATTCATGAGTTACTATTCATGAGTTCTTATTCACGAGTTACTATTCATGAGTTCTTATTCACGAGTTACTATTCATTCAAAGTACTATTCATGAAGCGTGAAGATGTTTTTGGGAAATTTCTACCTTTTGGTGTCGGAGTTACTATTCACGATATCTAAGACTATTCACGATATCTGACACTATTCAATAGAAAAATAAAATTTCTTCTTTTGTCCAAAATATCTATTCGGATACTAGCTTTAATTGTATCCATGTTTTGATCATTCTTGAATTTTACACCACTATGATTATTTTTGAGGTATTTTTGAACATGGATAAAACAAAGTACGAATCCTTAATCCTTAATCCTTGTCATTTTGTTTCTTTGGATTCGTTTCTTTAAAAATATTTTCATCATCCTCGGTCTTAAATGATGATATTATTGAATATCTTTGGCACGTAGCAAAGATGAATGATTTTGAAGAATATCTTTGGTCAGAAGAGCAAAGTGAAGATGAGCAGTGTTTAGATGAACATGATTAATCGATGAATATCTTTGGCAGTAGTGCAAAGATGAATATTTGATTCGGATGTATATTGATTGATGTTACAGGGGATAAAAGATGAGCGATGAACTTTTAAATTCATACATAGAAGATAGTAGTTTGCATTCTCTACTTAACTCTTCTAATGAAATTATTATTTCATTGCGAATATTGATTTAAAATTTGTTGTCTATTGTATTCTATTAGATTTTTCCTGTTGAAGACTAACGGTAATTTGTTGTATATTATCTTAGTCATAATATTCTTTTCTTGGGCTAGTTGAGCTCACCCTTTTCCCTTTTTGTTCCATTTTTCTTCTCGGGAGGCGAGAATATAGCGAAATACAGTGGGGGTATGGAATGAAGGTTTTAGAAAGGATTGTTTAGTAGTCCTCACCATTTTGTAAAATAATGTATTAATAAATGTGATGAGGATTTATTTGAGTATAGATATTGTCAGAAGATAATATTTGTATTCAAACTCACAGCTTTCTTGTTGTAATAATAAAGTTGTAGTTGTTTACATGCACCATGTATTGACAACTCAGAATAGGTGATGTATACCTATTTTGGGGGCGTCACAATGAGGATCAGCATGAAAGAGAGGACTACGAGGCGTAGATCGGGATCAGATGAGAGAAATGTATCGTAGAGAGCCCGATGGAGAGGGTCGTCGTCAAGTTCTAAATTTGGGGAGGAGGAGAAAGGAGATGGCGGAGTAGGCGGGGAAGGAGGACGGAGGGAGCCAAGGCGAGGCGGGCCGAGCTCATGAGAGGATGAGATAGAGAGAGAGAAGGGTCGGGGGAGGAGATAGGAGAGGAGATGAATTCGAGAGCGAGCTTTGGAGATGGAGAATGTGGGTTTAACAGAGAGAAGGATGAGAATTGTGTGAAATAAATATAAATTTCCAAGTTTACCCCTCTATAATAAATATTACAGTTTTAACCGGTCATTTTTGACCTGTTAATTTAAGAAAGTATGCTTTTTGTTACGTATATTTGAAGTTTGGGGTTTACTTAGACACCTTTTTTGGTTTGGGGTGCAAAAGTCAACATGGGTGTAAAGTTTAGGGTGTAAATTATCTTTTAGTCTGTAATGAATAATATTAAATAGAGTTTATAATATAATAAATAATGTTATTATCTTTGTTAAATATTTGTTGAAATATTATTTTATGTTCAAATCATTTTTTATATAATATTATTCTTGAATTTTACTCCACAAAGTAGTATCTTGTTGACAATTTGGATATTATTGAATTCTGGATAAATTAAATTGTTAAAGTCTTTATAATTTATTATTTATCTCATGTGATTGATTCTTTATATCCTTGTCATGATCAGCATGCTTATATTGTGATGAAAGTCATCTTTGGCCCGTAGTGCATAGATGGACTGTTGTTTATTGGTTTTACAATTGTATGTCTTTGGCCTGTAGTGCAAAGATGACATGTTGTTGAATATCTTTGGCCCGTAGTGCAAAGATGACCTGTTGTTGAATATCTTTGGCCTGTAGTACAAAGATGACCTGTTGTTGAATATCGTTGGCCTGTAAGTGCAAAGATGACCTGTTGTTGAATATCTTTGGCCTGTAGTGCAAAGATGACATGTTAATGAATATCTTTGGCCCGTAGTGCAAAGATGAATTTATTAGTATGATTATGAATATGAACTATGATTTGATATAACCATGATCTTTGATGTTTCAGGTAAAGACAGGTGATAAAAATTATCTTCATCCTAGATGAGAAGAGGAATTTAGAACCACAATTATGATTATGAGTTATTCACATGATTATGGACAGGAACTGTTGATTGATGTTACAGGGATAAAATATTGTTGTTGGACTTTTAACATGGAGAAGATAATAGACTTTATGGTCTATTTGACTTTTCTAATGGATTGCTCGTTCCGCTGCAACTATGGTTGAAAAGTTTTATCATCTAACATATGTTCTAAATCTCTGATTTATTACTGACGAAGGCTATTGATAATTTAATTATCTTTAGTCATGATATTCTTTACTGGGCTATTTGTGCTTCTCACCCTTTTGCTTCATAATTCCTTTCAGGTAATAATAGTGTAGCTGGGTCGAACGGGGATAACAGAGGAATAGAACGGTGGTCTATAGTTGTTGAGGTTCTCCCTAAACAGTATGGAAATAATTTTATTAGGAACTTTAGATAAGTGTGTTATATTTTATACGTCATTTAATAGTTATATTTCGTGAATCAAATAGGCTGAGGCGAACCCAATGTTGGAAGGGTGTTTTACCACTACCATACAAGATGTCTAATGACATACAACTTCGTGTTATCATAAGACAAGGTTGTGCACATCCACTTGCTGAGTATATCTACGAGCACTACCTATATAACCTTGGAGTTTGGTTGAAATATAATTCACAATTGGAGACTATGGAGATAATTATATGTCTAGAGAAGACTCACCATTGGAAAGAACATGATAGTAATCTTCTCGTTTTTCTTTGGGGTCTATTGGGTCAAGCAAGGATAATTCTGTGGACATATGATATCTATCATAACCTAGACGCATGGCCTCCCATGTACGAAGGTTTCCTTGAGCACTTCTCAAAGATTTTAATTTCTAAAATAGTTATTGACTGTACCTTTATGTAAGGTGCCATTGTGACGTGATATCCAAGGTTGGGATGAGAGTCACAGTTGGTATATAATTGTATCAAAACTCATAACATATGTGTTGTATTTTACATGACAATTGTAGTAATTAAGTTATAGTTGTTTTCTGTACCATGTATTTGGCGACTCAGAATAGGTTGGATGGATTGGACCTATTTTGGGGGTGTCACAGTAATACTAGGAGTCTTAAATTTATGCTTTAAATGAATCTCAAATAATGTGACATTTAATATTTTAATAATACGTTTGGGCATAACCAATCACAAAAAAATTACCCAACTAATATAAATGTCGCATATCATTTGAAATATTTTGTGAAAAAATAAAACAGACACAAAACAATTTGAACAAGTAATTGACACTGGTAGTCCCTGTTTTTAATGTGTTTACCTTACCAAAAAGGTTTGCTTAAGGCTATTGACAATATACCTTCAGGATATATGTCAAACTTATATATTCACAGTGGTAGCAATACACTGATGAATCTCAAAAAAAAATTGCTTTGTAAAGGTTGATGAGAGTAAGAAGACAAAGAACTGTTCACTTATAAAAACTGATAAAAATTGAACTGTGAATAATGCATCAGTTTAAAAAATAAATTATGTAATTATCATATCAGTTTTTAACAGTTTTAGAAGTTTTTTGTATCCACAGTGATTAAACACAAAACTGTTTAATCGTGAATGAGGTTCATTAATATGGTTTGAGCTGTATCTAAAAAGATAAAGCTCTCTCAGGCGAGGCTCTAGAGACGATAAATGCGTGTGAGTGCCAACGCGATTTACGACCGTGCACTGCCCTCCGCAATGTGTCGCGGGCGCAGGCCTTGACGCAAGTGGTGGTGCTTTGCACCACGTCATTGTGACCAGATCCAAGCCTTCCCTTTAATACCACAAGTAAATTAAACTATTCTCCTTATACTTATAAAACATTAAATATTTTAACTCCTTACCAATGCGAGACTTAAAGGAAATAGTTTTTCAAACAACAATGTACCTTTTTATATACCCCACTTTGGATACAATTAAAATTAAATATATAATTTATACTTGAATCATATATTGTCCTCTCTAAATCTCCTTATTATAGACTATCAAATGTACTTGTAATTTTATTTAAATTCAACCAATTAATGGGTTTAAATTAATTCCAAAGATTTATTAAAAATCATAAAATAAAATATGCATTTAACATTTTAGACTAAAATTTTAGATCCTTAAGAATGTCCTTTTAAATAATGACTTTCTATATTTGAATGAAAAGTCACATATGAGGCGGCCTATTTGTGGATCAACTTGTTCTATAAAATAAGTAAATTTAATTTCATTGTTAAAGTAATTTTATAAACATTAAAAATATAAAATTTTATTTTATATTTGAGGGCACAAGAAGTAAGAGGCAACTCACGTTTCTATACGAGTTGATCTCCAAGTAGGTCTGTCAGTCAGACTATGTGAGACGGGTTTAAGGTTGTCCAATTTCCACTCATTTTACAATTATCAGGCTATGTAAGTCAAGTTTAAGATTTTCCAAGTTTAACACATTTTAAAATTATTGGACTCAAGTTCGAGCTACCCCATTCGAGCTAGAATAAATTTATCCAAGCTCGTTCCAGATAGGACCACGAACTTTAGTTTTTTTTTCGGTTAAGCCTGTAACTACCCCAAAATCGGGACTAACTTAATCCCGACCTTATGCGTTAACGACTAACTTGTTCTGGTTATCAATAGTATATTTGATAAATTTGTGGATAATTTAAGACTTTTCTCTCTGTCTGTCATTCGTTCCCTGAATAGCAACCTTTATGATTCCCTTATTTTAAAATCATATTTATTTTATGATTTATTTTATCAGAGTGAGATATGAATATATACAACTCATCTCTTCAAATATATCCTTTTGTATAGTTTTATCACTATATTACTTTTCAATACATAGTAATCACCACTACACATTCTCTTCTTAAAACAAACTTTCTTTATTTATCATATAATTTAATATTTACATGTCTTTCATTTATAACATCGCAAATTGTCAACACAATGTATTACAGTTTCTAAATAAAGAAACAATTTTTTTAAACATGCTTCTAGTCTTTATCATCTGGTCAGCAAGGGATCTCATCGCATATCAAATCTGCAAAAGTGTTTGCAAGACTAAGCACGAAAACCCAATAAATCTAACAATTTTCATGCTTCATATAACACATACTTGCATGTTCAACGTATATTTCATAATCCTTCATATCATACATGCACCATCACTTTAAAACATATAAGTCCATGCCATATATCACATATGTATTGAGTTCCATAACTCAATCAATTTAGTCATATTATTGACTTTCACAGTTTATAGCATATAACATGTAATGCAATATATTTCTAAAGATCTCATACAATACGAAGTTCATAGAATCACAAAGAAACTGAAAGACTTGCCTCAGTCCTTGCTTCATCATCTATCTCAGTTATATCTAATACTTCTTTTTCTTTCAGGATGCCGGATAGTGTCTTGACATTTTTCAAATACCTCATCCATGTTTATATGTGAATCTTTTATCTGTACTTTGTTGAACACAAAGATAAGCAGAAATAACTATACCTCATATTTAAACAAAACTAGTTTTATATCATAACAACTCCTCTCTATGTCAGTTTCTGTAAAACTTTTACATTTCTTTAGGAATTTTTGAGATTTTGGCTTAATATATCCATAAGCTTGCAAAAAAATTTAATGTGGCTTTTAAAATGCCAATATATTGCATTTACATTTTATAAACCTGCTACAAGATATTTACAGTGTGACGCCCCAAAAATAGGTCCACACGACCCATTCTGAGTCGCCAGATATCACTCTATAAAAATCAAATACAACTTCATTTATACAACTGTTGAACTGTCGTGCAGAGTACAACAACAGATAAGCTGTGAGTTTTAATACAATATTGTCTCATAGACAGTATCCAAACTCAAATTGTTACAATGCCATATAAAAAAGAGCATCAAATATTTTAAGACCCCAAAGAAGAACGAGAAGATTACTATCATATTCATTCTAATGAGGTGCACTTTTGACGCTTTCAAAGTCGGGTTCTCATCACCCTATTGTTGTTCACCAAAATCAATTATTAAGTGACGTATAAAATACGACACACATAAATTAGGTCCTCAATACAATTATCTGTTGCATGTCATGCCGTTTTATAATGTATTGAGAAACTTCGACAATCTCGGACCATCACACTATTTTCCTGTTATCCCCGCTCGACCCAGCTACACTCTTATTACCTGAAAGGAATTGTGAAGCAAAGGGTGAGCACAAATAGCCCAGTAAAGGATATCATGACTAAAGATAATTAAATTATCAATAGCCTTCATCAATAATAAATCAGTGATTTAGAACATATGGTAAATGATAAAACTTGTCAACCATAGTTTAACGTGAACGAAGCAATCCATTAGAAGAGTCAAATAGACCATCATCGTGTCTATTATCTTCTCCATGTTAAAAGTCCACCAATAATGTTTTATCCTGTAACATCAATCAACAATTCTCGTCCACAATCATATGAATTACTCACAATCATAATTGTGATTCTAAATTCTATTCGCACCTGTGGGCGAAGATAATTTTCATCACCTATCTTCACCTGAAACATCAAAAATCATGGTTATACCAAATCACAATTCCTGCTCATAATCATACTAATAAATTCATCTTTTCACTATGGCCAAAGATATTCATTAACAATTTATTATTTGCACTACAGGCCAAAGACATACAACTGTATTTTAGAAGAGTCAAGTAGAGCATGATATCTACTATCTTTTATGAATTAAAAGTGTATAATCAATATTTTATTGCTGAGACTCAGCTTAATAAATAATCCACATCATCGAATCATCCCTGCACTATAGCCAAGGATATTCATGTAATCATCAATGGTCATGATTATATCGAATAATCCTAGGTTATAATCATACCAATAATTGTCCATCAATGCACTACAGGCCAATGAGGACTTTTACCACATCATCTATAACATTACGGGTCATGATTATACCGAATGATCCCAGATCATAATCATACCAATAAACAATTCATCTATGCATATAAGCCAAAGATACTCATCAATCAATAGTTCATCTTTGCACGTAAGCCAAAGATATATAACTGTAAAACCAATAATCAACAGTCCATCCTTGCACGTAAGCCAAAGATATACAACTATAAAACCAATAATCAACAGTCTATCTTTGCACGTAAACCAAAGATATACAATTGTAAAATCAATAATCAACAGTCCATCTTTGCACGTAAGCCAAAGATGACTTTTATCATAATATAAGCATGAGGATGATGACAATGATATAAGCATTAATCAAACGAAAACAAGGATAAATATTAAAGACTTTAAATTTATCCAAATATTATCAATCACTTAATAAACTCATAATCTAATATTATTAATATTATAATAATATTTTAATCACTTCTTAAACTTATAAATAATTTATTTCAATTGTTTACACTTTATCAAATAATGCATTTAATCATTCAAAAATGCCATACTCATAAGATTTCATCACCAATGATCAAATCCCTCATCAAAAATCTGTATATACCCTATATAGGATTCCCAAGCCATAAAATCCTATTTTTCAATTTTGTTACTTCACATAACATATTTAATTCATTTACTCATAACTAGTTCATTTTCATGAAAAATACCAAATAAGTTCCAAAAATATTTCTTTTCTGGGATTTAGCAAAATATAGTCCCATATTGAACATATATTTTTCTCAGAATTTTTAAAATTCATTTACTATTTTTTATATGGCCAAAAGTGGCGAATATTTAGATATTTATCATAAATTTTACTTTTGTCCAAAACTTCCGAAATTTACAGGGTATACTCCTGTTATATACATGTACTCCCAATAAAAATTTTACCAATTTTGGAGTTAACCACAAGGAGTTATAAAGATTTACTTTTAAAATAGTCTTTTCCCATAAAATTCATAACTCCTAATCTATACATCTAAAAATCGCCATTTTTGGACACAATCTAGAAAACTCAACAAACTATCATTTTAAATTTTTCCAAAATTTTTGAGGGTCAGAAAAATTACGAAACTGCAAACAGATTTTTGTCCGCCATGCGGCAATCCACGTAGATAGATCATTTCCACAATTTAATAAGGAATGAATACAAGGGATCATTCACCATGCATGCGGTAATCCATATAGACAGGTTATTTAAACATAATAATAAAGAATGGAATAACAGAATAATTTACCATGCATGCGATAGACCACACAGACAGGTTATTCCCAACAGAATAATAAAGAATGGAACCAGGTCATGCGTAATCCACACAGATAGAATATTCCAACAGAATAATAAAGAATGGAACCAGGTCATGCGTAATCCGCATATAGAGATATATTCGACAAAATAATAAAGAATGGAATAACAACAGAATTCACCGGGCATGCGATAGGCCCGCATGCAAAGGTTATTCCAATGAATAATAAAGAATGGAACCAGTAAATGCGTAATCCACTTACAGCATGGGATATTCAACATAATAATAAAGAATAAAATAACAGAAGAATTTCACCATGTATACGGTAGTTCGCGTATACAGGTTATTCTAACAGAATAATAAGGAATGGAATAACAATAGCTCTCTTCATGAATACGAAAGAAATAATACTCCTTACCTCAAAAAAAGACTGGATACTGGAATAGTGAGGTAGCAAACTTCTCTTCTTCTTTCTCTCTATAATTTCTCTCTATAATAATTGCTCTAAAGCTTTAGTGAATTGGTGAGAAATGAATGAAGAATGAGCTTCTATTTATAGAAAAACATAGTTTCGATAATTGCACGTTTTGGGGCTCGAAATATTATAGTATAATACCTTCAACTTTTCTTTCATTTTTAATTTAGTCCTGCAAGTATTATCAAACTTGCACCACCTCCCCTAATAGTAAATAATGTGAATCAATAGTACAATCATGTGACTCAATAGTTATAATCATGTGAAAATATGAATTACAGTATATAGTACCTCCATATATACCTCCATTTTTAACTTTGTCATGTAAGTATTATCAATCTTGCACCAACTCCCCTAATAATAAATGAATGTGAATCAATAGTACACACATGTGAACAAATAGTTATAATCATGTGAATTAATAGCAATTAATTGCTCATTTATTCGATTAATTACCCGATTGGTCAATATAACCTCCAGATATCAATTACTATCTAAATAAATATCGATTTTCACTACCACTAACACTAACAATCCCAACACAATGGAAATAATTTTCTCAAAAATTTTATTTTTGAAATTTTGAAGTTTGACTTTTTTCCAAAAAAGTCAACTGTTAACTTTTTTGACCAAAAAGTCAACCTCGACAAATTTTGTGTTTATAGTCTATTTCTACTAATTTCATTGTTTCGGACTCAAATATCACGTCCGCGTCTCCAAATTCAACTCCGAACTCAAATTTGATTTTTTTAATAACATTCATCATTAATATTATAACGCACAATATTTAACAACCAGGTCGTTCCCAGGAAAGAGGGGGCTTTCCGATAAGGATCTCCTTATTGGCGCGCAATTAGGTGACCAAACCTCTCCTTGATAGAACTTCTAGACATTGTCAATATTGCAAATAATAATATGAATAACTTTGTCGTCTCAATTATTAATTTAATAATATAACATACTATGCAGATGATACTGTGATAATAATTGAATCAATAATATGAGAGATATGATGCAGCAATTACTGTAGCAATAATTAAGTATATCTGAGTGACTTCTCACATAAGCATCAATAATCAATACCATGTGCTACTACGCAAACCACGCCAGACATCGTACTTTTATCAATTTAACCATTTACTAAATAGAATAATAATTATAAAAATTGAATACTTTTATTTTGTAAAATTTGAGGTCTTACATACAGGCTTAATATGCAGATGTATGTAAATTTACGTTACATAGTGCATCTATGCCTTTCTTTGTGCATTTATAGCTTAACTTCGCTTCCGTGAGTAACTTGAACTCTGTTTTGTATGTATACTAATTTTTCATGCTTAACATGTTCACATAACATTACTTTTTCCCATTTCATATATATACAGAGCTTATATACGTCAACAATGAATTTTCAACCCCGTTTGCATAAATCTTGATTTGTATTTCGAAAACTGTTTGTCTCCGACGTACTTTAGATATTTCAATGTATCCCATTTTAATTTATAGCCTTTTATAACCCATTACCCGAGTAGGTTATATTTATATATGTAAACTTATGTTTACATAATGTGTTCATAGCTTCGTTCGTGCATTAAACAAATTTACGTTTTTAAAAAACTTCAACCCGGCTTTAGCATATCATTACATTACGTGATCGATTTATAACTCGTTCGTATCCCATAAATGTTCAGACTTTTATACGTAAACTAAAGTTTACATAGCGTTTTTATAATTTAGTTTATGTATTAAATGTATTTACAATTTATATATAAATTACAAATACTATATCATTTTATATATTTGAATTATTTTATTTCTCTTCCATTTTCATAAGTTCAAAAATATCAAAAATCGCATCTCGACTCAAAATTGGACATGGCTGGGTAGCCTGGCCTTGGCTTTCCCCTGCGGGTTTCTACTCGGGGTCTGGACGGCTTGGCCTGTAAGGTAGGTCCCAAACTTGACATCCGCTTAAAATTTTAACTCCTAACTTACTTGTCAGATTACGCTTATTTTTGAATATATTGTAGATACCATAACAGAGCCGGTCCTAGGTTTTTTAAGGCCCAGGGCAAATTTTCTCAAGTGTGCCCTTTTATACAAATTAAACAAAAAAATAAATAAATTATCAACTAATTAATTTTATTAAAATTATAAGAATTTACAAAAGATAAGGAATAACACTTTTGGGCCTCATTAAAACCTTGTTTGAGGAAAACCCAATGGAACAAAACCCCAAACGAAGGAAAAGGAGTACTCTGGATTGTAAACATTGCATTTAAAATGAAAACTACATATTTGAGTCTACATGCATCCTCCCGAATCTCCATAAGCATTTCTTGATTTGATCAATCTTCTTTTCATCCTCCACAATTAATCGAAGAAAAGAATCATCACATGTACCTACAAAAAAAATAACTATGAATTTTGAACCACAAAACATCATTTAAAATGTCTTATTGGTGCACGTTTATATGCAAAATCATCGATTAAACTATCATATTTAATGTTTTCTAACATATCCTTTTCAATGTATAATATCGCTAATCCATTTAGCCTATCTTGAGTCATAGTGGTCCGCAAGTAAGATTTCAATAATTTTAATTTAGAAAAACTTCTTTCAGCAGATGCCACAGTCACATGTATAGTCAATAATACCCTATAAGCAACCATTTCATTAGGAAACATATCCACACTCTTTACAAACTCAAGAATTTTAATGGATGTCCATGGTTTATCTGTTTCATATGCTTCTTTTGGTAACATCACTTCCAACACCTGTAATTCTGAAAATAAGTCTCTTGCATCAACATCAGAAACATCACCATGTTTTAAAGCATTTTCAAGATTCACACAAGAACTTTTCAATTCATTATCTTCAAACGAAGTCAACTTTGCAGCATCAAATAAGAACCCAAAAAATGATTCAAAACAATGCACTTGTTCAAACCTACTCTTCAATTCAACAAGAGCAATATCCATTATAACAAGAAAATAATCAGTTTTAAATGATTCTTCAGCTGATTGTTGTTCCCTATCAATATTGGAAACCTCATCAAAATGCCTTTTTCTACAAATTTGATGCTTTTTGGAAATACAGGCTCAATTACCATATCAAGGGAAATTTCTTTAGCATCAATCATGGCAGAAACAAACCCATTTATTCTATAGTTTTCAAAAAATAAAATAAGTCCTTCTAATTTTTGTACAGCAGCATCAAGATGCATGTCTTCAGATTGTAACTTTTTACTAAGTTAATCTTATGCAAAATGTCATGCCAAATAACCAAACTTAATATAAATTCAAAACTTGAAAGCTCTCCTAATGCTAAACTTTGAGCATCCCTACTCAATTTGGCATCTTCACTAATTTCTGTTAATTTAAATAAAGCATCTCTGATTTGGGAAGCTTGAGATTTTATTGCTTTGACACTTTCAATGTGACTTTCTCAACGTGTAGTTGACAATGATTTCAAAGTTAAACCATTTATGTAATCTAGTAACACATTTCATCGCTTTGTTGAATTAGAGAATACTGTATATATGCATTGACATGCTCCAAAAAAAGATTTTGCTTTAACACATGACTTAGCCATATTACAAACTATTAAGTTGAGACAATGAGAACCACATGGCATGTAAAATGCTCTAGGATTAATATCAAGTAATCTTTTTTGTACACCTAGATTTTACCCTTTCATATTAGAGTCATTATCATAACCTTGTCCCCTCACATCATCAATATTAAGTGTAAGGGACTCCATTACATTTTGTAATTCATTAAAAATTCCTAATCCAGATGTATCTTCCACATTCAGAAACTCTAAAAAGTACTCTTCTATATTTATTGGAATACTTGAAACATCTACACACCTCAATATTAAAGTCATTTGTTCTTTGTGACTTGCATCAAGAGTATAATCAAGAATGACTGAAAAATATTTAGTTGTTTTTATTTTTTCAATGATTGCATGTTTAACATTTGATGCTAAAATAGCTATCAACTCATTTTGAATTTTATGGCTAAGATAATGATAGTGAATGTTCTTAACTTTAATGAGTCGAAAATGGTGTTGCATTACTGGATCAAACTCTACAATCATTTTAAGTAGGCCTGAAAAGTAACCATTACCATCTTCATAATTTTTTTCATTTGTTCCACGAAAAGCCAAATTATGTATAGCAAGACATTTCACAACAGCGATGATTCTGACAATAACATTTTTCCAGTGTAGTGTATCTTTCTTGATTAGCTCTTGTAATTTTGTATCAATTATTTGATTTGTTTTCAATCGAATTTGCAATTAAACACAAGACCTCAAGTTAGTGAGGTGTTCAATACTGCTTTCATGTTGTTTAAGCTTCTCACCAAGATGTTTCCAATCTCTAATTCATTCACTAGTTAATTGACTTCTAGAATTCATTATTTTAAACAACTTACAACAGAAACAAAACACTTTATCCAACTCCTTTGAGTACACTAGCCAATTTCAATGCTTAGTTTCCCCATTTGGTAACATGTGAATATAATAATTTAAAGAAAAAACATCTATTGTGTTCGTCCATGGGGAATTTGAGATTAGTTTCTCTTAGGGGACCTTTTTATACAAGTTAATCTCTCATTTTTGCATCAAGATTATCCCAAACTCGTGGATCATAAATGTTCAAATCAAATCTTGTTTCGGGACATTCATTTTCATCAAGGAAAGGTTCATCACTATTTTCATTTTCATCTAGATTACCAATTTCTTCATTCACGTCATTCTCATTTTCTACTAATTATTCCATTTGAATTGGTTGTTCATATTCATTTGGTAAATTTTCATTTAAATTTTCAAGTGAAGCATTGGTTTGTTTAACAAAATATTTATCCAAAGATCCTCTTAAACTTTGAGCAATTTTTTCTTCTTTTTTCTTTCTTTATCTCTTGAGATTTTCGAAAAGTTGTTTCTTACGAAGCTTTTTTTAATTTTTATAATAAACACAACACAATAAAAAATAATAAAACTAATTAACAAAGACCAATAAAACCTGGATTTTGAGTATATTTTCTTCCACTTAAAACTTTCAATTATAAAGAACATGAATCTCAGCCAAGTTTTCTGTTGAACCAAATAATAAATAAGAAAAAGTTAACACGTATATGTTATATGTATTACAATTTAAAAAATAGGAGAAAATAAACAAAAATAAAAACCAATTGAAACCCTTATTATTTCAATTCTTTCATTACCACGAACATTTCCTAATTCCAATTTACTTAATGTGACAACCGTAATTTTGTAATTTAATTTTAATATTTATTGAATTGAATAAATATTTTTCGATGAATTAATTATTAGATTAAATAATTAATTGATGAAGTTGTGATAGATTAATTTAATTATATGTGTTACATTTATTAAATTAATGTGGAGAATTTTATTATTCAAGTATGTGATTATGTGAACTTATTGAATTAAAAGAAGTATTTAATAAGCCTATGTTATTTTAATTAATTTAATTATTAATTAGAGATTTAATAATTTAATATTATTATTAAATGAGAAATTAATTATGTAGCTATGTGAATTAATGAGAAATTATTTTATTTAAAATAAATTAAATAAGATATTGATTTATTTTATAAGGAGTGTGACATTACTTAAACTATATTATAAGTTTTATTAAATTAAATGGGTTTAAATCCTATTCTTGTCAGCCAAACAAGGCCCTAAGGGGAGTTATGAGAAATTCACCATGATGGGGTAACTGACCATTATTGCGTCAGTTCATCTCCTTATTTATCAGACGTCTTTTATTTTCTTCCTTTTCATTTTTTTTTTCTAAGTCTGGCATAACACAGAGAGAGATACAGAGAGAGAGTTGAGAGTTCAGAGTTTTTGTTGGAAAATTCACTTTCTAGTAATCTACGCTTGGGTAATCTCTTCAACCCAATTTATTTATTTACGTCTTTTAAAGTTTTTATATGGCTTTCTTACTTCTATAACTCTCTATAATTGGGAAATCATGTCGTTATGTGAATATATATAATAATTCGAGTTGTAAGGCATGTTATATATATATTGTGCTTCTATATCATTGGTTTCATAAGATTATGACGTATGATTTTGGCTTGTTATTTCAAAAATTTACAGAGTACGTGATATGGCCATATGGCCCTTACGCACAAATTTAATGCGTTGATCATATATTATCCCTAAATTTTACACTTATATATGATTATACATGCTAAAATGAACAAAATGAAACTTGAGTGGTTGGATTTGACCTTATACTTGAATCCATAGTAGTAAATTCTATGTTTTTATTCAAAAACCTTTAAGAGCATCAAGAACAGTATAATTTACATATTTTAATTCTGTAATTATGTGTTTTAATGGGTTTAAACTACTCTATAAATGTTGGGTAATGATTATGTATAAATTCTAGTATTTGGGTATGCTTAAACTAATATATGGATAAGGAAATTGGAAGTTATGGACATATTCATGTATAATTTTACGTGTGATTGATTTTTGGCCTAATTTGGCCTTGTTATGTTCATGACTATGAGAATGACTACGAGAAAATGAGTTCAGGTAACCCACCACCGTGAAGCGTTACTAAACTACATTACCATTTGCCGTGAAAAAAAAAATAAAAAATAAATAAATAAATAAATAAATAATAAAAAAATAAAATATTCGATGAAAATTATTATTAAAATATTTATAAAATAAATTAAATATTTTAATTGAGATATTTATGGAATAAAATAAATATTTGATGAAAATTATTATTAAAATATTTATAAAATAAATTAAATATTTTAATTGAGATATTCATGGAATAAAATAAATATTCGATTAAAATTATTATTAAAATATTTATAAAATAAAGTAAATATTTTAATTGAGATGTTTATGGAATAAAATAAATATTCGATGGAAATTATTATGAAATAATTTATTCGAGTGTAATAATAGTAAGAGAATGAAAATATTCTAATTTAATAATTAAATTAGAAGGGTAATGATTTGTTAAATAAAGTAGAGTTTATATTAAATAATTAAGAGAAAATGTAACTAATGAATTTCGTGAATATATATGGTATGTGTGTAGGACTTGTGGTGAGCGGAAGTTGTAATCGTTTAGCTACACACACGAGGCAAGTTCCTAAACCTTAATTCTTTACATAAAGCAAGTTCATTATTCTATCTTGTTTATTATTGTTCAAGTCAAGATTTCATATTAGATCTTATCATTCTTTAAAAGCATAATTCCTATTATACAATACTTATTCGATTGTATACATCTTGAATTTTATTATTCAAATTGAATATCAATTATTGTTAAACCTTGTAAGACTAGTGAACCCTTATTGATTCAACTAGTCCATAGTTGATAAGCGTTATAAATTCTTGAACTTTTATTGAGCTTACCCAATCCAAACTTCCTTTAGTGCGGACTCGATGTCAAGCCGAGATGAACAACCCTTTAATAGGGGATTATTTACGCTTTAGCGTTAAGATATATACGTGCACAAGATGGTACTAAGAAAGTGATCCCCTAAGTCACGAGAAGAAGAGTCCATAGTCTTACGATATTAAAGGTTTCAAGAATAAACACTTGACAACCTAGGACATAGTTCAAGGTCTTGTGACCCTCGTAATTTCTTTTGATTCTTGTTATTCATTCTTAATTCAAAAGTTGAGCTTTTATATTCAAAGTTATTAATTCATTCGCATGTTATTATTATTCATTTATTATATTGTTATACTTGTGGGCAATCGTGCTCACTCTTGCGTAATAATAACATTGCGATTAAGAAACGAGAGAATGAGGCGAGCCTTCCACTAGTAAAAGCAAAGGCAAGATTAGCAAGTAATGAAGACTATTTGTTTATGTGGTTGTGTAATGACATTTAGAATTGATGTTACTTAAGACTTAATTGTTATGTTTTCGCACAGATATTTTAAGGTTAGATTAACCTGGGATTTATTTAGTTATGCAGTTGATGTAACCCCATAAGGGGAGAGAGTTATTATTTATTCTATCTATTGTATGGTTGTATTTTATTTATGGGTAGATAGATAGATGATGTTTAGTGAACACCAAATCCTGTGGAAATGGAAGTACCGGATTTGGGGGTGTCACAGGTTGGTATCAAAGCTGTAAGGTTATGAACTTTAGGTGGGGGGAACAACCTTAGGTAGTAGCCTTGTAGGAGATCGAGAACATAGTAGTGGTAAACTCTTATCGAGTTCTAAGAAATGAATTTCTAAATTCATTAAAGATAATAAAAGACTTTATGTGCTTATGTGTTAATCTATGTTTTCACTAGCACGGATTAGTAACTAAAACTTAAAATTTTGTTGTCAGGATGTCGGATATTGGAGGAGCTAGTCGAGCTGGGGAGGAGGAACCCTGATTACCTATAGAGGATGAGCCCCGAGATATTCATGTCGTCTGGGGAACAACTTGACAGAGAGAGAGTCATCTCCGATGATCCTTGTTGTTGGTCGGGAGCATGAAATGGAGACCGATCCAGAGGAGGATCACGAGGAAGAGGAAGAAGAAGAGGAAGAAGAGGAGTTCCCATCGAACTCCATTGATGCAGAGATGTATGGCGACTCTATGATCATAACGTAGAGTTGCAGGATCTTTGCTCGGGATTTGACCGAGAAAGCGGTTAGTCGTGATTACTATTGAGTAGAAGGAGGAGAGAGATTGTGACTCTTCACACACACGTTTAGGAAAGCGTGGGTGGGATCTGGTTCACGAGAAGGGTCGGCCGAGGATAAGTCCGCAAAAAATAGAAGTTAAAGAAGAATCAAGGAGACCTCGAGAGAGGCTTGCCATATAGAGAGGAGGGTGGGTCACGAGAGTCACGCCGTGCGTCTTGATCGTGCGAAGAAGATGATCGCCATGCGAAGAAGGCTAAACTTGAGGAGACATACTCTACACTACAAAATGCAATGAATGTGGTCCAAGATCGAGTTAGGAATTATCTAATCCAGTTTGAGGATCTACCATCATATATGCTAGATCGTAGAATGATGTGTCGCATCATGGAGGAGGAACGTAGCAAGGCTATCCAAATACTTTGATGCACGGTGATAGAATTTGTTTAATTATGTGAAAGACTTAATTAGTTTTTATATGTAAATTCGACGTGTTTATGAACGAGCGAATATTTGAATGTTTTAAATCTCGTGGATTCTTTATTTCGAGGATAGTTGATGTAAATAGCGGTTATCTTTATCGTTTAATGTTAAAACTTTGATTTGAATGCAAATATATCAAGTTGTTTGAGATGATGTGTTAAGTGATATGTTAAATTGTTGAGTAATGCCTTAACTATTTAGAGAAATAAATAAAGTTCTAATAAAGCGTTTATTTAACTGAAAAATGCCGTCAAGAAGACGACCAAATCGTCGACCCGCCCGAGAAGGTCAACGAATAACAATAACAACACCACCAATGTCAATTTGATTCAAAGAATTGGTGAATTCTTCGGTGGAGCAATTAACAATCAACCACAAGCCCCACCAAACACCACGTTCAAGGATTTCAAGGCGGTGGGACCGCCAGAGTTTAAAGGTTCTATGAACCCAATCGAAGCTCAAACATGGGTTATGGAGATGGAGAAGGTGTTTGGCGTCGCGAGTAAGTAAGGAAGACCGGAAGACCGCATATACGCAACATTCATCTTTGAAGTCTGAAGCCAGCTATTGGTGGCAGGCAAACAAAGTACGGGGAGGAGAAGATGTAATAACCTGGGAGAGATTTAAGGAGATGTTTTTTTCGAGATGTATTTTCCGACTAGTTCGCAAAACCAAATGGAAGTTCGGTTTTGGAGTTGAAGCAGGGGAATATGTTCGTAGCAGATTATGCAAGGTTCAACGAATTGGCTAGGTTCGCCACATATCAAGTGCATCTTGTGAGAGAAAGGCGAAGCGTTTGGCGGGGGATGAAGCCCTGGTTGTATAGTAAGGTGTCAATGTTCCAATTGAACACTTTTGCTGGAGTGTTAGAGAAGGCCATACTCACTGAAGGTGGAAACGATGCGGTATCTAAATATAATCAGGATCAGAAGAAGAAAAGGAGTGAAAATGAAGGAATTAACAAGACTGGTGGAAGTAATGCAGGGAGGTAATAATAATCGAGAAAGAAAGTGGTCCGATAACTCGTCAGCTGGAAGTCAACAAGGAGGGCAAAAGAAGAAGATTGAAGCGTGCTCAACCTGCGGAAAAGCTCATCTGGGAGTTTGCATGAAGGGAAAATGAGTATGCTACAATTGTGGTCAAGAAGGCCACATAGCACCTAACTGTTCTAAACCAAAGAAGGGTGCCTGCTCACTTGTGGCTCAAAGGATCATCTTGCAAGGGATTGTCCTAAAAAGGGATCTGGAGGAACAGGATCAGGAGGGAATAGAGGAAACAACGGTGGAAGCACTCTGACTATCACAGGACCAACTGCAACCAACCGACTGACCGCCAAAACATTCAACATGACAGTTCAGGATGCAGTGCAGTCTCGCGATGTGGTGTCAGGTATCATTCCGATCAATAAAGTTAATGCTTATGTATTATTTGATTAAAGGTGCTACTTGTTCATTTATATCCAGATGACTTTGCAAGAACTTAGAATTGCCTAAGGATGAGTTAGAATACCCCATGAATATAGAAATTGTGAATAGAGAAATTATTCCTGTTAAGTACGTGAACAAGAACTGTAGAGTGGATATTAAGGGTAACATTATGAACGTAGATCTTATCCCTATTCGACTTGGAGAATTCGACATTATCTTGTGTGACGCCCCCAAAATAGGTATACATCACCATTACGAGTTGTCAATACATGATGCGAAACAACTACAACTTTATTATTATAACAAAGAAAGCGTGAGTTTGAATACAAATATTATCTTCTAGACAATATCTATACTCAAATAAATCATCATCACATTTATTGATACATTATTTTACAAAAATGGTGAGGACTACTAAACAATCCTTTCTAAAACCTTCATTCCATACCCCCAGGCTTCGTACTCGCATTTATATTCTCGCCTCACGAGAAGAAAAATGGAACAAAAAGGAAAAGGGTGAGCTCAACTAGCCCGATAAAGAATATTATGACTAAGATAATATACAACAAATTATCGTTAGTCTTCAACAGGGAAAAATCTAATAGAATACAATAGACAACAAATTTTAAATCAATATTCGCAATGAAATAATAATTCATTAGAAGAGTTAAGTAGAGAATGCAAACTACTATCTTCATGTATGAATTTAAAAGTTCATCGTCTATCTTTTATCCTGTAACATCAATCGATATACATCGGAATCAAATATTCATCTTTTACTTTCTGGGCGAAGATATTCATCGATTAGTCATGTTTCATCTAAACACTGTTCATCTTTGCACTACTGACCCAAAGATATTCTTGAGAAATCATTCATCTTTGCACTCTGGGCCAAAGATATTCAATAATATCATCATTTAAGGTGAGGATGATGAAAATATTTTTTAAAAAAGCGAATCCGGTGAAACAAAATGACAAGGATTAAGGATTAAGGATTAGTACTTTGTTTTATCCATGTTCAAAAATACCTCAAAAATAATCATAGTGGTGTAAAATTCAAAAATGATCAAAACATGGATACAATCAAAGCTAGTATCCGAGAATAGATATTTTGGACAAAAGAAGAAATTTTATTTTTTATTTTGAATAGTGGCGTATCGTGAATAGTGCCGTATATCGTGAATAGTAACTCCACACCAAAAGATAGAAATTCCACAAAAAAACATCTTGAATGAATAGTACTCGTGAATAGTAATCGTGAATAGTAACTCATGAATAGTAACTCGTGAATAGTAACTCATGAATAGTAACCCGACATGAAAAAGTTCCAAATTTGATAAAAAGTTGGATCAATATTTGACATAATGATATTGAAGAAATAATATCATTTTGAAAAAAATAATATCCCTTACCTCGAAAGATTAGTACTTTCTAAATTTGGAATCTAGGGTATAGTCTTTGAAGGGAACTTGCCGTATAACAATACTCAAAGTATACTCAAAATACTCACAAGAATATGCTCGATAATATAGAGAGAAAACTTGATTTACGGTGTGATTTTCAATTCTAACCTAAGCACCTATTTATAGGAAAATGCTTAGAAGAACACCAAAGTAAAAAATTTAATAAAATATTAATATATATTATAAATTTCCTTAGCCCATCTTTGAAGATCTGATTTCAGCAATTAATATCACATGTTAGCCCACTTAAATGTAAAAAAAACGTTTTTCTTTAAAATAATAATTAAAACTTCCAAAAATCATTTATTTGAACTTGAACTTCAATAATTCACAATAAATAGCCTTTTTATCAGAAAATTTGAATCTTGCGAGTTTTTATAGGAAATTCAATTCTCTACAACTGCGAGAAGAAAGTTTTTCAAATTCCAAGCAGAAATTGACCGAAATCCACAAAGCGGGCGATTTTACAAATTTATAATCAAATTTCGGTCGATAAATGGGGTCCACAGAGCATGTTTAACATGTTTTAAACATTTATTGCAACAAAAATACTCTTCCTCCTCGTATACTCATATATCCCACATTCGTTGTAAAAATATCACCATTATTATATTATTAAAATATAATAATATATTTAAATGAATTATTTTATCGAGAAAAAGATAAAATTTCAATTTTCAACAATTGTCACATTAAAAATTTTCTCCATCTATATCCACATAAAATTAATATTTTCCTCATCATATGAATCAATAATTAATTATTCATAAATAATATTCTGAGAATCATGATATTGATGACGAGGCGGTTCAGGAAGAGGGGCTTTCGATAAGAATTTCTCCTTCTTGGCGCTTGATTAGGTGACCAAACCTCTCCTTAAGCAGAACTTTCTAGACATTGCCAATAATGTTATCTAATAATATTATTAGGATAATATGAATTATTGCTTCGCGATAATGAAAAATATTGTGTAATGACAATTATTGAAACAATAGCAATATAAAATATCAATATGACAATTATTAAATCAATAAAAAAATCTTGAATAGTAATTACTTGTAACCATTATTGAGTAGTGCCTTCTTACGTAAGAATCAATAATTGGTGCAATACTGGTAATCTTCTTGTGTTTAAACCAGAGTATTTTAACGATATTACTTGGTAATAACTTCTGTAGTTATTTTTAAACAACTTATATTTGTCGTTTTCTTCATCCAATCGCTTTTTCGTTATGGGGCCCACACACACATTTGCTGTGTCGTAAATGCGAATATTCCACAAGCGATGCGAATATTCCACGACCAAACGAATATTCCCCGACAACAATGAATATTTTATAACCACTTGCTTATTTTGAAATATTTGCGTATTTTACCCCTAACTATCCACATTAATCACATCAACCCTTACTATTTCAAAATAATAAATAGAGAAAATTAAATTTCATTAATAATAAGTTGGGGTCTTACAACCTCCCCTCCTTATGAAATTTCGTCCTCAAAATTGACGTACGTACCTGGTGTTTCGAAAAGGTGAGGATACCTCGCTTTCATTTCCGTTTCCAATTCCCAGGTCATTTCCTCTATAGCATGATTCCTCCACAAAACTTTAACTTGTGGTATGACCTTTGCGCGTAGGACATGCTCCTTCCTATCCAAGATCTTGGCAGGTACCTCCTCATACGTTAAGTCTTGGCTATTTATTCGCAGGTTCTAATTCTATAACGTGGTTCGGGTCTTTCACATATTTCTGAAGTACGGATATATGAAACACATTATGAACACGAGACATACTGGGTAACGCAAGTCTATAGGCTACATTTTCTACTCGGTCAAGAATTTGAAATGGACCGATAAATCGTGGATTGAGCTTTCCTCTCTTCCCAAATCTTGTAACTCCCTTCCATGGAGCAACTTCATGACAATACATGATCCCCTACACTAAATTCCACGTCCTTTCGATGAAGATCCGCATAACTCTTTTGTCGATCTTGTGCCGTTTGTATCGTTGTCGAATCATTTGAATCTTTTCGGTTAGTCATACGTCTTAACTTTCGGGTCCCAACAATGTTGCTTCACCCACCTCATCCCAACATATTGGAGAAGCGACATTTTCGTCCATATAATGCTTGAATGGAGCCACACCTATACTTGCACGATAAGCTGTTGTTGTAGGAGAATTCCACCTGATAGTAAATACTTATCCCAAGCGCCCTTGAAGTCTAGGACACGAGTCTTAATAGATCTTCAAGAGTTTGAATAGTCCTCTCGATTGTCCGTCCGTTTGGGGATGGTATATGCGAACTAAATAAATAAATCCGTGCCCATAGCTTTTTGCAAGCTAACCCAAAATCTTGAAGTGAATCTTGGGTCACGATCCGAAACTATGGATCTTGGCATGCCATGCAACCTCACAATCTCATTCACGTATATACTAGCAAGGCGTTCGAGGAATAAGTCTCCGTGTCGGCAAGAAATGAGCGGACTTGGTTAATCTATCAACAATAACCCAAATAGCATTGATGCCTTGAGAAACCGTAGGAAGACAAAATGCTTGAAATCCATGGTAATGTGTTCCCACTTCCATTTCGGAATCTCAAGTGGTTGCAACGGACCCTTAGGTACTAGATGCTCCACCTTTACACGTTGACAAGTTAAACACATTGAGATAAACTTTGCAATCTCTCTCTTCATATTGTTCCACCAAAATGTATGTCGAAGATCACGATACATTTTAGTACTTCCAGGATGGATTGCAAATGGTGTATTGTGTGCCTCCATCATAATCTTGTACTTCAAATAAGAGTCGTTAGGAACACAAAGTCTAGAGTGGACTCGAAGTATTCCTTCTTCATCAATTCTCGCTTCCGGAATAGCTCCTTCTTGTACTTTCTTCTTCTTCATACGCATCATTTCTCGGATGCGGTGGCTTGTGAAACCTTAACTTTTCTATTAAAGTTGGCTCTGTCGTATACTTGACATCATCGCTTTTCGTTCCGCATATGATCTTCTACTCAGCGCGTCACCTACCCGTTCGCCTTTCGAGGATGGTATTGAATAGTGTGGTCGTAGTCTTTCAATAGCTCGAGCCAGCGTCATTTGCCGCATGTTGAGTTCTTTTGAGTGAAGAAATATTTAAGGCTTTTATGGTGCGAATATATCTCCACTTTCTCCCCATATAGATAGTGCCTCCATATTTTTAGCAGCATTTGCGCTTGACTCTAGATCATGAGTAGGATAATTCCTCTCATACTCTTTAAGTTGTCGCGAGGCATAGGCTATGACTTTCCCACGTTGCATGAGAACACATCCTAACCCTTTGCGAAGCATCATTTGTAGATAACAAATCCATCCGAACCGGATGGTATTGTTAGAACAGTCTTAGAAATAAGTCTCCTCTTAAGCTCTTGGAAACTCTTCTCGCATTCTTCACTCCAAAGCGAATTTTGTATCCTTCCGAAGTTAATTTGAGTTAATGGAGTAGCGATTAGAAAACCCTTCCACGAATCTCGATAATAACCGACTAAGCCCAAAAAGCTACGTACTTGATCCACCGAGCTTGGTTGCTCCCAACTTTGTATTGCTCAATCTTGGCGGATCAACGGATACTCCATGTTTTGACACCACGTGCCCAAGGAATGCTACTTCCTCAAAGCGAACTCGCATTTCTTCAATTTGGCATATAGTTTGTTTTCACGAAGCCTTTGGAGTACCGACTTCAAAATGGTGCTCATGATCTTCACGACTTTTGGAATATATAAGGATGTCATCAATAAAACAACAACGAAGCCGATCCAAATATTCCTTGAATACTCGGTTCATCATATCCATGAAAGCCGCGAGGAGCATTAGTTAGTCCAAAAGACATGACTAAGAATTCATAATGCCCATACAGGAGTTACGAAAGGCGGTCTTTGGAATATCCTCGATTCTAATCTTCAATTTGATGATATCGAAGCGAAGATCGATTTTTGAAAAGAATTGTGCCCTTACTTATTTGGTCAAACAAGTCATCAATACGAGGTAGAGAATACTTATTCTTGATGGTGACATGGTTCGATTCGATAGTCGATACAAAGTCGCATACTCCGTCTTTCTTCTTTTACAAATAAAGCAGGAGCACCCCGAGGAGATGTACTAGGGCCGAATGAAAGCCGATGTCCAACAATTCTGTAGTTGGACCTTTAACTCTGAAGTTCAATAGGAGCCATTCGATATGGGGTTTTAGAAATGGGCTTTGTGCGGGTTCAAGATCAATAAAGAATTCAACTTCACGTTACGGGGTAGGTAGGAAGTTCTTGAAATCGTCGGAAAGTCGATAACAACGGGAATATTATTCAAATTTGGCGTGTCTTTATTCAAATCCATAACATGGGCTAAGAAAGCTTGACATCCGTTTTTCAATAAGCGAATAGCTTTATGATTAGATATGATAGTGATTGATTTTAATGGTTTAGTTGCTTGAATTAAATACAACGGGTTGGTTAGGAATATGAAAACTAACAACCTTACGAAAACAATCAATTTTGGCATGATGAGTAGTTAACCAATCAATCCCTAAAATCACATCAAAAGCAAGTATCTTTAAAGAGATAAGGTCAACAGGTAAGGTAATGGTGCCAACTTGAATCAAACAAGATTTATAAGCGGTGGATGTGATGAAAGTTTCTCTAACGGAGTTTCCACGAGATAGGTCGAAAAGTCTAATTTCTCGAGTCAAGTTTAAGCGTTGAGCACAAGCGGAGAGATAAATGAATGGGTAGCACCGGTATCAAGTAAAGGTATAAACTTCGCAAGAATTTATAAATAGCTTACCCGTGATCACCTCGTTTGGGTTCCTCGCATTTTGACCGATCACAACAAACGCTCTTCCGGAATCATTGACTTTAACTTTTACGGGACGATCTTTTGAGTCACAGATCCCCATTGAACTAGGTTTCGCTCATCTAATCTCGGCGATATGTCCTTCCTTTCCACAATTATAGCATACCTTGAGCTGTTGTGGGCGGTTTGGTGATATGTCCCTCTTTCCGCATTTATAGCATATAATGGGTGGTCGTTCTCCTCCCTTAGAAACCGATTCTTCTGCAAGCCTTTGTCGTCTTCATATAGTCGTTGTTAAATCTCCTCTTTTAAAATCTCTCCTCGACTCGCTTCTTCATTATTTTCATGGCCATGATTACCACCAGAGTGGTTACCATTTTGTCCATCTGTTTCTTTCTCAT
Source organism: Panax quinquefolius (assembly GCA_020205615.1). Classification (NCBI taxonomy): domain Eukaryota; kingdom Viridiplantae; phylum Streptophyta; class Magnoliopsida; order Apiales; family Araliaceae; genus Panax; species Panax quinquefolius. The sequence continues at coordinate 22,243,304 of CM035152.1, forward strand.
TTGGTTATCATTATTACATTGCTATCTGCTATCTACGGTACGATCTGGTTGTGGTCCCTCGGTTGAATAGTACTCGTTATCTCGCTCTAATAATTGAGCCACATTTACAACATCTGAATAGAGAAAGTTTATGAGAAATGAGATCTTGGCGTATCTTAGGGTTTCAAACCTCTAAGAAACATCCGCGTCATCGTTCCTCATTCTCCACCAAATGAGGTGCAAACACGGATAACTCGCAAACTTTGCCTCGTCTTTGAGACACTTCGTCATGTTGTTTTGCTCTAATCGATGAACTCCACTTCCTTCATATAATGAACACTTTCGGAAAGTATTTGTCATTAAATAGTTTCTGAAATGTCTCCCAAGACATCTTTGAGTCTTAATTTGGATGGAGTGCGCTTCACGAGACTCCACCGATGATACGCCTGCGCCACGGAACATAAAGGTGGCGAATGGAACCTTCTGTTGTTTCTCCGTGCATCCCAAGACATCGAATATCTTGGTAATTTGTTTGACCCGTGTTTTCGCCATGATCGGATCGGCTTTCCCTTAAATTCGGTGGTCCCTGACTCTTTGAAGCTGCTTGGTTTGTGACAACGAGTGAATTGCTATCATTTCCTCCTGTATTTTGAACACGAGTCTCCTAAATCGATTTTTCATGAAGCGCAAAAAGCTTCTAAACATCCCTCGTTCATCATCACGCTCGGTGGTGTTCACGGGAGGAACATTGCCCGACTATTGCACGTTCTCCTCGTTGGTTGGTAGTCTGAGCGTCTCCACGGTCTCATTTCCATTGTTAATATTCTCGATCGACATTCTCAAATCTTGTCATAAAACAAGGGTTAATTAAGGAAATCAATATATCACATAATATCCCTATATCTTGACCAACTAAAAAATAAGCTTAGGTAGGACACACTGGCGAAGGATTTACTCGTCTCTCCCTCCTAGTTCTATTCCCAGATCTCGCATGGAGATCATATCCTAAGCTACGATACCAATTTGTGGCGCCCCCAAAATAGGTATACATCACCCATTACGAGTTGTCGATACATGATGCGAAACAACTACAACTTTATTATTATAACGATAAAGCTGTGAGTTTGAATACAAATATTATCTTCTAGACAATATCTATACTCAAATAAATCCTCATCACATTTATTGATACATTATTTTACAAAATGGTGAGGACTACTAAACAATCCTTTCTAAAACCTTCATTCCATACCCCAGGCTACGTACTCATTTATATTCTCGCCTCACGAGAAGAAAAATGGAACAAAAAGGAAAATGGTGAGCTCAACTAGCCCGATAAAGAATATTATGACTAAGATAATATACAACAAATTATCGTTAGTCTTCAACAGGAAAAATCTAATAGAATACTGATAGACAACAAATTTTAAATCAATATTCTCGGTGAAATAATAATTCATTAGAAGAGTTAAGTAGAGAATGCAAACTACTATCTTCATGTATGAATTTAAAAGTTCATCATCTATCTTTTATCCCCTGTAACATCAATCGATATACATCGGAATCAAATATTCATCTTTGCTACTCTGAGCCAAAGATATTCATCGATTAGTCGTGTTCATCTAAACACTGTTCATCTTTGCACTTTCTGACCAAAGATATTCTTGAGAAATCATTCATCTTTGCACTACTGGCCAAAGATATTCAATAATATCATCATTTAAGATGAGGATGATGAAAAATATTTTTTAAAGTTAAAAGCGAATCCGATTGAAACAAAATGATGAGGATTAAGGATTAAGGATTAAGTACTTTGTTTTATCCATGTTCAAAAATACCTCAAAAATAATCATAGTGGTGTAAAATTCAAGAAAGATCAAAACATGGATACAATCAAAGCTAGTATCCGAGAATAGATATTTTGGACAAAAGAAGAAATTTTATTTTTCGATTGAATAGTGCCAGATATCGTGAATAGTCTTAGTATCACGTGAATAGTAACTCAACACCAAAAGATAGAAATTCCACAAAAAAACATCTTCACGCTTCATGAATTCGTGAATAGTAACTCGTGAATAGTCGTGAAAGTAACTCATGAATAGTAACCCCGACATGAAAAAGTTCCAAATTTGATAAAAGTTCAATCAATATTTCAAACATAATGATATTGAAGAAATAATATCATTTGAGAAGAAAATAACATCCCTTACCTCGAAAGGTTAATACTTTATTTGGAATCTAGGATATAGTCTTTGAAGGAACTTGACTTAGTCTAACAATACTCAAAGTATACTCAAAATACTCACAAGAATATGCTCGATAATATAGAGAGAAAACTTGATTTACGGTGTGATTTTCAATTCTAACCTAAGCACCCTATTTATAGGAAAATGCTTAGAACACCAAAGCGAGAAAATTTAATAAAAATATTATATATATTATAAATTTCCTTAGCCCATCTTTGAAGATCTGATTTCAGCAATTAATATCACATGTTAGCCCACTTAAAAAGTAAAAAAACGTTTTTTTCTTTAAAATAATAATTAAAACTTCAAAAATCAATTATTTGAACTTGAACTTCAATAATTCACAATAAATAGCCCTTTTATCGGAAAATTGAATCTAGCGTGTTTTTATAGGAAATTCAATTCTCTACAACTTTACGAAGAAGAAAGTTTTCCAAATTCCAAATGAAATTTGACGAAATCCACAAGCGGGCGATTTTACGGTTTATAATCAAATTTCGATCGATAAATGGGGTCCCGCAAACATGTTTAACATGTTTTAAACATTTATTGCAACAAAATACTCTTCCTCCTCCTCGTATACTCATATATCCCACATTCGTTGTAAAAATATCACCATTATTATATTATTAAAATATAATAATATATTTAAATGAATTATTTTATCGAGAAAAAGATAAAATTTCAATTTTCAACAATTGTCACATTAAAATTTTCTCCATCTATATCCACATAAAATTAATATTTTCCTCATCATATGAATCAATAATTAATTATTCATAAATAATATTACTAAGAATCAATATGATAAATGTGAGGCGGTTCGGGAAGAGGGGCTTTCAATAAGAATTTCTCCTTCTTGGCGCATGATTAGGTGACCAAACCTCTCCTTAGGCGAACTTTCTAGACATTGCCAATAATGTTATCTAATAATATTATTAGAGATAATATGAATTATTGCTTCGATAATGAAAAATATTGTGTAATGACAATTATTGAAACAACAACAATATAAAATATCAACGCATGACAATTATTAACTCAATAAAATCTTTGAGCAGTAATTACTGTAACCATTATTGAGTAGTGCCTTCTTTACGTAAGAATCAATAATTGGTGCAATACTGGTGGTATCTTCTCGTGTTTTAAACCAAGAGTATTTTTAAGATTATTACTTGAGTAACAACTACGCATTATTTTTAACCAACTTATATTTGTCGTTTTTTCATCATCAATCGCTTTCAGTTATGGGGCCCTACACAAACATGTTAGCTGTGAGTAAATACGAATATTCCCAAGCGATACGAATATTCCACGACCAAACGAATATTCCAAACAACAATGAATATTTTATAACCACTTGCTTATTTTAAAATATTTGCGTATTTTACCCCTAACTATCCACATTAATCACATCAACCCTTACTATTTCAAAATAATAAATAGAGAAAATTAAATTTCATTAATAATAAGTTGGGGTCTTACATCTTGGGTATGGACTGGTTATCCAATTATGGGGCGGTAATTGATTGCCAGAAGAAGCGTATTAACCTTATGACTCCGTCAAAGGTTGTGTTTTATGGTAGTAAGTCGCCTAGACAAGCGAGTTATCTTACGATGATGCAGGCCAGAAAGTTGTTAAGACAAGGCTGTGTAGGATATCTAGCTTACATAGTCGATATTCGTAAAGAAAATCCAAAATAGAGGAGATACCAAGTAGTGAGGATTTGTGCAGACGTATTTTCGGATGATTTGCGGGACTTCCACCAGATAGAAGCGGTTGAATTCGTGATCGATTTGGCTCCAGGAACGGTTCCAATATCGAAGGCACCATACCGAATGGCACCAGTAGAGATGAAAGAGCTGATGGTTCAACTACAAGAATTACTAGACAAGAAGTATATCCAACCAAGAGTATCACCGTGGGGAGCGTACTGGGGTTTTATTCAGTAAAGAAGAAGGATGGGACAATGCGGCTCGCATCGACTATAGAGAACCGAATAAGGTCACGATCAAGAATAGATATCCATTACCTAGTGAATCGCGACTTGTTCGATCGGTTAAAGGGAGCGAGATACTTTTCAAAGATAGATTTGAGGAGTGGTTATCATCAATTGAAGGTGAGACCAGAAGATGTACCGAAGACAACATTCAGAACCCGATACGGCCATCGCGAATTTCTCGGTAATGTCATTTGGTCTAACAAATGCTCCTGCAAAGATTTATGGGCTTAATGAATGGAGTGTTCAAGCCGTTTTGGACAAATTAAGTAGTGGTATTTATAGATGACATTTTGGTATATTCGAAAACCAAGGAAGAACATGAAGAACATTTGAGGGTGACATTAGAGACGTTGAGAAGAGAGAAGTTGTACGCTAAATTTTTGAAATGTGAATTCTGGATTGAAAGGGTACAATTTCTTGGACATGTGATCGATAGGGAAGGAATTTCGGTGGATCCCTCCAAAGTCGAAGCTATGATTAATCGGGATCACCAAGACGCAGCCGTAAGTAAGAAGTTTTCTTGGATTGGCGAGGTTATTACGAGAAGATTCATTCAGATTTTTCCAAGATCGCAAACCAGATTGTAATCGACTAGAAAATCAATGAAATTTGTTTGGACGGAGAAGTGTGAGGAAAGCTTTCAAGAATTAAAGAAGAGGTTAAGTTCAGCCCCTGTGTTATCTCTTCCAGATGACACAGGAAATTTTGTGGTATATAGTGATGCGTCGCACAAAGGACTTGGCTGTGTGCTCATGCAAAATGGCAGAGTCATTGCGTACGCGTCACGACAACTGAAAGATTATGAGAAGGGGTATCCGACCCATGACTTGGAGTTAGCTGCAGTAGTTTTTGCTTTGAAAATCTGGAGGCACTATCTCTATGGGGAGAAGTGTGAAATATATACAGACCACAAGAGTCTGAAATATATTTTTACACAGAAAGACTTGAATATGCGCCAAAGAAGGTGGTTGGAGTTAATTAAGGACTACGATTGTGAGATTCTATACCATCCGGGTAAGGCAAATGTGGTGGCCGACGCCTTAAGTAGAAAGGGTCGAGGGCTGATGTTGTTAAGCAAATGATGGGGAGGAGTTAATTTCAGCAATGGAGAAGTTGGAATTGGAAGTGAAGTATCCTATGGAGATTGATGAGAAAATATTTCAGATGCAATCTGGTATAACCCTACTGGATAAAGTTAAGGAGGCTCAGCTTCAGGACGAAGAATGTAAAAATGTGACAAAGAAGATATCTGAAGGAACCGAACCAAGATTTAAGATGGATAAGGAAGGAATCTTGAGATTTGATAATAGAATTTGGGTACCGCCTTGATTCAAGAGATTAAGGAAGATATTTTAAGCGAGGCTCATAGTTCACGATATTCGATTCACCACGGTAGTACCAAGATGTACCAAGATCTTAGACAACATTTTTGGTGGCCAAATTTGAAGCGTGATGTTGCGAGAATGTGTTGCCAAGTGTCGACAATTCGTCGAGAAGTGAAAGCGGAACATCGAGAAACCGAGTGGATTGCTACAACCGTTAGAGATCCCCAGTGGAAATGGGAACATATTACAATGGACTTCGTGGTTGGCCTTAGGACGACTCGTAAAGGCTACGACGCTTGATATGGGTTATCGTTGATCGAATTGACGAAATCGCACACTTCCTTCCGATTAAAATAAGATTCAACTTAGATCGGTTAAGCGAGGCTATACGTAAAAGAGATTATTTGAGGTACGCGGAGTTCCGGTATCAATTATTTCAGATAGGATCCGCGCTTCACATCAAATTTACGGAAGCGTCTTGAGGAATGTATGGGTACGCAATTGCGAATGAAAGTCTGACTTACCACCCTTAAGCAGGACAGACGAGAGTGAGAGAACGATTGAGACATTAGAAGATATGTTAAGAGCACATGTGATGGACTTTAAAGGAAATTGGGATGATCACCTACCATTAGTAGAGTTTGGTTACAACAACAGTTACCTTAGTATTGGAATGCCACCCTATGAAGCGTTATACTGGCGAAAGTGCGAGAACTCCACTATATTGGGATGAAGTTGGCGAAAGACAACTACTAGGCGAATCGGTACAACAAACAAGAGAGACATAGTCGAGGTGATTCGAGCAAGATTGAAAGCAATTTCAAGATAGAGCGGAAGATCTGTGATCCACACCGTAAGAATGTTGAGTTGAAACGGTAGTTATGTGTTCTTAAAGGTCTCTCCTTGGAAAGGAAAGATCGATTAGGAAAGAAAGGAAAATTGAGCCCAAGATTCATCGGACCCTTTGAAGTTCTGAAGGGTCTGGAGAAGTTGCTTATGAGGTAGCCTTACCTCCATCTCTAGAGAATGTCCACAATGTTTTCCATGTCTCAGTCTTACGACCCTACAAATTCGATTACAAGCATGTGATTGAATATGAACCCTACATTTCGACAAAGACTTGTCTTACGAAGAAATTCTGTTCAAATTATCGACCAGAAAAGAACAAGTTCGAGAAATAAAGTAATACTTTACATTAAGGTAATTTGGAGGAACCACTATTTTGAAAAAGCTACGTGGGAACTCAAGAGAATATGATGAAGAATTATCCTCATTTATTTACTTAGATTGTTATATGCGATTACGGGGATGAGAATCTTTGTAAGGGGGGAGAATGTAAGGACAAATTTTTGAGTTGTGATTCGGGGATGAGAATCCTTTTAAGAGGGAAAGATGTGACAATAGTAATTTTGTAATTTAATTTTAATATTTATTGGATTGAATAAATATTTTTGATGAATTAATTATTAGATTAAATAATTAATTGATGAAGTTGTGATAGATTAATTTAATTATATGTGTTACATTTATTAAATTAATGTGGAGAATTTTATTATTCAAGTATGTGATTATGTGAACTTATTGAATTAAAAGAAGTATTTAATAAGCCTATGATATTTTAATTAATTTAATTATTAATTAGAGATTTAATAATTTAATATTACTATTAAATGAGAAATTAATTATGTAGCTATATGAATTAATGAGAAATTATTTTATTTAAAATAAATTAAATAAGATATTGATTTATTTTATATGGAGTGTGACATTACTTAAACTATATTATAAGCTTTATTAAATTAAATGGGTTTAAATCATATTCTTGTCAGCCAAACAAGACCCTAAGGGGAGTTATGAGCAGTTTACCATGATGGGGTAATCGACCATTATTACGTCGATTCATCTCCTTATTTATCGGGGCGTCTTTTATTTTCTTCCTTTTCATTTTTTTTCTAAGTCCGGCATAACACAGAGAGAATCTGAGAGAGAGAGTTGAGAGTTGAGTTTTTGTTGGGAAATTCACTTTCTAGTAATCTACGCTTGGGTAATCTCTTCAACCCAATTTATTTATTTACGTCTTTTAAAGTTTTTATACTTTTTTTTACTCGTAACTCTCTATAATTGGGAAATCATGTCGTTATGTGAATATATATAATAATTGAGTTGTAGGCATGTTATATATATATATATATATATATATATATATATATATATATTGTGCTTCCATATCATTGGTTTCATAAGATTATAACGTATGATTTTGGCTTATTATTTCAAAAATTTACAGAGTACGTGATATGGCCATATGGCCCTTACGCACAAATTTAATGCGTTGATCATATAGTATCCCTAAATTTTACACTTATATATGATTATACATGCTAAAATGAACAAAATGAAACTTGAGTGGTTGGACTTGACCTTATAACGAATCCATAGTAGTAAATTATATGTTTTTATTCAAAAACCTTCAAGAGCATCAAGAACAGTATAATTTACATATTTTAATTCTGTAATTATGTGTTTTAATGGGTTTAAACTACTCTATAAATGTTGGGTAATGATTATGTATACTCTATAAACTAATATATGGACAAGGAAATTGGAAGTTATGGCCATATTCATGTATAATTTTACGTGTGATTGATTTTTGGCCTAATTTGGCCTTGTTATGTTCGCGAACTGCAAGAACTGCAGAAACTGCAGAAAATGAGCCTGGGTAACCCCGCCCCCAGCGGGCGTTACCAAACTACATTACCCCGCCCCGGCGGTAAAAAAAATAAAAAATAAATAAAAAATAAAAAAATAAAATATTCGATGAAAATTATTATTAAAATATTTATAAAATAAATTAAATATTTTAATTGAGATATTTATGGAATAAAATAAATATTTGATGAAAATTATTATTAAAATATTTATAAAATAAATTAAATATTTTAATTGAGATATTCATGGAATAAAATAAATATTCGATGAAAATTATTATTAAAATATTTATAAAATAAAGAAAATATTTTAATTGAGATGTTTATAGAATAAAATAAATATTCGATGGAAATTATTATGAAATAATTTATTCGAGTGTAATATTAGTAAGAGAATGAAAATATTCTAATTTAATAATTAAATTAGAAGGATAATGATTTGTTAAATAAAGTAGAGTTTATATTAAATAATTAAGAGAAAATGTAACTAATGAATTTCGTGAATATATATGGTATGTGTGTAGGACTTGTGGTGAATGGAAGTAGTAATCGTTTAGTCTACACACGAGGCAAGTTCCTAAACCTCAATTCTTTACATAAAGCAAGTTCATTATTCTATCTTGTTTATTATTGTTCAAGTCAAGATTTCATATTAGATCTTATCATTCTTTAAAAGCATAATTCCTATTATACAATACTTATTCGATTGTATACATCTTGAATTTTATTATTCAAATTGAATATCAATTATTGTTGAACCTTGTAAGACTAGTGAACCCTTATTGATTCAACTAGTCTATAGTTGATAAGCGTTATAAATTCTAAAACTTTTATTGAACTTACCCAATCCAAACTTCCTTCAAAAGTGCGGACTCAGATGTCAAACCGAGATGAACAACCCTTTAATAGGGGATTATTTATGCTTTAGCGTTAAGATATTGTGCATGTGATATGGTACTAAGGGTTGATCCCCTAAGCACGGAGAAGAAGAGTCCATAGTCTTACGATCGTTAAAGGTTTCAAGAATAAACACTTGACAACCTGGGACATAGTTCAAGGTCTTGTGACCCTCGTAATTTCTTTTGATTCTTGTTATTCATTCTTGATTCAAAAGTTGAGCTTTTATATTCAAAGTTATTAATTCATTCGCATGTTATTATTATTCATTTATTATATTGTTATACTTGTGGGCAATCGTGCTCACTCTTGCGTAATAATAACATTGCGATTAAGAACAAGAGAATGATTTGAGCCTTCCACTAGTAAAAGGCAAGGGCAAGATTAGCAATTAATGAAGACTATTTGTTTATGTGGTTGTCTAATGACATTTAGAATTGATGTTACTTAAGACTTAATTGTTATGTTTCCGCACAGATATTTTAAGGTTAGATTAACCTGGGATTTATTTAGTTATGCAGTTGATGTAACCCCATAAGGGGAGAGAGTTATTATTTATTCTATCTATTGTATGGTTGTATTTTATTTATGGGTAGATAGATAGATGATGTTTATACAGTGAACACCAAATCCTGTGGAAATAGAAGTACCGGATTTGGGGGTGTCACACTTAAATTCAACCAAAAATGAATCATGAATGACGAAACTCTAATAAATTCTTGTCTAATGTTTAAAAAATCAAAAAACCCACCAGACCATGATTCCATGAATGAATTGCGGAATTGGATCAAAAGAACCAAAAAACGAAAAACCCAAATAGGGGTTAAATTATTAGCGAAATTGGATCAAAAAAACACATGCAAGAATCAAAAGGAAATGCAGATTCTGAGATTCATGGAAAAAAATTCATAAATATCAAAGAAGAACAATAGGGGTTAAACTTACACAAAATAGCAAACTAGCGATTAGCGAAGTGAACGAAGCAGCAAGATAGCCGCCTAGTGCTGTAGTAATATATTGACTTTTGAGTTTTAAGTAGAAGATTAATTGCTATTTGTTGACCTGTGGGTTGTGGGTATTGTTAGAGTTTATGCCCTAGAGGCCAATTATTTGATATAATTGCTTAACGTTTTGATATTATATTTGATTGAATAAATGAATGATTTTATTATGGTTTTATTTACTGCGTTATATAATTGTTAACATAATAAAATTCCTTAGAATAGTGATGCAAATTATATGGTTTCAAGTATGTGACTTGAACATGAGATTATATAATTACAATTAGTATCATTGTTCTTAAATGTCCCTAGTCGAGTATCATTGTTGATGGGACAACATTGATGCATTGAGACTAGTATGTTGATTGACTGATGACCAAATCTCATTGGTTATAAATATATGAGATATTAAGTCAATGCATAGGTACATTTTAGAGAACGATGTACTGGACAGACCCACCATGAGAATTCTATATGGAGCATTATGCGAAGTGTCATTAGAAATTCTCATAGTGATAATGATGTAATGGTCCTCCGACCTGAAATCACTATATTACTGAAAGTTGTATGCACACAAGCCAATCATGTTTGATGATAAAGCATATACTTTGTAACAATCTTATTCATTTATTAATAAAAAGTATTAATTTATTAAAGGCTTTTAATTATCTACATGATGCTGTTTTATAATATGTGATAAACCCATAGTTTTAAGCAATGCTTTTAGAATAATGATGATGATCATTCTAATGAGATCAAAATTCTTAGAAAGCTTAAAACTAAAATAGTTCCCAATCATTGGATTACTAAATTGGGGATTAGTGAATCAAGAATAGATTGGTACATACGTTAACTTGCTCATTGGATGAGGATGATTGATCTCATGATCATTTGTGTGGAGACACTAAAGCAAGTATGTAGGTGCTTATTAGAGAATAAGTTCATTGGAGTTTTTTTTTTTAAGTTAACAGGATTCTTTATAAAATTAAAAAAAAAAGGCAGCGTGTTTTACATATATATTAGTATGCCTCACGGCTAAAAAAAAAAAAAAAGAAAAAACAAGAGCATCAAGACCACGTGATGCAAAAGCCTGGAATGCACGGAAATATTATATATATATATATATAATATATTACGAATATATATATATATATATATATATTCTTAATTATTATATAATTAAAATAAAAAGTTTATTTTAATTTTAAAATAAAAGGTTTATTTTAATCTTAATAATTTTATAATTAAAATAAAAGTTTATTTTAATTTTAAAATTAAATTTCATGCTAACTAATTAGAGTTGGAATTGGATTTCAAGATAACTAATTAGAGTTGAAATTGGATTCTATTTTTCCTTAAATAAAGGAGTTTATTTTGATATGAAATTAGATTTCATATTATTCAAAATAAAAGGTTTATTTGTGAATAGGAAAAGAATCGGTCTTTCCTTAAATAAAGGAGTTTATTTAAATATGAAATAAGATTTCATATTATTCAAAATAAAGGAGTTTATTTGTGAATAGGGAAAGAAAATCCGTGTTTCCTTAAATAAAGGAGTTTATTTAAATATGAAATAAGATTTCATATTATTCAAAATAAAGGAGTTTATTTGTGAATAAGAAAAGAAAATCGAGTGTTTCCTTAAATAAAGGAGTTTATTTTTTTTATAGAATTGGATTCCATAATTAATTAAAATAAAGGAGTTTATTTTGATTAATGATTTTGATTAAAATAAAATAGTTTATTTTATTCAAAATTGGATAAATTAAAATAAAATAGTTTTATTTTGATTTAAATTTGGATTAAAATAAAGGAGTTTATTTTGATTCAAAAATTAGATTTTATACTAACTAAATTTGCCCATTAAATGATATCAATATATATATTAAATGTTTATTATTCATAAGATGAATGTTATTTATTGATGCATATGATGATGTGTATGATAATAAATGGGATTGATTATGGACTATTGACCAATGTGATTGGATTTTATTTTAGTTGAATGCATGAATGTATGGGTTTTATTAAATGGGGTGTCATGTACCTCGTCTTCTCTAATTTTTACGAATGTAAATTCTATCTCCTCCTATGTACTTTTTCCTTGATTGTCGATCAAGGTTTCTATTTATTTTAAATAGTTTTGTAATAGGAATATTTAGAATTAATTTTGAAAATTGGAGATCAAGGAGCAAGGAGCGCTTGAAGACTGGATTTGTAATGGAGCCAGGGGTTTAAATGTAATAGTTATATTTAAATATTATTTCTTGCACCCCTAGGGTTTGACCTTTTGGTTCACTTGGTGGCTCTAGTAAACCAAACTAGAATAAAAGTCCATAATCAATCCGGTAGTAGAATATAGTATTCTATATGTGCATACTTATATTATATATATTATATATTATGCAAACATGCTCAGATGTTCATTAATACGACGCGCGTGTGAGACCCAGATTTTATCAATAAAGATTTAAATTTTGTTGAAATAATTTTTAATATTATGGTGTGAATTTAAGATAATATTATAGTTGTGGGTAGTATTTATAAATTTTGCAAAGTATGCAAGTGGTTATATTATATTCGATTGGTGGGGAATATTAGGTTTAGCGAGGAATATTCGTACAACGGCTCAATCATTGGTGGACCCTAGCAATGTAAATTATTGTCGGATTGAGAAAGCGACAAAAATATTTTATTGAAATAACGGCGGAAGTTTTACCATGAATTCTTGTTGAACTACTCGGTAGTAAAAATACGATGTCGTGTGGTTGCATAGTAAAGACACTGCGGTATTGATTATTGATGCTTATGTGAGAAGTCACTCGGTTTGATTCCATTATTGTCGATTAATAATATGAATTATTATAGCGATAATGACGTTTTGTTTTATTCAGTATTATTAACGTAATAAAATGAAACATCTTTATATAAAATAGAATACTTTATTAAAGTTATTACATAAATAGAATATATTATATTTTATTATGCATAGTGTTTATAGTGTTTTTGCATAGTGTTTTGCATAGTATTGCATAGTGTTTGCATAGTAAAATGTTTTTATATAAATAGAATATATTATATTTTATTTAAAAGATTTTTCTTTAAATATGGACCGTCAGATTAAAGTAAATCAATCTGGACCGTTCATGGATTAATTCTTATGCATTCCATTTTCCTATAAATAGAAGCTCATTCCTTCATTATTTTCTTACGAATTCATTGAAACTCTAGAGAGAGAAATTATAGAGAGAAGCTATAGAGAAAATTATAGAAAGAAGAAGAGTGATTCTCGCTACTTCACTACTTCTATATTAGGTTCTTTTTTACGGTAGAAGGGTGTTATTCTTTCTTCTTGAAGAGAACACATTATTCCATTCATTATCATTTTGTTGGAATAACTTTGTAAAAAGTGGCATACCCTATACATAACCTTATATACGTGGCATACCCTATACTTGGTGAAATCCTTATGTTATTCCATTGCTTATTATTACATTAGAATAACTTTTGTATCTGTGGTTTACCCTATACTTGGTGACATTCTTCTATTATTACATTGGAACATCCATGCTGCGTGTGTTTTACAGGACTGGTTAAATTTTATTATTACATTGGAACATCACATGCGTGTGTTTTACACCGGACTGGTTAAAATCTTTATCATTCTGTTGGAATATCCTATACATGTGTTTTACACCGGATCCGGTTCCATCTTTATTATTCTGTTGGAACATCTGTCGCTTGTGTGAATTTCACGACTGGTTCCGTTATTATTATTCTGTTAGAATAATAACTTTACGCTGTCAAGCAATCGCATGCATGGTGATTTCTTTTGTTATTCCATTCTTTATTATACCCAGTTGGTTAAAACTTTGACTTCTATACTCCATGAAATTAGTAGAATATCCTTGATATTTGCGTTTCATCTAGTATCTTTTCATGGAAATATTCTTCTGATCATTCTTGAATTTTACTCTACGAAACAGTATCATGTTGACAATTTGGACGTTAATAATTCATGGATTAAATAATTCTTGAACTTGTTTTATTGAATTATTATGTCATTGTCATCATCCTCATGTTATATTATGTTATCTTTGGCTTACGTGCATAGATGAACTTAGTATGATTATGACTAGGGATCATTCGGTATAATCATGACTTGATATAAATGATGTGACAAAAGTCCTCAGTGGCCTGTAATGCAGTGATGGATAGTTTTTGGTATGATTATGACCAGGGGTGATTCGGTATAGTCATGACCATTGATAATTTGATGAAAATCCTTGGATCGTAATGCAGGGGATGATTAAATGTGGTGGTTTATTTATTAAAAGTCGAGTCTCAAATGATAAAATTGATGAAAACCTTTTAAAACCTAAAAGATAGTAGACTTTATTCTCTACTTGACTCTTTTAATGGATTGCTTATTCGCTACTGATTAAACCGGTTGTCTATTGTATTTTATCGGTTAAACATTGTTGAAGGCTAATGATAATTTATTACGCATTATCTTAGTCATAATATTTCTTCTTGGGCTAGTTGAGCTCACCCTTTTTTTCCTTTGTTCTCTTGTGAAATGAGAACATACCGGGGACGAGTCGGGGAACGAAGTAATGGTCCACAGGATAGCTTTAGTAGTCCTCACTATTCTGTGAAATAGTGTGATAATAGTTGTAATGAGGACTCATTTTGAGTTTGTATAATATCTAGTAGACAATATTTGTATTCAAACTCACAGATTTATATGTCGTATTGTACACGATAGTTATATTAGTAAGTTGTATTTGAATTTATGTACCATGTAAGTGGCGACCCAAGATGGGGTGACGTATACCTAATTTTGGGGGCGTCACGGTTGGTATCGAGCTTAGGGATATGATCCTGGCTAAGATGTGAGAATAGTACTAGGAGGGAGAGACGGGAATTCTTCGCTAGTATGACCTACCTAAGTTTATTTGGTATTTGATTGGTCGATTGAGTATAGTGATAATATGTTGCATGTTAATTAACCCTTGTTTTGTGGACGGTGTTTGTATTTAGATGTTGTGAATAGGGCTCGGTTATTGGAGCGCGATAATGAGTCACTCAACCAAAAGGTAACGACCAACAACACGATAATAATCATCTGTGATAGCGACCATGAACAATGATGACCATCGTGGGAGAAATTATCATGCTAAGAATGGTAACCACTTCGTTGGTAATCATGGCCAAGATAATAGAAGTGGAAATTTCAAGAAGAGAAGGTCATTTAGCTCGATTTTGTCGTGCACCAAAGTCAAGTCCAGTTTGGGACGGTGGCACCAAAGCGGATACGGATAAAACAAAGTCGGTGGTTTCATGAAGAGGCGTTTTTCATGACTTCTTAAAAAGCAAGTGACTCGAACGAAGTTATACGGGTTAGTTAATTATAAATTCTTGCGAAGTCTATACCTTATTAGATGGGTTCTACCCATTATTTTATCTCTCTTGCTTGCGTTCAACGTTTAAATTTAACTCAAGAAGAAGTTAAACTTTGACTTATTAGTTGAAACTTCGTTAGTAGGAGCCTTCGTTATCGCTTACTATTTTTTTAATCTTGTTGTTTCAAATAAACACTTTCACGTTACTGTCGATCTTATCTCTTTGAAAATACTTGCCTTTGAGGTAATTTTTTGAAAACGATTGATTAACTACTCATTATTCTTTTTGTAAGGTTGTTAGCTTTCATATTCCTAACCAACTTTGTTATCTGAATTCAAAGTAACCAAACCCTAAAGTTAATCATTGTCATATCAAGCCATAAGTAAAGAGCCCCGAACCTTTCGTTGTTGACTTCGTTGTGTGGAATGCTGCAAAGCCACACTTTCTCAGAGGGCAACATCGTGAATGAAGATGGCAAGTTTATAGATATCATTGTGAGGTGCTATCTAGGTTAAGGGATAGAAGTCACGGTTGGTATCAATGTGATGTACTATCCAAGTCTTGGATGAGAGTAATGATTTTGAATGATATTTCTATCATTAATAAATTTCTTGGCGTATTCTTGAAGACTTCCTAGCCTACCCTAGAGCGTGAAATCGAATTTTGTATTGACCCCAAAGACAAAAACCCATTTCTTAAACCCTCAAATATTTCTTCAACTAAAAGGATCTCATTTACGTGGATTATGATGAAAGTCATAATAAAAGCATTGGACTAATGAAAATCATGGGTATACGTGGTATTAGTAAGTGTTATAATGAGTTATGTTGGTTAGTATGTGAAAACATGAAAGTTTCTTAGAAATCACAAAGAGTTGAAAATCGATTTTGGTGAAAAACGTAACATGAAATTCAATTGACCATATCTCCTATTATATTTTGAAATTTTGAGTGTGGTCAAGTCCTAGAGTTAGATCTATGAGTTACCTAACTAATACAAGTGGAATTACTGGAAAAGGTGTTGTAGATTTTTGTGTGGACTGATTTTAGCAAAGGAGTGCAAAGCTGCAAAAACCAAAAAAGGCTGCTTGCCATGATTTTAGAGGGGCTGTTTCGGCCACTTAAATTATGAGAAAAATTCTGGCCTTTTGGGACATGAAATTATATGGTATAAAGTACCTCCTGTCCAAAAATGAGCTCATTTCGACTTAAAATAAGCAAGTTATGACTATTTCAATATTTAGGTTTTTTCGATTTAAAACGCTATAACCGAGTTCTATAACTTTCGGATGACCATGAAATTTAAACTAGAAGCTCACGTTAACATGTGTAAGGTCCTGCCAAGATTTGGGAATTTTAGAGTTAAACTTGAGGTAGCTAATTTCTTAAGGAATTAAGTGGAAATTGATTTTGAAAAATAGTAAATGAATTTTAAAAATTAGGAAAAATATATTTTCATTATGGGACTATATTATGCTAAATCCCAGAAAAGAAATATTTTTTGGGACTGATTTGGTATTTTTCATGAAAATAGTTTAGTTATTCTAACATATGAGTTAAATATGTTATGTGAAGTAACAAAGTTTGAAAATAGGATTTTATGGCTAGAGAATCCTATATAGAGTATATGCATATTTTTGGATGAGGATTTGATAATTGGTGATGATATCTTATGAGTATGACATTTTTGAATGATTAAATGCATTATATGGTAAAGCGTAAACAATTAAGATAAATTGTTTATAAATTTAAGAAGTGATTAAAATATTGTTATAATATTAATGATATTAGATTATGAGATTATTAAGTGATTGAAAACATGGGGATATTCTTGAATCTGGATAAATTATATTATAAATGTTTAATATTTATCCTTTATCTCATTCGAGTGATTCTTTATATCATTATCCTCATGTTTATATTATGTTGAAAGTCATCCGTGGCTCAGTAGTGCATAGATGGACTTGGTATGATTATGACCACGGATTATTCGGTATAATCATAACTCAGTAATTGAAAACACAATTATCTATGGTAGTAGTGCATGGATAATTTGTGGTCATGATCTTAATGAATACACAATTATCTTTGGTAGTAGTGCATGGATAATTTGTGGTCGTGATATTAATGAATACACAATTATCTTTGGTAGTAGTGCATGGATAATTTGTGGTCGTGATCTTAATGAATACACAATTATCTTCGGTAGTAGAAGTGCATGGATAATTTGTGGTCGTGATACTAATGAATACACAATTATCTTTGGTAGTAGTGCATGGATAATTTGTGGTCGTGATACTAATGAATACACAATTATCTTTGGCCGTAGTGCATGGATAATTTGTGGTCGTGATCTTAATGAATACACAATTATCTTTGGTCAGTAGTGCATGGATAATTTGTGGTCGTGATAACTAATGAATACATGGATTATCTTTGGTCGTGATACTAATGCATTGGATAATTTGGATGGTGGTCGTGATACTAATGAATACACAATTATCTTTGGTAGTAGTGCTTGGATAATTTGTGGTCGTGATACTAATGAATACACAATTATCTTTGGTAGTAGTGCATGGATAATTCGTGGTCGTTATACTAATGAATATCCTTGGCACGTAGTGCGGGGATGATTCGATGATATGGATTAATTATTGAATTTGAGTCTCAAAGAATGAAATATTAATTCATGGATGTGGTAAAAGTCATCTTTGGTAGTAGTGCATTGATAGACTTGGTATGATTATGACCACGGATTATTCGGTATAATCACGATCAGTAATTGAAAACACGAATATCCTTAGCCAGTAGTGCATGGATAATTCATGGTTGTGATACTATTAAGCTGAGTCTCAGTATTATTGGTTTTACAGTTGTATATCTTTGGCTTGTAGTGCAAAGATGAATTGTTAATGAATATCTTTGGCCGGATTGCAAAAAATGAATTTAATGTTTTCAACGATAAAGGTATTCAAGGTATCCTCACCTCTTTATCATATCAGGTACGTACCCTAATTTCGAGGGCTTAAATTCCATAAGGAGGGAGATTGTGAGACCCCAGATTTTATCAATAAAGATTTAAATTTTGTTAAAATAATTTTTAATATTATGGTGTGAATTTAAGATAATATTATAGTTGTGGGTAGTCTTTATAAATTTTGCAAAGTATGCAAGTGGTTATATTATATTCGATTGGTGGGGAATATTCGGTTTAGCGAGGGAATATTCGTGACAACTACTCAATCATTGGTGGACCCCTAATGTAATTATTGTCGGATTGAGAAAAACGACAAAAATATTTTATTGAAATAACGGCGGAAGTTTTACCATGGTTCTTGTTGAACTACTCGGTAGTAAAAGAAATGCGATGTCGTGTGGTTGCATAGTAGCACACGGTATTGATTATTGATGCTTATGTGAGAAGTCACCGGTTTGATTCCATTATTGTCGATTAATAATATGAATTATTATAGCGATAATGACGTTTTGTTTTATTCATATTATTAACGTAATAAAAGCGAAACATCTTTTTATATAAAATAGAATACTTAATAAAGTTATTCTATAAATAGAATATATTATATTTTATTATGCATAGTGTTGTATAGTGTTTTGCATATAGTGTTTTGCATAGTATTGCATAGTGTTTGCATAGTAAAATGTTTTTATATAAATAGAATATATTATATTTTATTTAAAAGATTTTTCTTTAAATATGGACCGTCGATTAAAGTAAATCAATGCGGACCGTTCATGGATTAATTCTTATGCATTCCATTTTCCTATAAATAAGAAGCTCATTCCTTCATTATTTTCTTACTTAATTCATTGA
The DNA here is from genome assembly GCA_020205615.1 of Panax quinquefolius. Taxonomy (NCBI): domain Eukaryota; kingdom Viridiplantae; phylum Streptophyta; class Magnoliopsida; order Apiales; family Araliaceae; genus Panax; species Panax quinquefolius. Next base: position 22,262,700 of record CM035152.1, read on the forward strand.
AACTCTAGAGAGAGAAATTATAGAGAAGCTTATATAGAGAAAATTATAGAAAGAAGAAGAGTATTCGCTACTTCACTACTTCTATATTAGGTTTTTTACGGTAAGGGTGTTATTCTTTCTTCTTGAAGAGAACTTACATTATTCCATTCATTATCATTCTCGTTGGAATAACTCGTAAAAGTGGCATACCCTATACATAACTTTTGATACGCCATGGCATACCCTATACTTGGTGAAATCCTTATGTTATTCCATTGCTTATTATTCTGTTGGAATAACTTTGTATACGTGGTTTACCTATACTTGGTGACATTCTTCTATTATTACGTTGGAACATCACATACATGTGTTTTACACGGACACGGTTCCGCTTTTTATTATTCATTGGAACATCCATGCGTGTGTTTTACACACGACCTAGTTAAAATCTTTATCATTCGTTAGAATATCCTATACGTGTGTTTTAACAGGATCCGGGTTCCATCTTTATTATTCGTTGGAACATCCGCCGGTGTGAATTTCACCCGACACGGTTCCGTTATTATTATTCATTGGAATAACTCATCTCATCTGCAATACCGCATGCATGGTGATTTCTTTTGTTATTCCATTCTTTATTATACCCAGGTTAGTTAAAACTTTGACTTCTATACTCCATGAAATTAGTAGAATATCCTTGATATTTGCGTTTCATCTAGTATCTTTTCATGGAAATATTCTTCCGATCATTCTTGAATTTTACTCTAAAACAAGATCATGTTGACAATTTGGACGTTAATAATTCATGGATTAAATAATTCTTGAACTTGTTTTATTGAATTATTATGTCATTGTCATCATCCTCATGTTATATTATGTTATCTTTGGCTTACGTGCATAGATGAACTTAGTATGATTATGACCGAGGATCATTCTAAGTATAATCATGACTTGATATAAATGATGTGACAAAAGTCCTCGGTGGCTGTAATGCGATGATGGATAGTTTTTAGTATGATTATGACTGAGGGGGTGATTCGGTATAGTCATGACCATTGATAATTTGATGAAAATCCTTGGCCAGGTAGTGCGGGGATGATTAAATGTGGTGGTTTATTTATTGTCGAGTCTCGTGATAAAAATTGATGAAAACCTTTTAAAACCTAAAAGATAGTAGACTTTATTCTCTACTTGACTCTTTTAATGGATTGCTTATTCCACGCTGAGATTAAACCGGTTGTCTATTGTATTTTATCGGTTTAACACATGTTCAAGGCTAATGATAATTATTTCGCATTATCTTAGTCATAATATTTCTTCTTGGGCTAGTTGAGCTCACCCTTTTTTTCACCGTTCTCTGTGAAATGAGAACATAAATTTGGAGACGAGTCTGGGAACGTAAGTAATGGTCCGGAGGATAGCTTTAGTAGTCCTCACTATTCTATGAAATAGTGTGATAATAGTTGTAATGAGGACTCCTTTTGAGTTTGTATAATATCTAGTAGACAATATTTGTATTCAAACTCACGATTTATGTCGTATTGCATACCTACGCTTATATTAGTAAGTTGTATTTGAATTTATGTACCATGTAAGTGGCGACCCAAGATGGGTGACGTATACCTAATTTTGGGGGCGTCACAACGCGTATTTTATATATATATATGCATGCGCGCTAAACAAGATGAGACAAATTAATAACAAACCCCTCGAGTTTAATCTAGGATGTCAAGGTTAAAAGGATTAAATTACATTGAAACATTGGTCACTAAAAGGTTGCAACGAATCATCGATCTTATTATTACTTGGGTAGCAGTGATGCATTACTAGATGCCGCCACATTTATAATTTTATAATATGATTTTAAAATTATTGCCAACGTAATAATAACCTATAGGTCACACACATAGAACGTAATTTAAAATGGAATTAATTTAAATTTTAAGGATTTAAATATATTAATATGATTAATAGTATTTAAATCATTTAATTTAAATTAAAAGGATAATTTGTATATATGTATATTAATTAAGTAAGACTTAATAAAGAGATATATATATATATATATATATATATAAATTCGGATTTTATGAAATTAGGTTTTGATTAATCCCCTTTTTAACTACTATATATATTATATAGTAGCCACTTAGGGTTATATCATATCATCATAACCCTAGCCGCTCTTAGAGAGAGACTAGAGAGAAACAGTTCTAAAATCCATTCCTTTTGGTGGCTAGTACCGATTCAGATTTCCATCGCAAATCGCGACGATTGTCATGGGCGTTCGTGTGGATACCGTAGAGGCGCGATTCATTTAGATTGCGTTGGAGATTCGAGCGCATCAATTTCAGAAGCATTTTCATATTTGGTATAATTTCTAACCACTGAATTAATTATTTTCGCATGGATCCTATTTAGGGTTTCGGAAATTGCTTTAAATTGTTCTATTTCCGCTGTGCGTTTCTGTGTCAAAACCCTACGGTATATATACATAAGCTTATAAATTAAAAAAATTTGGGCCCCCTTCAGCTTTGGGCCCTGGGCCAAGGCCGACTCGGTACCATAGTAGGCTATATTTAGAAAATATAAGCCGCCCATTTTGGACATCATAGACAGTCCAAAATAGATCCTAAAAGTGACCCGTCGTGACTGTTTTCAATGTTTTTTCCAACATTACCCTCTCTTGCTAAAACAGTCGTAACTAATTTGTTTCAAAAAAAAATTGAGCGATTCTTACGCCCACACGAAACTAACTTCCGGGGTTAAAACTATTATGCTTTAACCATTTTCAAATTTTGAACACATATATCCAAAAAATTCATACAAGTTACAGGTCCGAATCTAATTTTCAGATTTGGACAATTTCGACGCACCCACTTTGGCACGTCATTTTTGGTTATCCGAACTCGGAACGAGTTCGTTCCGAAGGCTATGGCTAACTGGGATTGCACACTACAAGAGCTCATAAAATCATAATTTTCCAACAAGTCTAACTAGCGGGAGCAAGTTTAATCAAAGTTATCCTATGCAATTGTACTTTTTAATTTATCTACATTTGGATAGCTATTGTACATGACTTTTCATTTATATCCAAGACAGTGCTTCAAGTAAAAGAAAAAAAATGGGGGCATGCTTATGCTCGAGTTAGGTAGTATGATAGTACTGAAGCTTTATATCTTCTTCTAAAATGCTTTGTTTTAAAAGTTGGTCAACATGAATCCTTATGATTTCCTTATTACTTGAAAGATTATCCAACAAATGTATTAATGAGCTCTGATCATTGAAAAAAAAGGGAGTTCAGATGTCTTCCGTAATAAAATTTCGTGATTAATCTCGAGCATAAATAATCAAAGTTGCATACTTACATATCTTTGACTATTTACCATGGTTTTTGGTTACCTACATTGGTTGCAGTGATATTCATGTAGTTTATAGGACGTAGTTTTGTTGCAGTATAGTAGCCTTCTGGTCCAAATTATAGCCATAAGGATGAAGTAAAGATTGATGCGTTAATCTAGAAGCATTTAAGTCTCAAATGAGATTGAAATCTCTAATGGGATTGATAAGCATGTTATAATCGACTTGTAATATATAGGTTGTGCTGCAAATGGAGTTGTACGAGTATTAACAACCGATGAATAGAAATTGAATTATGAACGATGATCATATAAAACTAGTTTTGTTTAAATATGAGGTATAATTATTTTTGCTTCTCTTTGTGTTCAACGAAATACAGATAAAAGATTCACCTATAAGCATGGATGAGGTATTTGAAAAATATCAAAACACTATTAGTCATTCTGAAAGAAAAAGAAGTATTGGATATAACTAAGTTAGATGATGAAACCAAGACCGAGGCAAGTCTTTCAGTTCCTATATGCTATATGTACTTGACATTGTTTACGTGCAATTAATACCGCAATGTGAATGAAATTTACATGAATATGTTGAATTGTTGGAAAATTATACAGGAACGTGTTATTGCATAGAATAAAATAAATCAATAATCGTAATATGAAGTACTTACATGAATTGAGAGAAGACGTCTTGTGTGTATCACGCTTCCGCTGTGCTTAAGGGTGAAGGTCTTCAATTGTCTCTCTCAATCTTATGATAGATGTGTAGGTGTATATAAAGTTCTTGAGATGGCAATTGGGACCAAACCCTAACTATTTTATTTATAGAATAGTTAAGGGTTAAAATTGTCCATCAAAATTATGAAACCCTAGGGCCCATTATGCCAAATTAATATTAGTAATAATATTTTTGAGACATATAATTACCAAAACCCATAAATAAGATGATTAAATTAATACAATATGTAAGCCCAATAATTCCATAAATAGTATAGGCCACATAAGGAATAAAATATTCTAACATTCTTCCACTTGGCCGAAATACTATTTATATACAAAACATAACGCTTACAATCATTAATTTGGCCAAGTATTAATTTAATGTCTACATCCTGTTCAAATAAAAATATCAATGCGAATTAATACAATCTTTGTGTCATTATTAACACAAGATCCCCATTAGTTACTGTAAGACCACGAATTTTATGAAATAAAAGTATTCAATTTTCTTATAATTATTATTTTATTTCGTAAATAGTTAAATTGATAAAGGTTAAAGTTAAGGGTGATATGTGAAAATTTTACAAAGTATACAAGTTGTTATAAAATATTCGTTTGGTCGGGGAATATTCTTTTTGTCGGCAATATCCGTATGATGACACAATCATTGGTGGACCCCACAACGGAAGTATTGTCGTAGTTAGAAAATGACAGAATTATCATTTTATAAAAATAACGGCGAAAGTGTGACGCCCCCAAAATAGGTATACATCACCCATTTTGAGTCGTCAATAACATGGTACAGAAACAACTACAACTTTATTAATATAACATATAAACTATGAGTTTAAATACAAATATTGCCATCTAGACAATATTCAAACCCAAATAAGTCCTCATTATAATTATTGGTAGATTATTTTACAAAAATGGTGAGGACTACTAAAACAACTTTCTAGAACCATCATTCTACACCCCGACTAAAACTCGCTACATTCTCGCCTCCTGAGAAGAAAAATGGAACAAAAAGAAAAAGGTTGAGCTCAACTAGCCCAGTAAAGAATATTATGACTAAGATAATATAGAACAAATTATCGTTAGTCTTCAACAGGGAAAAATCTGATAAAATACAATAGACAACAAGTTTCAGATCAATATTTATAGTGGAAATAATATTTCATAGATGAGTTACGTAGATAATGAAATCTACTATAATCTATGAATTTAAAAGTCTATCATCAATATTTTATCCCTGTAACATCAATCAATATTCATCTTGAATCAAATATTCATCTTTGCACTACAGGCCAAAGATATTCATCAGTTGGTCATGTTCATCTCAACACATGTACATCTTAGCACTACGGGCCAAAGATATTCATAAGAAAATCAATCATCTTTGCACTATAGGCCAAAGATATTCAGTAATATCATCTTTTAGGACTGAGGATGATGAAAAATATTTTAAAGAAAACGAATCCAGTGAAACAAAAGAATAGATAATAAGGATTCGTATTTTAAACAGTTCAGGTTCAAAAATACGTCATAAATAACCATAGTGGAGTAAAATTCAAGAATGATCAAAACATGGATACAATCAAAACTAGTATCCATAATAGATATCTTGGACAAAAACAAAAATTTAATTTTTTTGTGAATAGTGTCGTATTCATGAATAGTGTCGTATACGTGAATAGTGTCGTATACGTGAATGGTAACCCCGACACTAAAAGACAAGAATTTCACAAGAAAAATCTTACCAATATTCTGGCATAATGATATTAGAAGAAATAATTTCATTTTAAAAAAAAATAACATCCCTTACCTCGAAAAGACAATACTTCTGACTGAAATACTGGATATAGTGTTGAAGAGAACTTGCACCGTATAGCAACACTCAAAGTATCAAAATACTCACAAGAATACGCTCGTTAATATAGAGAGAGAAAACTTCTGTTTCTTGTGTGATTTTCAATTCTAACCTAAGCACCCTATTTATAGGAAAATGCTTAGAACACCAAAGCAGAAAATTTAATATAATATTAATATTATTTTTCTAAAACTCCCTACGCACACTAATTGAGTCCAAAAATCAGCCATCCACTCAATAAAAGTGAAAAACACGTTTTTCGTAAATAAAACAATTAAAACTTCCAAAAATCAATTATTCTAGAACTTGGAAACTTCAATAATTCATAATAAATAGCTCTTTTATCAAAAAAAATTCAATCTTATGTCCTTTCCATAGGAAATTCTATTCTCTACAACTTTGCAGAAGAAAGTTTTTCCAAATTCCAAACAGAAATTGACCTAAATCCATAAACGGGCGCTTTTACAGGTTATAATCAAATTTCAGTCAAGAAATGGGGTCCACATACATGAAAAACATGTTTTAAATATTTTTAGTAACAAAAATACTCTTCCTCCTCATTTATTCATATATCACACATTCATTGTAAAAATATCACCATTATTATATTATTAAAATATAATAATATATTTAAATGAATTATTTTATCGAAAAAGATAAAATAACAATTTTTCAACAATTGTCACTTTAAAATTTTCTCCATCTATATCCACATAAAATGAATATTTTCCTTATCATATAAATTAATAATTAATTATTCACAAATAATATTACAGAATCACAATATCGACAATCGGCCGCTTCTACAGGAAAGAGGGGCTTTCAATAAGGATTTCTCCTCATTGTAGCCGCACTTAGGTGACCAAATCTCTCCTTAGACAGAACTTTCTAGACATTGCCAATAATGTTATCTAATAATATTATTCAAATAATATGAATTATTGATCTAATAATGAAAATACTATGTAGTGACAATTATTGAAACAACAACAATATAAAATATCAACGTAGCAATTATTGAATTAATAAAATAAAATATTGAACAGTAATTACTGTAACAATTATTGAGTAATGCCTTCTTACGTAAGAATCAATAATTGATGCAATACCGTGTTCTACTGTGTTTTAACCCCCGGTATTCCAGCAGTATTAACGGTAACAAATACGATGTTATTTATAAACAACTTATATTTGTCGTCTTCTTCATCCACTCGCTTTCCGTTATGGGGCCTACATAAGGCTGTGCCGTCGTACGAATATTCCCCGACAGTAAAAATATTCCACGACCAAACAAATATTCTTCGATAAAAATGAATATTTTATAACCACTTGCTTATTTGAAATATTTCCGCATTTTACCCATAACTAACCACATTAATCAAATCAACCCTTACTATTTCAAAATAATAAATAGAGGAAATTTAATTTCATTTATAATAAGTTGGGGTCTTCTGAGAAAGTATTCTTTATTAAAGCTGTTGAACTACCCGGTAGTAAAAAAAAGCGATGTCTGGCGTGGTTCGCATAATAGAAGACAATCGTATTGATTATTGAAGCTTACGCAAGAAGTCACTCAGTTATACTCAATTATTACTACAGTAATTGTTGCATCATATCTCTCATATTATTGATTCAATTATTGTCACAGTATCATCTGTATAATATGTTATATTATTAAATCAATAATTGGGACGGCAAAGTTATTCATATTATTATTTACAATATTGACAATGTCTAGAAGTTCTGTCAAGGAGAGTTTTGGTCACCTAATTGCGAACCAATAAAGAGAAATCCTTATCGGAAAGCCCCCTCTTTCCTGGGAACAACCTGGTTATTAAATATTGTGAATTATAATATTAATGATGAATAAGTTCGTGTTGATTAAAGATGAAATTGATAGTTCCATTACTGTTAGTGGAAATCGACATTTATTTCAATAATAATTAATGTCTAGAGGTTATATTGACCAATCGGGTAATTAACCGGATAAATGGGCAATTAATTGTTATTAATTCACATGCTTATAACTATGTGTTTACATGTGTGTACTATTGATTCACATGATTTACTATTAGGGGAGTTGGTGCAAGATTGATAATACTTGCATGACTAAATTAAAAATGGAGGTATAGTTGAAGGTACTATACTATAATTAATTTTTTCACATGTTTAGAACTATTGAGTCACATGAATTACTATTGATTCACATGATTTACTATTAGGGGAGGTGGTGCAAGTTTGGTAATACTTGCAGGACTAAATTAAAAATGAAGAAAAAGAGGAATGTATTATATTGTAATATTTTGAGCCCCAAAACGTGCAATTATCGAAACTATATTTTTTTATAAATAGAAGCTCATTCTTCCTTCATTTCTCACCAATTCACTAAAGCTATAGAGCAATTATTATAAAGAGAAATTATAGAGAAAGAAGAAGAGAAGTCCGCTACTCTCTATTCCAAAGATCCAAACTTTATTCTAAGGTAAGGGTATTATTTCTTTCATTTTCATGAAGAGAGCTATTGTTATTCCATTCCTTATTATTACATTGGAATAACTTTGTATCTGTGGACTACCATATACATGGTGAAATTCTTCTGTTATTCCATTCTTTATTATTATGTTGAATAACTCTTTTGTCAATGCACAATACCGCATACATGGTGAAATTCTTACGTTATTCCATTCTTTATTATTATGTTGGAATAACCTCGTCATGCAAAGTACCGCATTCATGGTGAAATTCTTACGTTAATCCATTCTTTATTATTCATTGGAATAACTTTGTTTTGTGCGATATTCATCGCGCATTGGTAGTGAATTCGTTGTTATTCCATTCTTTATTATTTCGTTGGAATATCCGTCTGCATCACGGATTACGCATGACTGGTTTCGTTCTTTATTATTACATTTGAATATCCTCTCTGCATTACGGATTACGCGTGACCGGTTCCATTCTTTATTATTTTGTTGGAATAACCTGTCTATGTGGATTACCGCATGCATGGTGAATGATCCTTCGTATTCATTCTTTATTAAATTGTGGAAATGATCTGTCTACGTGGATTACCACAAGGCGGGTGAAAATTCATTTGAAGTTTCGTATTCTGTTATACTTGTATGAGATATCATTTCTTTTGTACTCGTCATGAAATATCATTTTCTTCGGTATTTTTTCTTTTATGAGTTACTATTCACGGGTAATATTTATAAATTTTGTAAAGTAAGCAAGTTGTTATATAATATTCGATTGGTCGGGGAATATTCGTTTTAACAAGAAATATTCGTACGACGGCATAATCATTGGTGGACCCCACAACGGAAGTATTGTCGTAGTTAGAAAACGATAGAAATATCTTTTTAAATGGCAAAAGTTTTACAGATAAACTGTTGAACTACTCGGTAGTAAAAGTACAGTAATACGCTTGGTTGCATAATAGCACACGGTATTGATTATTGATGCTTACGTAAGAAGTCACTCAGTTATACTCAATTATTGCTATAGTAATTGCTGCATCATATCTCTCATATTATTGATTCAATTATTATCACAATATCATCTGTATAATATGTTATATTATTAAATCAATAATTAAGACGACAAAGTTATTCATATTTTTATTTGCAATATTGACAATGTCTAGAAGTTCTGTCAAGGAGAGGTTTGGTCACCTAATCAATTGCGCCAATAAAAGAGAAATCCTTATCGAAAAGCCCCTCTTTCCAGGAACGACACGGTTGTTAAATATTATGAATTATAATATTAATAATGAATAAGTTCGTGTTGATTAAAGATGAAATTGATAGTTCCATTGTGTTGGAATTATTAGTGTTTGTGAAAATCAACATTTATTTCGATAATAATTGATGTCTGGATGTTATATTGACCAATCGGGTAATTAATCGAATAAATGAAGAATTAATTGCTATTAATTCACATGATTATAACTATTTATTCACATGTGTGTACTATTAATTCACATTCATGTACTATTAGGGGAGTTGGTGCAAGATTGATAATACTTGCATGACTAAGTTAAATATGGAGGTATAGATGAAGGTACTATATTGTTATTCGTATTTTCACATGATTATAACTATTGAATCACGTTATTTACTATTAGGGGAGCTGGTGCAAGTTTGATAATACTTGCAGGACTAAATTAAAAATGAAAGAAAAGTTGGAGGTATTGTACTGTAATTTTTTGAGCCCCAAAACGTGCAATTATCGAAACTATATTTTTCTATAAATAGAAGCTCATTCTTCCTTCATTTCTCACCAATTAACTAAAGCTATAGAGCAATTATTATAGAGAGAAATTATAGAGAGAAAGAAGAAGAGACGTCTGCTACCTCTATATTCCAGTATCTAGCTTTATTCTAAGGTAAAGGGTATTATTTCTTTCATTTTCATGAATTCTATTGTTATTCCATTCTTTATTATTCTGTTGGAATATCCTATCTGTGCGGATTTCGCATGACCTAGTTTCATTCTTTATTATTACATTGGGAATAACCATGCGTCTGCAAGCTACATCATCGCACGCATGGTGAATTCTTCTGTTATTCCATTCTTTATTATTCTATTGGAATAACCTGTCTATGTGGATTACCACATGCATGGTGAATGATCCTTTGTATTAATTCCTTATTAAATTATGGAAATGATCTATCAACGTGGATTACCGCATGGCGGGCGAAAATCCATTTGCAGTTTTATATATTTTATTATACTCAGTTGGTTAAAGTTTTGGCTTCTATACTCCATGAAATTAGTAGAATATCCTGGATATTTGCACTTCATCCAGTATATTTTCATGGAAATATTCTTTTGAGCATTCTTAAATTTTACTCCACAAAGCAGTATCATGTTGATAAATTTGGACGTTTTTGAGTTCAGGATAAATTAACTTATAAATCTTTAAAATTTAATTCTTGAACTTGTTTATGTGAATTATTATGTCATTGTCATCATCCTCATGTTTATATTATGTTGAAAGTCATCTGTGGCCTGTAGTGCATAGATGGACTTGGTATGATTATGACCAGGGATTATTCGGTACAGTCATGACCGTAATGTTACAAATGATATGGTAAAAGTCCTCGTTGACCCGTAGTGAATTGATGGACAGTTGTTGGCATGATCATGACCATTGATGAAAACACGAATATCCTTGGCCAGTAGTGCATGGATAATTTGTGGTCGTGATACTAATGAATATCCTTGGTCGTAATGCAGAGATGACGTGGTTTATTTAATAAGCTGAGTCTCAGCAATAAAAGTGATGAAAAACCTTTTGAATCATAGAAGATAGTAGATTTTATTCTCTACTTGACTCTTCTAATGGATTGCTTGTTCCGATGCAGTTAAACTTGATGTTTGTTATATTGTATCAGTTTAACACTGTTGAAGGCTAACGATAATTTATTCTGCATTATCTTAGCCATAATATTTCTTACTGGGCGAGTTGAGCTCACCCTTTTGCTTTAATTGTTCTCTTCAGGAAATGAGAACGTAGCAGGGACTAGTCGGGGAACGGAGTGACGGTCCAGATAATAGCAATAGTAGTCCTCACTATTCTACGGAATAATGTAATAATAATTGTAATGAGGACACCATTGAGTGTGAATATTGTCTAGATAACAATATTCTTGTTTAAACTCTCAGCTATGTTTTGTCGTATTTTACACGACTGTTGTATAATTAAGTTGTATTTGAAATTATGTACCATGTATCTGGCGACTCAAGATGGGTGATGTATACCTATTTTGGGGGCGTCACAGTTGGTATCAAAGTTTAGGGATATGATCCCTGGCTGAGATGTGAGACAAGAACTAGGAGGGGAGAGACGGGGAATTCCTTCGCTAGTATGACCTACCTAAGTTTATTTGGTATTTAATTGGTCGACGTCGAGTATAGGGATAATATGTGATATGTTAATTATCCCTTGTTTTGTGGATGTTTGAAAATGGCATCCGAAAATGTTGAGATCAAGAATGAAGCACATGAGACCGTTGAGTCACCAACGATCAATACCCAGGATAATGTGCAACAAGTAGACAATAATCCTCAGGCAAATAACAACACCGATCAGATGATGAACGATGAGATGTTCAGAGGCTTTATGCAATTCATGCAACATCAGGCGAGAGAGACTCTTATTCAAAATGCAGGTGGAAACACTGGCAACTCTCGGGTGGTCACCGCTAAGCAGTTCAAGGAGCTGGGACCGCCGGAGTTTTTAGGAAAGCCAAAACCACTTAAGGCGGAGACGTAGTTAAAGCAGATATTTGATGTCTTGGGATGCTCCAAGGAGCAAAAGGTTCCCTTTGCCACCTTTATGTTACCTGAAGAGGCGACATTGGTGGGAATCAGAAACGCGACTACTCACCTGACGCACTCAAGATGTCTTGGGAGAAGTTCCAAGAGCTGTTCAACGACAAGTACTTTCCCGAAAGTATTCGTCACATGAAGGAGGTGTAGTTTATCAAGTTGGAGTAAAACAATATGACCGTGTCGCAATACGAGGCTAAATTTATGGAGTTGTCCCGATTTGCATCCCATTTGGTTGATAATGAGGCGTGAATGACGCGAATGTTTCTAAGAGGTTTGAAACCCGAAATACGTCAATACCTCATTTCTCACAAACTTTGTTTATATTCTGATGTTGTGAATAGGGCTCAGTTATTGGAGCGCGATAATGAGTCAGCACAACCAAAAGGTAACGAACAACAACACGATAATAATCGGACCGATGGCAACAGCCATCGGAACAACGATAACCATCGTGGAGGAAATTATCATGCCAAGAATGGTAACCACTTCGATGGTAATCATGGGCAAGATAATAGGAGTGGAAATTTCAAGAAGAAAAGATTTAACGATGATGGAAAGACGTCAAGACCAAAGACTTTTGTTGTTAAGGAAGGAGAACGACGAAGTCATCAGTATGTTACAAATACACGGAGGGAGGGACACATCACCAAACCGTATGCAGCAATTCAAAGCATGTTACAATTGTGGAAAAGAAGGTCACCTAGCCTGATTTTATGTCGTGCACCAAAGTCAAGTCCAGCTTGGACGGTGGCACCAAAGGCGGACATGCACAAAAACAAAAGTCGGTGGTTTCAGGAAGAGCATTTTTCGTGACTTCTCAAAAAGCGAGTAACCCGAACGAAGTTAGCACGGGTTAGTTAATTCTAAATTCTTACGAAGTCTATACCTTATTAGATACCAGTTCTACCCATTCTTTTATCTCTATTGCTTGCGCTCAATGTTTAAATTTAACTCTAGAGAAGTTAGACTTTGACTTATCGGTTGAAACTCTGTTAGGAGAAACCTTCATTACATGTGATATCCAAGTCTTGGATGAGTGTCACAATTTTGAATGATATTTCTATTGTTAATAAATTTCCTGACGTATCCCTGAAGACTTCTTAGCCTACCCCTAGAGCGTGAAATCGAATTTTGTATTGACCCTAGTACAAAACCCATTTCTAAAACCCTCAAATATTTCTTTACTTAAAACGAACGTATCATGCACCAAAGACGTTGGCTCGAGCTGTTGAAGATTATGACTATACCATTCAATATCATTGTGGAAGAGCGAACGTGGTATCTGACGCGTTGAGTAGAAGATCGTATGTGTTTACAAGTGCGATATTGTTAACACAAAAACCCATTTCGTATAACTTACAAATGATGAAGATAGAGTTAAAGACTCTAGGGACCCACGTGAAGATAACGAATATACGAGTAGAATCGACTTTAATCGATAAAGTTAAAGCCGCTCAAAATACACACCTGGAGCTGATGAATGTGAAGAAGAAGGTTGAAGAAGGCATTATCTCAACCCTCGATTTATTTGGCCCATTTATCTTCGATCGAGTAGGAACTGTGGCCTATAGACTCGTCTTACCACCAAGTATATCGCGTGTTCATAACGTTTTTCACGTATCTATGTTACGTAAATATGTGGATGACCCGAACCACGTTATTAAATTAGAACTAGACGAGATAGCAGAAGATTTAACGTATGAGGAGATATGTGTTAAAATCTTGGATAAGAAGAATCGTATTCAACACTCAAAGGTTATGCCTCAAAAGTTAGAATCTAAAATGCAAACGAGGTATCCTCACCTCTTCGGCATACCAAGTACGTACGTAAATTTCGAGGGCGAAATTTCATAAGGAGGGGAGATTGTGAGACCCCAAATTTTATGAATAAAGATTTAAATTTCTCGAAATATTTTTTTTTAATATTATGGTGTGGATTTGATATAATGTTATAGTTGTTGATAATATTTATAAATTTTGCAAAGTAAGTAAGTTGTAATATAATATTCGATTGGTCGAGGAATATTCGTTTTAACAAGGAATATTCGTACGACAGCATAATCATTGGTGGACCCCACAACGGAAGTATTATCGTAGTTAGAAAATGATAGATATATCTTTTTATAAAAATAACGGTGAAAGTTTTACCGTTAAACCGTTGAACTACCCGTAGTAGTAAAGTGCAAGAATGTCTGCGTGGTTGCATAATAAAGCACACTACCAGATTGATTATTGATGCTTACGTAAGAAGTCACCAAGTTATACTCAATTATTGCTACAAGAATTCACGCATCATATCTCTTATATTATTGATTCAATTATTGTCACAGATCATCTCAGATATTATGTTATATTATTAAATCAATAATTGAGACGACAAAGTTATTCATATTATTATTTCGCAATATCGACAATGTCTAGAAGTTCTGTCAAGGAGAGGTTTGGTCACCTAATTGCGCGCCAATAAGGAGATATCCTTATCGGAAAGCCCCCTCTTTCCTGGGAACAACCTGGTTGTTAAATATTGTGAATTATAATATTAATGATGAATAAGTTCATGTTGATTAAAGATGAAATTGATAGTTCCATTGTGTTGGAATTATTAGTGTTAGTGAAAATCAACATTTATTTCTATAATAATTGATGTCTGGAGGTTATATTGACCAATCGGGTAATTAATCAGATAAATGAGGAATTAATTGCTATTAATTCACATAATTATAACTATTTGTTCACATGTGTGTACTATTGATTCACATTCATGTACTATTAGGGGAGTTGGTGCAAGATTGATAATACTTGCATGACTAAGTTAAAGATGGAGGTATAGATGAAGGTACTATACTGTTATTCGTATTTTCACATAATTATAACTATTGAATCACATGATTGAACTATTGATTCACATTATTTACTATTATTAGGGTGGTGCAAGTTTGATAATACTTGCAGGACTAAATTAAAAAAATAAAAGAAAAGTTGGAGGTATCAGATTTGTAATTTTTCGAGCCCCAAAACGTAAATTATCGAAACTATAGTTTTTTATAAATAGAAGCTCATTCTTCCTTCATTTCTCACCAATTCACTAAAGTTATAGAGCAATTATTATAGAGAGAAAGAAAGAAGAAGTTTCTCTACCTCTCTATTCCAAAGATCCAAACTTTTATTCTAAGGTAAGGGTATTATTTCTTTCATTTTCATGAAGAGAGCTATTGTTATTCCATTCCTTATTATTATGTTGGAATAACTGCCTATGCGCTGATATCGCATACATGGTGAAATTCTTACATTATTACATTCTTTATTATTCGTTGAATATCCATGTCATGCGTACACGCATTTAATTCGGTTCCATTATTTATTATTCATTGAATAACTCCATACATGCCAAGTACCGCATACATGGTGAAATTCTTTCGTTATTCCATTCTTTATTATTTCGTTGGAATATCATGTATACGTGCATATTACGCATGAATTCGGTTCCATTATTTATTATTCGTTGAATAACCTGCCTACGCTGATTATCGCATGCTTGGTGAATTCTGTTGTTATTCCATTCTTTATTATTCTGTTAGAATATCCTATCTGTGCGGATTTTGCATGACCTAGTTCCATTCTTTATTATTCTGTTGAGAATAACCTGTAAGACCCCAACTTATTATTAATGAAATTTAATTTTCTCTATTTATTATTTTGAAATAGTAATGGTTGATTTAATTAATGTGGATAGTTATGGGTAAAATACGCAAATATTTCAAAATAAGCAAGTGGTTATAAAATATTCATTGTTGTTATTCGGGAATATTCGTTTGGTCGTGGAATATTCTTCGTCGGGAATATTCGCATACGACAAACAAGTCTTTTGTGGGCCCCATAACGAAAAAGCGATTGGATGAAGAAAACGACAAATATAAGTTGTTTAAAAATAATGGCGAAGTTATTATCAAGTATTATATCGTTAAAATACTCGGTGGTTAAAACACAAGAAGACTGCAGTATTACACCAATTATTGATTCTTATGTAAGAAGGCACTACTCAATAATGGTTACGATGAATTATTATTCAAAGATTTTATTGATTTAATAATTCACGTGTTGATATTTTATATTCATTGTTGTTTCAATAATTGTCATTACACAAAGATTTTTTTTCATTATTGAAGCAATAATTCATATTATCTGAATAATATTATTAGATAACATTATTGGCAATGTCTAGAAAGTTCGCCTAAAGAGAGGTTTGGTCACCTAATAATCGCTGGCCAAGAAGGAGAAAATCTTATTGGAAAGCCCCTCTTCTTGGGAACCGCCGGTTGTCAATATTGTGATTCTCGTAATATTATTTGTGAATAATTAATTATTGATTTATATGATGAGGAAAATATTGATTTTATGTGGATATAGATGGAGAAAATTTTTAATGTGACAATTGTTGAAAATTAATATTTTATCTTTTTCTGATAAAATAATTCATTTAAATATATTATTTTAATAATATATTAACGGTGATATTTTTATAATGAATATGGGATATATGAGTATATGAGAATGAAGAGTATTTTTGTGGCATTAAATGTTTAACACATATTTTGTGTGTTGGTGGACACAATTATTGACCGAAATTTGATTATAGCCTGTAAAATTGCCCGTTTGTGGATTTTGGTTAATTTTTGTTTGGAATTTGGAAAAACTTCCTTCTGCAAAGTTGTAGATAATGGAATTTCCTATGGAAATTCGCGTGTTTCGAATTTTTCTGATAAAAGAGATATTTATTATGAATTATTTAAGTTTTGAAGCTCCGAAATAATTGATTTTTGGAAGTTTAAAATATTTTTAATTACAAAAACGTTTTTTGTATTTGGTTAGCCTCATTAAACACATGCAAGTTGCTGAATTCAGATGGTTCTAGGTGCGTAGACAAATTTGTATATATATATTATTATTATATTAAATTTTATGCTTTGGTGTTCTAAGCATTTTCCTATAAATAGAGTGCGTAGGTTAGAATTGAAAATCACACCAGAAACTGAAGTTTTCTCTCTATATTATCGAGCGTATTCTTGTGAGTATTTTGAGTATACTTTGAGTATTGCTATATACTGGTGCAAGTTCAAGTCATAGCTTTATATCCTGTTTCAACTAGAAGTATTGTCTTTGTGAGGTAAGGGATATTATTTTTTTAGTAATGATATTATTTCTTCAATATCATTATTTGAAATATTGATCTGAAGTTTTATCAAATTTGGAACTTTTGGTGTTTGAGTTACTATTCACGATATCCAAGACTATTCACGATACTGATCTTATTCACGAATACCAAGACTATTCATCTAAAAATAAAAAATTTTCTTTTAGTCCCAAAATATCTATTGTGAATACTAGCTTTGATTGTATCCATGTTTTGATCATTCTTGAATTTTACACCACCATGATTATTTTTGAGGTATTTTTGAACATGGATAAAACAAAGTACAAATCCTTAATCCTTAATCCTTGTCATTTTGTTTCACTGGATTCTTTCTTTAAAAATATTTTCATCATTCTCGGCCTTAAATGATGATATTATTGAATATCTTTGGCTCAGTAGTGCAAAGATGAATGATTTTTGATGAATATCTTTGGCTCAGTAAAAGATGAGCAGTGTTGAGATGAAATACGACCGATCGATTAATATCTTTGGCCCGTAGTGCAAAGATGAGCAGTGTTTAGATGAACATGATTAATCGATAAATATCTTTGGCCTGTCAGTGCAAAAAGATGAATATTTGATTCAGATATATATTGATTGATATTACAGGATAAAAGATAGACGATGAACTTTTAAATTCATACATAGAAGATAGTAGTTTGCATTCTCTACTTAACTCTTCTAATGAATTATTATTTCACCGCTAATATTGATTTAAAACTTGTTGTCTATTGTATTCTATTAGATTTTTCCTGTTGAAGACTTACGATAATTTGTTGTATATTATCTTAGTCATAATATTCTTTATTGGGCTAGTTGAGCTCACTCTTTTCCTTGTTGTTCCATTTTTTTCTCGTGAGAGGCGAGAATGTAGCGAGTACTAGTCGAGGTATGGAATGAAGGTTCTAGAGAGAGTTGTTTAGTAGTCCTCACCATTTTTGTAAAATAATGTATCAATAATTATGATGGGGATTTATTTGCGTGTGGATATTGTCTAGATGGCAATATCTGTATTTAAACTCACAGTTTATATGTTGTAATAATAAAGTTATAGTTATTTCTGTACCATGTATTGACAACTAAGAATGGGTGATGTATACCTATTTTGGGGACGTCACATAACCTGTCTGTGCGGTCTATCGCATGCATGGTGAATTCTTCTGTTATTCTATTCTTTATTATTCTATTGGAATAACCTGTCTATGTGGATTACCACATGCATGGTGAATGATCCTTTTTATTCATTCCTTATTAAATTGTGAAAATGATCTGTTTACGTGGATTACCGAATGGTGGGCAAAAATCCATTTGCAGTTTCATATATTCTATTATACTCAGTTGGTTAAAGTTTTGGCTTCTATACTCCATGAACTTAGTAGAATATCCTGGATATTTGCGCTTCATCCAGTATATTTTCATGGAAATATTCTTCTGAGCATTCTTAAATTTTACTCCACAAAGCAGTATCATATTGACAATTTGGACGTTTTTTAGTTCAGGATAAATTAACTTATAAATCTTTAAAATTTAATTCTTTAACTTGTTTTATTGAATTATTATGTCATTGTCTCCTCATGTTTATATTATGTTGAAAGTCATTTGTGGCCTGTACTGCATAGATGGACTTGGTATGATTATGACCAGGGATTATTCGGTATAGTCATAACCGTAATGTTACAAATGATGTGGTAAAAGTCCTCGTTGGCCCGTAGTGTATTGATGGACAGTTGTTGGCATGATCATGACCATTGATGAAAACACGAATATCCTTGGCCCGTAGTGCATGTATAATTTGTGGTCGTGATACTAATGAATATCCTTGGCCAGTGCGTGGATGACGTGGTTTATTTAATGTCGAGTCTCGCCGATAAAAGTAATGAAAAACCTTTTAAATCATAGAAGATAGTAGATTTTATTCTCTACTTGACTCTTCTAATGGATTGTTTATTCCACTGCAGTTAAACTTGATGTTTGTTATATTGTATCAGTTTAACACTGTTGAAGGCTAACGATAATTTATTCTGCATTATCTTAGCCATAATATTTCTTACTGGGCTAGTTGAGCTCACCCTTTTGCTTTCATTGTTCTCTTCAGGAAATGAGAACGTAGCAAGGACTAGTCGGGGAACGGAGTGACGGTCCAGATGATAGCATTAGTAGTCCTCACTATTCTACGGAATAATGTGATAATAATTGTAATGAGGACACCATTGAGTGTGAATATTGTCTAGATGACAATATTCTTGTTTAAACTCTCAGCTATGTTTTGTCGTATTTTACACGACTATTGTATAATTAAGTTGTATTTGAAATTATGTATCATATATCTGGCGACTCAAGATGGGTGATGTATACCTATTTTGGGGGCGTCACATTGGACGTTATTGATTCCTGGATAAATCTTTAAAATTTATCCTTGAACTTGTTTTATTGAATTATTATGTCATTGTCATCATCCTCATGCTTATATTGTGATGAAAGTCGCCTTCGACTTACGTGCATAGATGGACTTGGTATGATTATGACCGAGAGATTATTATTATAGATAATCATGACCGTAATGTGACTTAATGATGTGGTAAAAGTCCTCATTGGCCTGTAGTTCATTGATGGACAGTTGCTGGTATGATTATGACCAGGGATTATTCGGTATAATCATGAACATTGATGATTACATGAATATCCTTGGTCGTGGTGCATGGAAGATTCGATTTTATTTATTAAGTTGAGTCTCAGCGATAAAGTTGATGAAAAACTTTTTAAATCATATAAGATAGTAGATTTTATGCTCTACTTGACTCTTCTAATGGATTGCTTATTTCCGCTGCAGTTGTTGATCTAAAACTTGTTGTCTATTGTATTCTATCAGTTGTTATACTGTTGAAGGCTAAGGATAATTTATTCTGCATTATCTTAGTCATAATATTTCTTACTAGGCTAGTTGAGCTCACCCTTTCTTTCATTGTTCTCTTCAGGAAATGAGAATATAGCTGGGACGAGTCGGGGAATGGAGTGATGGTCCAGGATAAATGGTTTTAGTAGTCCTCACTATTCTACGGAATAATGTGATAATAATTGTAATGAGGACACCATTTAGTGTGGATATTGTCTAGATGACAATATTCTTGTTTAAAATCTCAAGTATGTTTTGTCGTATTTTACACGACTGTTGTATAATTAAGTTGTATTTGAATTTATGTACCATGTATTTGGCGACTCAAGATGGGGGATGTATACCTATTTTGGGGGCATCACAGTTGGTATCAGAGCTTAGGGATATGATCCCTTGCTGAGATGTGAAACAAGAACTAAGAGGGGCGAGACGGGGAATTCCTTCGCTAGTATGACCTACCTAAGTTTATTTGGTATTATATTAGTCGATCAGAGTATAGGGATAATATGTGATATGTCAATTAACCTTTGTTTTGTGACAGTGTTTGAAAATGGCATCTGAAAATGTTGAGATCAGCAATGAAGCACATGAGACCATTGAGTCACCAACGATCAATACCCAGGATAATGTGCAACAGGAAGACAATAATCATCAGGTAAATAACAACACCAATTAGATGATGAACGATGGGATGTTCAGAGGTTTTATGCAATTCATTCAACATCAGACGAGAGAGACTAATGTTCATAATGCAAATGGAAACAATGGCAACCCACGGCTGGTCACTGCTAAGCAGTTCAAGGAGCTGGGACCGCCGGAGTTTTTGGGAAAGCCAGAACCACTTAAGGCGGAGACGTGGTTAAAGCAGATCACCAAGATATTAGATGTCTTTGATGCTCAGAGGAGCAAAAGGTTCCCTTCACCACCTTTATGTTGCGTGAAGAGGCAGATTACTGGTGGGAATCTGTAAAACGTACCCAGCCTGACGCACTCAAGATGTCTTGGGAGAAGTTCCAAGAGTTGTTCAACGACAAGTACTTTCCCGAAAGTATTCGTCACATGAAGGAGGTGGAATTCATCAAGTTGGAGCAAAACAATATGACCGTGTCGCAATACGAGGCTAAATTTACGGAGTTATCCCGGTTTGCATCCCATTTGGTCGATAATGAGGAGCGAATGACGCGAATGTTTCTAAGAGGTTTGAAACCCGATATACATCAATACCTCATTTCTCACAAATTGTGTTTGTATTCAGATGTAGTGAATAGGACTCAGTTATTGGAGTGCGATAATGAGCCAGCCCAACCAAAGGATAACGAGCAACAACACGATAATAATCGCATTCTGTGGCAACGACGCATCTGAACAATGATAACCATCATAGGGGAAATTATCATGCCAAGAATGGTAACCACTTCGGTGGTAATCATGGCCAAGATAATAGAAGTGGAAGTTTCAAGAAGAGGAGATTCAATAATGATGGAAAGACGTCGCACCAAATTTTGTTGTTAAGAAGGAGAACGACCATCACGGTCGTATGTTATAAATGCGGAGGGGAGGGACACATCAGTCCAAATTGTACGCAGCGGTCCAAAGCGTGTTTCAATTATGGAAGAGAAGGTCACCTAGCCAGATTTTGTCGTGCACCAAAATTAAGTCTAGCTTGGGCGATGGCACCAAAGGCGGATACAGACAAAACAAAGTC
Source organism: Panax quinquefolius (assembly GCA_020205615.1). Taxonomy (NCBI): domain Eukaryota; kingdom Viridiplantae; phylum Streptophyta; class Magnoliopsida; order Apiales; family Araliaceae; genus Panax; species Panax quinquefolius. The sequence goes on from CM035152.1 coordinate 22,284,753, forward strand.
GGTGGTTTCAGGGAGAGCGTTTTTCGTGACTTCTCAAAAAGCGAGTAACCCGAACGAAGTTAGCATTGGTTAGTTGATTATAAATTCTTGCGATGTCTATACCTTATTAGATACCGATTTTACCCATTCTTTTATCTATCTTGCTTGCGCTCAACGTTTAAATTTAACTCCGGAGAAATTAGACTTTGACTTATCGGTTGAGACTCGGTTAGGAGAAACCTTCGTTACCTCCACTGTTTATAAATCTTGTTTGATTCAAATCGACACTTTCACGTTACCTGTCAATCTTATCTCTTTGAAAATACTTGCCTTTGATGTGATTTTAGGAATCGATTGGTTAACTACTCATCATGCTTTTCATAAGGTTGTTAGCTTTCATATTCCTAACCAACCTGTTATGTGAATTCAAGCAACCAAACCACTAAAGTCAATCACTGTCATATCAAGCCATACGTAAAGACTCCCGAGCCTTTATCTGGTGACTTCCTTGTGTGGAATGCACTAAAGCCAGACTTTCTATAGGTGACGTCGTGAATGACGATGACAAGTTGATAGGTATCAATGTGACGTGTTATCCAAGTCTTGGGATGAGAGTCATAGTTTTGAATGATATTTCTATTGTTAATAAATTTTCTGGCGTATTCTTGAAGACTTCTTAGCCTACCTCTAGAGCGTGAAATCGAATTTTGTATTAACCCCAGTACAAAACCCATTTCTAAAACTCTCAAATATTTCTTCACCTAAAATGAGCGTATAATGTGCCAAAGACGTTGGCTCGAGCTGTTGAAGATTACAACTATACCATTCAATATCATTGTGGAAGAGCGAACGTGGTAGCTGATGTGTGAAGTAGAAGATCGTATGCGTTTACGAGTGCGATGTTGTTAACATAAAAACCCATTTCGTATAACTTACAAATGATGAAGATAGAGTTAAAGACTCTAGGGACCCACGTGAAGATAACAAATATACGAATAGAATCGACTTTAGTCGATAATGTTAAAGCCGCTCAAGCTTCAGACCCGGAGCTGATGAAAACGAAGAAGAAGGTTCAAGAAGGCGTTATCTCAACCCTCGATTTAATTGGCCCATTTGAAATCCTCAATCGAGTAGGAACTGTGGCCTATAGACTCATTTTACCGCTAAGTATGTCGCGTGTTCATAAAGTTTTTTTTTACGTATCGATGTTACGTAAATATGTGGACGACCCGAACCACATTATTGAATTGGAGTTAGACGAGATAGCAGAAGATTTAACGTATGAGGAGATACTTGTTAAAATCTTGGATAAAAAGGATCATATTCGACACTCAAAGGTTATACCTCAAGAGATAGAATTTGTCGAGGTATCCTCACCTTTTCGGCATACCAGGTACGTACGTAAATTTCGAAGGTAAAATTTCATAAGGAGGGGAGATTGTAATACCCCGAATTTTATAAAATGAAAGTATTCAATTTTCTTATAATTATTATTTTATTTCATAAATAGTTAAATTGATAAAGGTTAAAGTTAAGGGTGATATGTGAAAATTTTGCAAAGTATGCAAGTTGTTATAAAATATTCGTTTGGTCGGGGAATATTCTTTTTGTCGGGAATATCCGTACGATGGCACAATCATTGGTGGACCCCACAACAGAAGTATTGTCGTAGTTAAAAAACGACAGAATTATCATTTTATAAAAATAACGGCAAAAGTGTTACCGTTAAAACTGTTAAACTACCCGGTAGTTAAAGTACAATAATATGCGTGGTTGAATAGTAGCACACGGTATTGATTATTGATGCTTACGTAAGAAGTCACTCAATTATACTCAATTATTGCTACAGTAATTGCTGCATCATATCTCTCATATTATTGGTTCAATTATTGTCACAGTATCATCTGTATAATATGTTATATTATTAAATCAATAATTGGGATGAATAAACTTCGCAAGAATTTATAAATAGCTTACCCGTGATCACCTCATTTGGGTTCCTCGCATTTTGACCAGTCACAACAAACGCTCTTCCCGGAACCGTTGACTTTGACTTTTCTGGGACAGTCTTTTGAGTCACGAATCCCTCATTGAACTAGGTTTCGCCATCAGTATAATCTCGAGCGATATGTCCTTCCTTTCCACAAGTATAGCATACCTTGAATGTTAGGCGGTTTGACCGATATGTCCTCTTTTCCGCATTTGTAGCATATAATGGGTGGTCGTTCTCCTCCCTTAGAACCAATTCACGCTTAAGACCGCTGTCGTCTTCATATGGTCGTTGTTAAATCTCCTCTTTTAAAATCTCCTCCCGACTCGCTTCTTCTATTTTCATGGCCATGATTACCACCGTAGTGGTTACCATTTTTATCCGCCTCATTGCTTTTCTCCATTGGTTATCATTATTCATTGTTGCGCTATCTCCGGTACGATCCACGGTTATGGTCCCTCGGTGAACATACTCGTTATCTCGCCTAACAATTGAGCCCCATTAACAACATCTCGAATAGAGAGAAAATTTATGAGAAATGAGATATTGTCGTACGCCGGTTTCAAACCTCTCAAAACATCCAGCGCCATCGTCGCTCCTCATTCTCCACCAAATGAGGTGCAAACCTCGATAACTCGCAAACTTTGCCTCGCATCGAGACACCGTCATGTTGTTTTGTTCTATCTGATGAACTTCACTTTCTTCATACGACGAACACTTTCGGAAAGTATTTGTCATTAAATAGTTTCAAACGCTCCCAAGACATGCCGAAAGTAATTTGGATGGGTACGCTTCACGATCTCCACCGAAGAGTTTGCCTCGCCACGGAACATAAAGGTGGCGAATGGAACCTCTGTTCCTCCGTGCATCCCAAGACATCGAATATCTTGGTAATTTGCTTGACCAATGTTTCCGCCATGATCGGATCTGGCTTTCCTTAAATTCTAGTGGTCCCAACTCTTTGAATCGCTTGGGCTGTGTGACAACCCGTGAATGCTATCATTTCCTCCTCGTATTTTGAACACGAGTCTCCTCGTCGATTTTGCATGAAGCGCAAAAGCTTCTAAACATCCCTCGTTCATCATCGCTTTCGGTGGTGTTGTTCACGGGAGGAACATTGCCACTGTTAGACGTTCTCCTCGTTGGTTAGTACAGCGTCTCCACGGCCTCATTTCCATTGTTAATATTCTCGATCGACATTCTCAAATACCGCCATAAAACAAGGGTTAATTAAGGAAATCAATATATCACATAATATCCCTATATATCGATTAACTAACAAATAAGCTTAGGTAGGTAGGACACACTAGCGAAGGATTTACTCGCTCTCCCTCCTAGTTCTATTCCCCGATCTCCGCCGGAGATCATATCCCTAAGCTCTAATACCAACCGTGACGCCCCCAAAATAGGTATACATCACCCATTCGAGTTGTCAATACATGGTACAGAAACAACTACAACTTTATTATTACAACAATAAAACTGTGAGTTTGAATACAAATATTATCTTCTAGACAATATCTATACTCAAATAAATCCTCATCACATTTATTGATACATTATTTTACAAAAATGGTGAGGACTACTAAACAACTCTCTCTAGAACTTTCATTCTATACCCCGACTCGTACTCGCTATATTCTCGCCTCTTGAGAAGAAAAATGGAACAAAAAGGAAAAGGGTGAGCTCAACTAGCCCAGTAAAGAATATTATGACTAAGATAATATACAACAAATTATCATAGTCTTCAATAGGGAAAAATCTAATAGAATACAATAGACAACAAATTTTAAATCAATATTCGCAATGAAATAATAATTCATTAGAAGAGTTAAGTAGAGAATGCAAACTACTATCTTCTATGTATTAATTTAAAAGTTCATCGCTCATCTTTTATCCCCGTAACATCAATCAATATATATCCGGAATCAAATATTCATCTTTGCACTCTGAGGCCAAAGATATTCATCGATTGGTCATGTTCATCTAAACACTTGTTCATCTTTGAACTACGGCCAAAGATATTCTTCAGAATCATTCATCTTTGCACTACTGTGCCAAAGATATTCAATAATATCATCATTTAAGATCGAGGATGATGAAAAATATTTTTAAAGAAACGAATTCAAATTGAAACAAAATGACAAGGATTAAGGATTAAGGATTCAGTACTTTGTTTTATCCACGTCCAAAAATACCTCAAAAATAATCACAGTGGTGTAAAATTCAAGAATGATCAAAACATGGATACAATCAAAGCTAGTATCCGAATAGATATTTTGACGAAAAGAAATTTTTTATTTTATTTTTCGATGAATAGTGTCGATTCGTGAATAAGTGTCGATATCGTGAATAAGACCAGATCACGTGAATAGTAACTCCGACACCAAAAGTTCCAAATTTGATAAAAACTTCAGATCAATATTTCAACATAATGATATTGAAGAAATAATATCATTACTGAAAAAAATAATATCCCTTACCTCGAAAGATCAAGATTTAATTGAAACACAGGATATAGGCTATGACTTGAACTTGCAATCAGTATAGCAATACTCAAAGTATACTCAAAATACTCACAAGAATACGCCCGATAATATAGAGAGAGAAAACTTCAGTTTCTGGTGTGATTTTCAATTCTAACCTAAGCACCCTATTTATAGGAAATTGCTTAGAACACCAAAGTAGAAAATTTAATATAATAATAATATATATAATCAAATTTCCTACGCACACAAATCTGGTCCAAACTTTAGCCACACATGTGCCAAAAACAATAAAAACGTTTTTCTTAATAAAAATAATTAAAACTTCCAAAAATCAATTATTTCGGAGCTTCGGAACTTCAATAATTCGTAATAAATAGCCCTTTTATCAAAAAATTCAAATCTTGCGATTTTTTATAGGAAATTCAATTCTCTACAACTTTGCAGAAGAAAGTTTTTCCAAATTCCGAACAGAAATTGATTGAAATCCACAACCAAGCGATTTTCTGGTGCTATAATCAAATTTCGACCAATAAATGGGGTCCACCGACATGTTTAACATGTTTTAAACATTTATTGCAACAAAAATACTCTTCCTCCTCGTATACTCATATATCCCACATTCGTTGTAAAAATATCACCATTATTATATTATTAAAATATAATAATATATTTAAATGAATTATTTTATCGAGAAAAGATAAAATTTCAATTTTCAACAATTGTCACATTAAAAATTTTCTCCATCTATATCCACATAAAATCAATATTTTCCTCATCATATGAATCAATAATTAATTATTCACAAATAATATTACGAGAATCACAATATCGACAACCGTGCGGTTCTAGAAAAGAGGGGCTTTCAATAAGAATTTCTCTCTTCGCCGCAATTAGGTGACCAAACCTCTCCTTAGATGTAACTTTCTAGACATTGCCAATAATGTTATCTAATAATATTATTAGGATAATATGAATTATTGCTTCAATAATGAAAAATAATCGTAATGACAATTATCAAACAAAAGAATATAAAATATCAACGCAAAGAATTATTAAATCAATAAAATCTTCGAATAAAGAATTACTATAACCATTATTGAGTAAGTGCCTTCACGTAAGAATCAATAATTGGTGCAATACCGGTAAGCAATCGTGTTTTAACCAATTAGAAGTATTTTAACAAAGATAATTGAGTAATAACTACGCTCGTTATTTTTAAACAACTTATATTTGTCGTTTTCTTCATCCAACCGCTTTCAGTTATGGGGCCCACAAAAAGATCGCTACGCATTGTCATTTAATATTCCCCGACGGCAGAAGAATATTCCACGACCAAACGAATATTCCCAAACAACAATGAATATTTTTTATAACCACTTGCTTATTTTGAAATATTCATGATTTTACCCATAACTATCCACATTAATCAAATCAACCCTTACTATTTCAAAATAATAAATAGAGAAAATTAAATTTCATTAATAATAAGTTGGGGTCTTACAAAGGTACTATACTATAATTAATTTTTTCACATATTTAGAACTATTGAGTCACATGAATTACTATTAATTCACATGATTTACTATTAAGGGAGGTGGTGCAAGTTTGGTAATACTTGCAGGACTAAATTAAAAAATGAAAAAAAAGAGGAAGGTATTATACTGTAATATTTTGAGCCCCAAAATATGCAATTATTGATTCGATTTTATGCTAAGGATAATTTATTTTGCATTATCTTAGTCATAATATTTCTTACTAGGCTAGTTGAGCTCACCCTTTCTTTCATTGTTTCTTCTTGAAATGAGAATATAAATTTGGGACTAGTCGGAAATGGAGTGATGGTCCCGGGATAAATGGCTTTAGTAGTCCTCACTATTCTATGGAATAATGTGATAATAATTGTAATGAGGACACCATTGAGTGTGGATATTGTCTAGATGACAATATTCTTGTTTAAACTCTCAGCTATGTTTTGTCGTATTTTACACGACTGTTGTATAACTAAGTTGTATTTGAATTTATGTACCATGTATCTGGCGACTCAAGATGGGTGATGTATACTTATTTTGGGGGTGTCACAGTTACACAATTAGTACTTTTATTAGAACAAAGATTAACATTAAGCATAACATGTATGAATAGAGTTTACATAAGTGGTAATAGATTAAACTCATTCATATGGTCCAAAACATTACCGTACCGTTTGCTCATAAGTTCTCAATTGTGCACAATAAAGAGAATAGCAAACCATAAACATAATGTGAAGTTCAAAACAACGAGCTCAAAAATGTTGTCTTACATCAAAATAATTAACTAATTAAGACTACCAGTTAAACCCATGCCGGCAACATGCTCTAAAAAGAGTTTGGGTGGTAAGCCTTTCGTAAGTGGATCCACTAACATATCATGCGTACTAATATACTTAATGACAACGTTTTGATCTTCAACTCTTTCCCTGACAAATAAGTACTTAGTGTCGAGGTATAGTCCAACACCACTCGAAATGGTGCTATTAGAAAAAACTAATAGCATAATTATTATCACAAAATACTTTCAATGGCCTTGAAATAGAATCTACAACCTTAAGTCCTGAAATAAGATTCCTTAATAATATAGCGTGACAAGTAGCATGATAACAAGCCACATATTATGCCATCATCGTGGAAGTGGTAATTAACTCCTGCTTATGAGTTCTCCACGAAATAGGGCCTCCTGAAAGCATAAAAATGTACCCTGATGTAGATTTCTTTTCGTCTTTACACTTAGCAAAATCAGAATTAAAATAACCAACAACTTCAAGGTTATCTGTTTTTCTAAATGTAAGCATAATATCCTTAGTACCCTGTAAGTAACGTACATAAGACTCCCAACCACAGAAGTATAGGGAATAAGATTCATTTGATCACGTTCAAGTGTATTCTTAGGACATTGATATGAGCCAAATTTGTCACTCTTAACAATAGGGGCGACAGTAGGGGAGCAATTTTGCATGTTGTATTTGTTAAGAACTTTGTCAATATAAGCTTTTTGGGACAATCCTAATATCCCGCAAGACCTATCTCGATGAATTTCAATACCTATAACATAAGAGGTTTCACCGAGATCCTTCATATCAAAATTTTCAGAAAGGAAACGTTTGGTCTCATGCAACATGTTTAAGTTATTACTTGCAAATAGTATATCATCAACACACAAAAAAAGAATAACAAATTTACTCCCACTGACCTTCAAGTATATACATTGATCCACATATTTTTTTTCTTAAAATCAAAATTATTCATCACCTCGTGAAACTTAAGATACCATTATCGAGAAGCCTGTTTTAACCCATATATAGACTTCTTAAGTCTACATACCATATGTTCCTTGACTTTAACCTAAAAACTTCTGGTTGTGCCATATAGACATTCTCATGCAAGTTATCATTAAGGAATGCAGTTTTAACATCCATCTAATGTAACTCTAAATCATAATGAGCTACTAAAGCCATGACTATTCTAAATGAATCTTTCTTGGATACTGGAGAGAAAGATTCATTATAATCCACACCTTCCTTTTGACTGAAACCCTTAGCAAACAATCGAGCTTTATTCCTTTCAATGTTCCCTTTAGGATCTAATTTAGTCTTATAGACCCACTTGCAACCAACAGGTTTAAAACCTTTTGGTAATTCCTCAAGATCCCAAACGTTATTAAGCTCCATTGATTTTAACTCATCATTCATAGCTTCAAGCCATTGAGTTGATTGAGCACTCGTAATGGCCTCTTTATAGGAGATAGAATCATTAATCTTACTTGAAATCATAGTCAATCTCATTAAGATAGGTTATAAAATCATCAAAAATAATTGGCTTTCTAGGTCTTTCAGACCTACATAAAGGCTGCACAATTTCAGGAATATGATTTTTAATAATGTGAGGTTCAACATTAAGTGGTGGCTCAGCTATCTAAGGGGCATCATTCGCCTCAATAGGAGGTTGTTGTGCCTCACCCTCTTGAATTACAGGATTAGAAACATAAAACCTGTTTTCTTCAAGATCATTTTTTTAGGCTCACCACTCCCACTTAAATCACCATTCTCTAAAAACTCTACATGCCTAGTCTCAATAATTCTAGTGGTATGCGAGGGACAGTAAAATCAAAAACCCTTAGATCTTTCAGGATATCCAATAAAATGGCAACTAATGGTTTTAGAGTCAAGTTTCTTTATTTGTGGATTAAAATCTTAGCCTCGGCTGGACAACCCAACACCCGTAAGTATTTTAAACTAGGTTTCCTACTTGTCCAAATTTCATAAGGAGTGTTAGGGACAGATTTGCTAGGAACCCGGTTTAAAATATGAATAGTTATCTTTAATGCCTCAGTCCACAAAAACATAGGTAAGATAGAATTGCATAACATACTACGTACCATATCCATAAGGGTACGATTTCACCTCTTAGCTACACCATTTTGCTGCGGTGTACCAGGCATTGTATACTGAGTGACGATTCCATTTTCGTAACAAAATAAGGCAAATGGGCCAAGACTATGACCTGTATCGGAGTGTTTACCATAATACTCTCCGCCTCTATCTGATCTCACTACTTTAATTTTTCGGTCAAGTTGATTTTCAACTTCAGCCTTGAAAACTTTAAACATATTTAGTGATTCAGATTTTTCATTAATCAGGTAGACATAAGTATAACGAGAATAGTTATCAATGAACGTAATGAAAGATTTTTGTCTACCAATTCCTGGAGAAAATGGTCCACATATATCAGTGTGAATCACCTCAAGAAGTGAACTTCTTCTAGTTGCTCCTTTCTTATTACCTTTCACAAATTTTCCTTTTATACATTCAATACAATGGTCAAGATCAGAAAAAGCTAATGAGTGAAGAATTTCATCCTTTATAAGACGTTGCATTCTGTCTTTTGAAATATGGCCTAAGCGTTGTTGCCACAATTTTGAAGAATTCTCATTATCTAGTTTTTTCTTAATTCCACTTTAGAGGTACTTTCTGTCACATTCATTGTTAACAAGGATTCAGCAAAGACATTATTCAAATTTATCTTATAGAGGTTTCCCTCTAAAGAGCCAGAACCAATAACATGAGAATAATAATAAATAATTATTTTATTATTCTCAAACTTAAACTAAAATCCATCAACGTCAAGTTTAGATACAGAAATTAAATTTCGTGTCATACTGGGAACATAAAGTGTACAAGATAAAACCACTCTCCAAAACAAAAGGAAGAGTTCCTACAGCTTCAACTTGTATAAACTCTCCATTGCCAACTTTAATGGTTCCTTCCCCCTTTTAGAGTGTCTTCTTTGAAAGGAATCCATGCAATGAATTAGTAATGTGAACCATAGCACCAGTGTCAAGCCACCATGTATTAGAAGGAACATCAATTAGAAAGGATTCACAAGTTACATAATTGATGGATGATATACCTTTCTTTTCAAGTCATTCTCTTAATTTAGGGCATTCTTTCTTAATATGTCATTGCTTCTTACAGAAGTGACATTTAGGACATGTCTCAGAGTTGTTACCTGAATAATTTGCCTTATTTGTTTTGGTAGAAATTGGTTTATCCTTATTATTAAAACATTTGCCATTTTTATAAGCCTTCTTCTTATAGAATCTAGTGGTAGTCAAATGACCAACATTAGGTTTTTCAACCTTAAGCCTTTCTTCATCTTGGACGCACATGGAGATTAATTTGCTCATCTTCCACTTTTCTTTTTGAATGTTATAATTGATCTTAAATGGATCAAACTTTGCAGGAAGAGAAGTCATATTGAAGTGAATAAGAAAACTCTCAAAAATCGCCATGTCCATACCCTTTAATTTAAAGGTCATGTCGTTCATCATCATAATGTGCTCGCGCACCCCACTAACCCCATTATACCTGTTAGTATGCATTTTCAAAATAAGGTTACTTGCATAAGTTTTAGAAGAACCCTTAAATTGTTCATCGACTAAAGTTAAGTACTCTTAGCATTCTCAGAGTGAGGAATGGCTCCTCAAATGACTGTCGTGATAGAGTTTTTCATAATCATAAGGGACATGCGGTTGGATCGCTCCAACTTTTCTTAAATAGATTTTTGCTCAATTGAGCTTGTATCTGTAAGTGGAGCAGGAGGATCAACTCGTAATGCATAGTCCAAATCCATAACGTCGAGAACAATTTTCACTTACTCTTTCCAAGTAGTAAAATTAGTTCCATTCAAGATTTCAATTCCAGGGAGATACTCAAAAATACTAGGTGGAGTCAATGTTGAAACATAATCAAGCTCATAAACATGCTTACAAAAAACTAAAAGAAATCCACAGTGTACAAGAATAATTTATAATTAATCATAATAAAAACCAACTGTAGGGCAAGCAGTTAGTTACATAAAATCTATTTACAACACCCAAAAATAGATTTTAATGAGATGTTGGTGCATAATTATTAATTTTTCGTTGGTCCAATTAATAATATACTAATAACATCCCCATAAAATAATGCACAACACATTTATCCACGCATCACCGTTAGGCAGAAAACGAAATAAACATGTTACTTATGCAATAAAATTCCATTTAATAAATTCTAATTCTAATTTTTCGTTGGGTAAAATTAAAATAATCATTTATTAAATGTAACCTTATGTGACTTTTCTTAATCTTTAATTGTTTCAATTAATAACCCTCCGTTGGGTTGATTATTAATTTTAACAATAAAAGAGTCACACATATATGTAAATTATTATGATCAAACTCAATTTTCTTTAAACATATTAATCAAGTTTGAAAATTAACATTATTTAAAATTTACATGTAATAACAATTTAAAGCCCTAATAATATATCACATCATGTTCAAAATTTTTAAATTAAAATATATAATTATGAACATGAATTGATTATAAAATAATCATATTAATTCCATAATTAAGTACATAAGAACATAATAAATAATAATATTATATGAACATAATTAGAAATACATCAATAATCATTTCCAAATTGTCCAAGTCCCAATAAGCATAATATACATGCATATGACAGATTGACAGTAACGTAATGCTTAATAAAGTCAATTAACAAATTACAAATGACTAATAATCATAATGCTTAAAATTTAGTGTTAGACTACCGTTGCTCATAAAAAAGAATCGGTAAAAGCATGCACTTTATTTCTAAACTTCTGAAAGTGAATCGGTAAAAACACTTTATTTATACTTTATCAAAATGAAATTGAATTTTATAATGCAATAAAGTATATAGTAGTTTAAACGATGAATACTACGGTCTATGCATGTTTATATATTCATAAAGTGGTCCCGACACTACAAAAGATGAATTTCCGAAGCCATAAGGAATTATAATCTGCTTAGAAATCAGATTATAAATTACTTTTTGATTTTTTTTTATTTCCATTCGAAAATTCTTTAACATACAGAATAGTTCTATATTATACCAATAAAGAGATTATGCGAGATTAAAAATTCTAACATAACAACGTAATTAATTTATTCTATACAATAACGTAACCTTAGCTCTGATACCAGATGTTGGAAAATCATACAGGAACGTGTTATTGCATAGAATAAAATAAAATCAATAATCGTAATATGAAGTACTTACATGAATTGAGAGAAGACGGCTTGTGTGTATCACGCTTCCGCTGCGCTTAAGAGTGAAAGTCTTCGATTGTCTCTCTCAATCTTATGATGGATGTGTAAGTGTGTATAAAGTTCTTGAGACGATAATTGGGACCAAACCCTAACTGTTTTATTTATAGAATAACTAAGGGTCAAAATCGTCCATTAAGATTATGAAACCCTAGGGCCCATTATGCCAAATTAATATTAGTAATAATATTTACGAGTCACATAATTACCTAAACCCATAAATAAGATGATTAAATTAATACAATATGTAAGCCCAATAATTCCATAAATAGTATAGGCCACATAAGGAATAAAATATTCTAACATGAATTACATACTATGCATTGTGAAAGTTGAAATATGACTATAACAGATTGAGGTTGTGACGCCCCCAAAATAGGTATACATCACCTATTCTGAGTCGCCAAATACATGGTACAGAATACAAATACTATCTTAAATATACAACATGAGCTATGAGTTTTAATATAAATATTGTCTTCTAGACAGTATTAAAACTCAAAATAAGTCCTCAATACATTTATTAACACACTATTTCATAGAATAGTGAGGACTACTAATGTTATCGTCTGGACCGTCACTCCATTCCCCGACTAGTCCCTACTACATTCTCATTTCCTGAAGAAAACAATGAAAGTAAAAGGGCGAGCTCAACTAGCCCAGTAAGAAATATTATGACTAAGATAATGCAGAATAAATTATCATTAGCCTTCAACAATGTTAAACTGATAAAATACAATAGACATCAAGTTTAACTGCAGCGGGACAAGCAATCCATTAAAAGAGTCAAGTAGAGAACAAAATCTACTATCTTTTATGATTTAAAAAGGTTTTTCATCACTTTTATCGCTGAGACTCAGCTTAATAAATAATCTACATCATCCCCCACTACTACTACCAAGGATATTCATTAGTATCACAACCACAAATTATCCATGCATTACGGGCCGAGGATATTCGTGTATTCATCAATGGTCATGATCGATCATGCCAACAATCGCCCATCAATGCACCACGCCAATGAGGATTTTTACCACATCATTTGAAACATTACGATTATGATTATCTTTGAATAATTCTCGGTCATAATCATACCAAGTCCATCTATGCACTACAAAGGCCACGATGACTTTCAACATAATATAAACATGAGGATGATGACAATGATATACGAATTCAATAAAACAAGTTCAAGAATTAATTTATCTAGGAACCAATAACGTCCAAATTATCAACATGATACTGCTTTATGGGGTAAAACTCAAGAATGCTCAGAAGAATATTTCCATAAAAATATACTAGATGAAGCGCAAATATCAAGGATGTTCCACTAATTTCATGGAGTATAAAAGCCAAAACTTTAACCAACTGAGTATAATAAAGAATGGAATAACAAAAGAAATCACCAGGAATGCGATAGACCACACAGACAGATTATTCCAATAGAATAATAAATAATGAAATCAGGTCATGCGTAAAGCACAGACATGATGTTCCAATAGAATAATAAATAATGGAACCAGGTTCTACGTAAACGCACATACAATATATTCCAACAGAATAATAAACAACGGAACCAGGTCCTGCCTAAACGCATGCATGAGGATGTTCCAATGAATAATAAAGAATGAAATAATGTAAGAATTTCACCATGTATGCAGACTTTCAGATGACAAAGTTATTCTAACATAATAATAAAGAATGGAATAATGTAAGAATTTCACCAAGTATGCAGATCAGATAGATAAAAGTTATTCCAACATAATAACAAAGAATGGAATAATGAAGTTTCTCTTCATGAAGACGAAAGAAAGAAATAATACCCCTTACCTTATAACAAACCTGGATATAGGAGTAAGAAGAAGTAAGAATACTTTTCTTCTTTTCTCATATAGTTTCTCTCTCTAGAGTTTGATTGAATTCGTAAGAAATAATGAAGGAATGAGCTTCTATTTATAGGAGAATGAACTGAATAAGTAACTAATTCTGAGCAGTCCAGATTGATTTACTTTTTTAAATGGATATCCAGATTGGTTTACTATAAAATATTCTAATAAAACAAAATCTTTTAAATAAAATATAATATATTCTATTTATAATCTAATAAAAACGAATAACTTTATAAAAGTATTACATTTTTTATATAAAAAGATTTTACTATGCAAACACTACGCAGCACTATGCAAATACTATGCATAATAAAATATAATATATTCTATTTATAGTCTAATAAAACGAATAACTTTATGAAGTATTACATTTTGTATAAAAAGATTTTCTTATAAAACACTATCATAATAGAATATAATATATTTTATTATGCATAGTCTAATAAAACGAATAACTTTATAAAAGTATTACATTTTTATATAAAAAGCTTTTCATTTTATTACATTAATAATACTAATAAAACAAAACTTCATCATCATTATTATAATTCACACTATTAATCGACCGTGTCGCTCCTCAGGAAAGAGGGCTTTCCAATAAGGATTTCTCCTATTGGCGCGCAATTAGGTGACCAAACCTCTCCTCGCGTAACTTCTAGACATCGTTAATATTGTAAATAATAATATTAATAACTTCGTCGCCTCAATTATTGATTTAATAATATATAAAATATCGATAATAATTGAATCAAATAACGGAGATACTATTCAACAATTATCGAGCAATAATTAAACAAAACCGGTGACTTATCACGTAAGCATCAATAATCAATACCGTAGTGCTACTACTGCAACCACGCCAGTATCAGATTTACTTTTACTAAAGAGTAGTTCAAGCATGGTTTTAATCAGTAAAACTTCCGCCGTTATTTTCATAAAAATATTTTTGTTGCTTTTCACTCCGACAATAATTCCGTTGTGGGGTCCACCAATGATTGTCTTGTCGTCGTATTTAATATTCTCTCGTTAAAACGAATATTCCCCGACCAATCGAATATTATATAACAACTTGCGTACTTTGCAAAATTTATAACTATTACCCACAACTATAACATTATATCAAATTCATTCCATAATATTTAAAAATGATATTTATAGAAAAATCATCTTTACTAAAAAATTGGGGTCTTACAGAGGTATGGAACTCAATCTGTATGTGCTATATGAAGCATGAAAGCTGTTAAATTTGCTGAGTTGTCGAGCTCAGTGTTGCAAAAACATACATTTTGCAGGTTAGAGATACAATTGAATATTTCTAACTTGCTGGACGATAAGGATTAGCAGAGGTGCAAAGAAATGTCATTTCTTATTTAGAAATTGTATTGAATCATAATGATGGTTCTTGATATGTGTAACCGACGGTTATGTACAAATTGAAATATTTGATATATAAAGAATATTTGTTTTAAATATGATTCTGAGATATGTAATCGTAAATGGTACGATTCAGGGAACAAAGGAATTTTAATTATCCGTATTTTTAGCTATTATATCATCAAATGATGATGTAAAGCTAATACAAGATAGTATCTAATGCATAAGGTTGAGATTAAATTAATCATGATTTTGGATTAAGTTGGTCCCAATTTTGAGGTAGTTACAAAGCCCGTATTAAAATTAACTTATACACCCAAAAATATAATTTAAAATAATACATTTAAAATGTTTGGCACACATCATTCTTGCTACTAATTGAATTGAACTTTAATTTAACATAAATGAGCTAATTTACAAATACTCTAGTATTTATTATCTTTAATATTTAATCTTGATCTTTTTTCACATAATTACTAGATTTTACTATGAAAATGATAGAGTGACCACTTTATAGAAACACATGATACTTAATTTTTAGTTGAATATATATAAATTGAAAGACTAAATATGGAATAATTAATATAAGTAGTCTATATATTTTATACGTTTTTAACACTATAATTTGGTCAAATGACCTATTAATCAAGTTTCGACTCGAATTTTATTTCGAGTTTGAAGTTCGTATAAGTTTCGCTCGGCTCACTGCCAAATAAAATTTGAACAAGTTTTCAACGGTACGAACGATTGAAATTCTGACTTGACCGACCCAATTGACATACCCAAGATAATATTGTTCTTTTATATTTATTTTTAATTATTAATTTGTTAGTTTATAATAATAAAAAACATTAAAATTATTTGTACAGGACAAAAATCTTTTTATAAATAAAATTCTCTTGGTTGAAGAAGGGAGTCGCAATTAAAAACCTCTCCTTTTTTGAGTGGATGCCTGTGAGGGGGAGAGGGCAAATGAACAACGAGGGTTTTGAAGAATGGGATGCATCTTTCTTGGAGCAAGTTATCCAAGTGGAAGAACTAGCATTATCTTCCACTAACCCTACCCAATACCACCACCCTCCGCCACCGCCATTTCATCCAGCGCCGCCGTATTCCGCCACCTCGTTCGGCAATGTAAGCTATTCGCCTCCTCGGGAGTTGTCTCAGCGAGTCCACAACGAACCTATTAAATTTCTCGATCATTTCTCAAATGGAATTACACACAGCCTCAGTGCTATCGCACCAGTTCAAAATACTCGTGCAGCTCCAAATGCCAAAGACCAAGAAATTGATAGCTTAAAGGTCAGGGCTTTAACATATATATATATATATATATATATATATATATTATGTATTTATTTTTATATGCGTTTGGGATAAAATTCTAATTTGAAGTTTCTGAATATTTTTTTATAGAGAGAATTGGGTCGAGTCTCAAAACAGCTAACTCACCTGGTATGTTTCTGTAATTATACTTACTCTTTTACTCAAAAAGAGTCTCAAATATTATGTGGATTTGTAAAACTATGAAATTGATGTTTATGCAAGTTTGAAAGTCAAAATTTTGGGATTTGCAGTATCTTTTTAGATAGATTACATTAATTTTATATGTAAAACTAAAATCAAATGAATTTGTACCAATTCTGAATTTAATGATTTTGTAAATTGACTTTAAAAGTCAAAATGTGACTGCTTTTATGGGACGGAGGGGTAATATGTTTGTATGCCTTTTTTGTTTGTGTATTTTTGGGAAGATTTTAGTTTAGTAGAATCATATTGTTAGTTAGTAGCTGTGTATTCTCAAGAGTCGAGAATTGATTAGTTCCACTTTCCATGGATCTAATACTCTATCCCAAAATGAGAGATCATCAAGTCCCAAAGTGACGGCCGACTTCTAAAAAACAAACTATATAGTGATTGAACATATGATCAATTAAATATCAATATTTTTATCAAATTGAGTTCGAAGGTTAAATTGGTAAACGATAATATCTGTTAACTTTTTTAATTGTCACGGATGTGGAACACAACCCTAGATGTAGATTTTTATTTTTAAATATTTAAATTAAGTGATTTGGAATTTTATACTAATTAAGGGTTAAAATTTAGTTAGTTCATTTTAGTCTGTTAGTAAGTAGAGCTAAGGTTTGTTTATAGGATAATCCCTTCATGGTCTCTGACCTATGGTTGTTTTGCACGCTTAGTCCCCAACATTTTTCATTACTAACTTGATCCTTTGACATTATTTTCTTTTTGACTTTGTTAGCCCAATCCTTTGAAAACGTACTGAAAATTAAAAAAGGACACGTGTGGTTCACACACTCATATTTTTAGGTATATTATTGTCCATACACACTTAAATAACCAATTTTATACTTCTTGACCAATTTCTCTCTTCTTTATCTCTAATATGCACTTCACTCAATCACAAATAGAAGCCCATCATAAATCGATTAACCATTAAAACTGACATGCATACTCTTGGCTCAGATAATAGAGTGATTTGAGGAGGCAACATAGCCATGACCATAAGAAGCAACAAACCAAATGCTGGCTATGGGTAAGGGTGTAAACGAGTCGAACCGAAAAGAATAGAGAGCTGTTCAAATTGAAATGATAAATTCGTACTCGAAATCGAATCGTACTTGAAAAATTCTACTCAGATTCGACTAGACTTGAATATTAATTACTCGAATTCGATCCGATTCGGATCAAATTATATTCAAACTACTCGCGTGCTTCAAATTCAAGCTCGAATTCGAGTCTCCACATAATAACTACTTTTATAATAAATATAATTATAAATTGAATTTGTTATTTTACTTAGAAATGAGAAATTATATTTACTATTATACTTTACAAATATAAAATCACAATTAAAATTAAAAATAATAATTAATTATTCTAATTTGATTTAAATTTGTATATATTATAAGAGAACGTATCGAGCATCTAATCGAATATGTATCAATCGAGTATGTATCGAATCACAATCAAGAATTCGAGTAGTTTGAATCTTAAACGAGTCGAGTATAACCTTCCTCAGATTCTACTCATATTTTTAATGCTCAGATTTGGGTCATATTATTAACGAATTCGAGTCTCGCTCGTATTTTTTCGAGTCGAGTCCGAATCGAGCCCGAACTGTTTGACTTGTTTACGACCTTAACTATGGGACTAGGTATGTCTTTAGGGATTTCTCTAATGCCCAAAAAATTGTGACTTTTGTTAGCAACAAGCAAAATCAAAATATCATTAACAATTTTACATAAAAAGAGAGAATTTTAGAGGGAGAAAGAGTGTTAAGAGAGTTAGATAGAAAGACTTGAAGAATAGTCATGATGGCGAAGAGAGGAACAATAAAGATTGGGGTGACAAGGAGGTTTGAGAACGGGAAAGGGGAAGGGTAAAGGTTTTGGCTGTGTTTTATGTTTTGTTTAATTTAATAATATATATATTCATTCTTATACTCCAATGAGAGAGATCCAAAAATCCCAAGTAATAGGACAAATAAATGAGCTTGCATCTCATTATTCTGCACGCGCATATAACAAATGATCGGAGAAAGAGCTGTATAAGGTTTGCTCTTTTGATAGAGATTATTAGTATGTAATCTTTGTTAAACCAAAACACTAAGGAACCTTGGCTTTCCAAATGTTGAAGCCAAAGGGAACGACGTAGGAGCAACAACTCGAGTCAAAAAGAGGTATAACTCTTGCAAGCAAAGGAGGAACCAGTTGGATTTAGAGTCCAAACACGCTTATCAGAGGAGTGTAGCTAGAAAAAAATAAACTAGATAAGATACATATTCATTAGACTCCTAACCAGTGAGATTCTTGAAGAAACGGAAATCCCAATAAAAGTGTTCTCACGATTTATAATACTGGAAATTGAGCATAATGTAATGAAGAAATGTGAAAGAGATGATCTAAGGTCAGTGAGAATTGGTTCCCTCCCACCCAATGGCCCTCCTAAAAACGAATTCGATGTCCATCCCGAATCCAAAATCTCAAAGCTGGATAGAATAATGTTTTAGTTGGTTGCTTTTAGAGGTGTTTGCTATTTCAAATGTTCATTGAGATTGGTCTATTTTGCTTCATTAGGTTTTTCTTATTTTAACACTCGTATTTCCTTTGAGAACTCCTTGTCATCCATTTTTGTGCTCCCTTTCCTATTTAATAAAACTTCTTTAATCTAAAAATGAATTTAAGTCTTTGAAATACATTTCTGCCAAAAGTGTTTTTTTAAGTAATGAATTATTATGCACTAATCTTTGTTAAACTAGAACACTAAGGGACCTTGGCTTTTCAAATGTTGAAGCCAAAGGGAATGAAGTTGAAGCGACAACTCGAGTCAAAAAGAGGTATAACTCTTGCAAGAAAAGGAGGAGTTGGATTTAAAGTCCAAATACGCTTATCAGAGGAGTGTAGCTGAACAAAATCAAACTAGATAAGTAAAGATACATATTCATTGGATTCCTAATCCGTGAGATTCTTGAAGAAACGGAAATCCCAATAAAAGTGTTCTCACGATTTATAATACTGGAAATTGAGCATCATGTAGTGAAGAAATATGACAGAGATGATCTAAGGTTAGTGAGAGTTGGTTCCCTCCCACCCAATGGTCCTCCTAAAATCGAATTCGATGACCATCCTGAATCCAAAATCTCAAAGCTGGATACAATAATGTATTAGTTGGTTGTAGCTATGGTAGCTTTTAGAGGTGTTTGCTATTTCAAATGTTCATTGAGATTGGTGTATTTTGCTTCATTAGGTTTTTCTTATTTTAACACTCGTATTTCCTTTGAGAACTCCTTGTCGTCCATTTTTGTACTCCCTTTCCTATTTAATAAAACTTCTTTAATCTAAAAATGAATTAAATCTTTGAAATACATATCTGCCAAAAGTGTTTTTTAAGTAATGAATTCTTATGCAACTCCAGGAACAAGAATGCTTAGATCTTAGAAAGGAAAGAGACAAGAAAGAGGAAAAATTTAGATCTTTGTATTCACGGCTTGATGCAAAAGATGCTGTAGTTCACTGCACGAAGAGTGCAAACTTGTAAGTTGACTCTTTCCGCTCATTGTTACATGATAAGAGTTGTTAGATACTTTAATCAATGATTTTTTAGTTTCATTCCCTTCTTATATATAAACACATTGGAGGTTGTAGAAAGCTATATTGTACTGCTTGAAATAAGCTATTAATATACTTTATGTTTTTTTGTTTCCAAAACTCATTCCAGACATAATTCTTGAACAATTCAAAATAAAATAAAACCATTGCGGGAATTGTAAAGGTTTTTAGCAAATATCTTCTGTTGGTATCTAGAATTTATATCCTTCTCAGTTCATGGTCCCGAGATGATGTCTTTAGACTAGTCATGCATAATCAGTGCTTGGACTACAATATGATATTGGTCTCTTTTTCTTTCTTTCTATCTGCCTGTCTTTCTTTTTTATTATTTTGGTGTGTGTGTGTATGAGTTTCTCTCAAAAATCAAAATGGACCTCATAGTTCCATTATTATTTGGGATTGGGTTTTATTTTACTTTTGAGAGAACTAGCAGGTTAGCTTTGTTACTTGAGCATTTGTAGAAAAATTCAATATTGTTTTTGGTGTTTTCCTACTATTCTATGTTCTTCCTGAAAGTGTGCCAATCCCCTGCACAAATTACATTTCAAGTGGACTAAGTGCTATATCATTCACTTGAATACTCGAAGAAACATGGTTTATGTTTTATGGGCAATCATCTGTACTTGACATTCTTATTATTCCCATGGTTTTGGCTAGAGAACAGATTCTTTATTCTCCGATATTACATATTAATCTGTAGTGTCTTGTGTATTTATGGATGCCTATTTTGATATGGTTGTTGTAAGCTAGGGTGTGTCGGTGATGCAGAACAAGGTCTAGAAGGATTTAGGGAAGGGTTAAAGGAGTTGAAAGGGGGAAGGGGAAGAAGGAGGATTCCCGAAGCCAAAATAACACCAAACCCTAACAGCTTATCAGTATTAATTCAGAATTCAGCGATGGAGATAACATTATTTATATAGACCACAAAAACCCTAATTTTAATATAAAGTAATTAACCTAATTATTAAGGAAACGAACTACAACTCTAAAATAATCTACCTACTAAAAGATCTACAATAATTATTGCCTAAATAATAATCGAAAATAATTAACAATTTTTTTTTTTAAATTTTCATATCCCATTCTGCATCAGTTTAGGGAGGACGCTTTCCTGTAAAAGCGTGGCCTAGTGTAATGGACAAACACCCTATATGCACTAGACATTTAGTCATCATACATCTCTAGTCCCTTAAGAGCTAATTATTCTAATCTTTCCTTTGGAATTTACTTCTCATGGTGATGCCATTCTCTTTATGAGTCGGTAGCATGGCAATAAAGGATTTGTGTTCTTTTGGAGAGAGTCTCCCTTTTGCAGCATTATTTCCAAGTATATACAGATCTGGAGAGTAGAGTTTTACAGGGTTTGAGACTTAATATCATTATAGTGGTGTATTATGAGCACCAATATGTAGGAGAGGCACCATTTCATGGTATCACAGATCTGGGTGCATCACTCTCGCTATTATGCTACACATTCAATTCTGAAGTTAGTAAATTCTGATTTATTATATTGGGCCGTCTTTGCATGCATGTCACATGAGATCAAACTTGAATCTTTAAACCGTAAAACCATAGGAATTGGGTATTCTTTTGACATTATTAAAAAGAACTTCCACATTATATATATATATATATATATATATTGTTTAGATCAGTCCATTTCAAGGGCTCACCCCTTTATTTTACATTCCATGCTCACCCCTTTAGAGACGGACCGGTCCGTCGCTAAATCAGAGAACCACCGTCTTAGCTTTTAGCGACGGACCGTACCGTTGCCCTGTCCATTGCTAAAGGAAGTATGCAAGGTATGTAGGATCAAGGGTAAGCCCTGATCCTTTTTGTTGTTTAGATTACATTTTTTTTTGATTCTATGATGCATTAAACTTCTCAAAAATATTGTTTGTCAAATTTCTTAACTTTAATATCTCTGTCAATGTTACACGACTCTAGTGATGTTGGCGGGGAATATGGAGTTCATAACCAGGACTATTCTGCAGCTCCATTAGGATGTAAAGATTCGAACACTTCAAATCACCTAGTTGGTTGTCAAATTAATGTAGGTAAGCATTTAGTTAGAGACATAGTACTGGCTTGTCAACTGTACTATTTTTCTTTTTTAAGATTTACTCTTCTCTTTTGGCTTTGTTGAATGTTTTTATATCAGCTCGTAAAGCAATAGGAGTTCAGACAGACATAGCTGTTGAATCTACTGATGTAATCATTAAAAATGATTTATCCACTTCTCATCAATGTTCAAGGAAACTGCTAGGCATTTGGGACTCGACGTTTGACCAGCAAACAGGAAAAAATTTGGTTTCCAAGTTGTTTGTGACTTGTGAAACAGATTTTCATGTCCTTTTCGGATACTTGAGCTCAAATTCCTCCTTCAAAACAATAGTGGACTCTCTTGCAAATGAATACTTTTCTGATGTTTCGTTGCAGCGAAGCGCACAACCTGCTCGTTCAGCTGAAGCTGCAAAAGTATCTCACCTTTACTATATGTTAACGAAGGTACATACTATAATGAGGCCCTTGCATGTATCATTTATCACATGGTATGAATCTAGGTTACCACTTTTAGCATATGTTTCAAATTTATTTACAATGTCATTTTTATTATGTTTGATTAGCTCTATTCATTATACTTTTTTTTCAAGTATACAAAAAATCAGTTCAATTCATTATCGTTTGACCAATCGGTTCGATTTGGATACTTAAAAATGGTTGTAGGTTAATAATAATCTTTGACCGTAGCTACTATAAATAAAACTAATCTTTGACATCAACATCTAATTTAAATTCCTAATTGCACTGTATCTAAGTGGGTAGTCGCCATGGGGTTCTAGAAGGGACTTTTTTTTTGGGTTGGGGTGTGTGTGCATGCGGAATTCCATAGCGTGGGGTTGGGAGCAGTTCGCCAAACATGTTTTTGTGGTCAAAATTGGACTCATAACCGCTTTGTATTGGGTGAGATTTCTTCCGATGCAAGATTTCCTTAGTGGATTGTCCACAGGGGGTTCTCAAAGGGCCTTTTTTTTGGGTTGGGGTGTGATTGTGTATTTGTGTGTGGAATTCACAAGGGATCATGGGTTGGGAGCAGTTCGTCAAACATGTTGCCTTTGTGGTCGGAAATAGACCGCTTTTGTAAGGATACTTAGTTGGGTGAGATTTCTTTTGAAGAAAGATTTCCTAATTTGTTTCCAATCTGGACGGATCCTTGTATCAGAGTCTTTGGTTTGTGGTCTTGGTTGATGCAGGACGAGCCCATTAGACTTGGTTGACCAATCTAGGCTAGTTTCGAAAGCTCTTTTCGTTAGAGAAACTTGGTTATTGAATGAATGAAATTCCCACGATCAGCTTAGCTTGAACCTTACTTGATGTAAGCTGATCTTACTTGATGGTATGGAAGAGGACAATCTTTTGGAGTGGGCTGCTTGGAAGCCCATAAAAATAAAAGAAATTTCTAAAAATTATATTTAATTAATTTACATTAGTTATTAATTTGTTTGGTATCTTATTATAATTAAATTTAGATTAGGAAAGTTATTTAGGTGTATTATATATAGGAATGTACTCTATTATTTTATATACAATGAATTCTAAGACTTGATTGAGTTATGTGAAATATTTTGTGAGATATCACTTGCCTCTCCTTGCCCTGCCAAGCAATCAAAAAATCAACCACCAAAACCGGCATCTAACCCAGACGATCCTTGCAGAGAAAAAACCATCGTCCACAAATTCATTGATGGCTTGCAGCATTATGATACAAGTTTAGATTTCCACAACTGAGTTGAAGATTGGAATGGGATGTTATTAGTATATTTCTCTTGTTGACTAGTGAAATTTTGCTATGTTGTATCGTTGAATGCATTTGTTTTGCACAACTCATTTATTAAAAATTAAACTTTCTGTCTTGTCTCAAGCAAGAAGGATTTTGAACATGATGCATGTGCATTTGTGATGTCTTGCATATATGACTTCTTACGGAGCGGAGATGCCTATATAAGTAGGATTAGATAAATTTATAATTCATAGTTGTCAATCAAGAATTGCGCCGTGTATCAGAAAATCCCATATCGTGTATCATATTGTACGATACAAAAACGAAATGAAAAATGTGGTAATATATATTTAAACATATAAAACACACAATTAATTGGACAATCTTGGTTACATATAAAAAATAAATATTATTATAACCTAAAAATTTTTTTAAGTTAAATAGTAATCAAAATACTCAAGCTGAATTATTAGATACTTGTTTAGTAATGTTTATAGAGCATCAAGAGAAAACAAAAATTCAAATTCACCTTTGAAATATTAAACAAGAGAGAATAAAATAAAGCTACATTCTTTAGAAGATTAGAAGAACATATGAAACTCTAAAAAGCGTTTAGAGGCTCATCAAGCGATATAAAATAAGTTAACGCTAAAAATCCTCATCATTTGAAATGATATCAGGCTTAAAAGTTCTTTTACATTTTGTGTTGCTAACTTTAAAAAGTATCGTGCGTTGTCTCATATTGTGACTGAATCATATGATATGGTGTCATTTTTTATTCCCTTTATGATATGTATCGAATTGTCTGCATATGATATATATTGCATATCGTACGATTTTGTCAACTTTGACTATAATAGCTACAAGATTATATATTTTATGCACGTGAATCCTCTCTTATTGGATAACCACTCGTTCTTTTATTGTTTTCTGGCTTATGCGAATTTCATAAATTGTGTAATTCGATGTTGCATGGATTATGCAAACTTGAATTATCATGCCTAGTTTTCTTCTTGCAATTAACTAATTCTTTTCAACTTTGCAGATTAGTAATGGTATGGTAAAGCTGGAGGCATTGTTAGAAGCAGTGGTTGATCTCTGTTGTCTTGAAAATGTGAGTTCCGAAAATGAGATTTTTTTGTTTTGTTTTAATTATTTAAAAATTATGATGAGCTTCCTGCAGATGTTTGTTGTAAAATACTTATTGCTCTCAGAGAAATAACACCAAATTCATTAGGATAAATACTTATCCTGTAAGAGTGGAGACAACTGGTTGATCATAGTGTACTTTACAGTACTGGCACAAAGTTGATGTTAGGGGATTAGTGGGACCATACATTTTTTTTAATTTAAGCAGGCTTTAGTCCAAACTCTGATCACCTGAAACAGTCATGAATACTGAATGAATAATACTGATATATAAATAAAATAAAAAGGGATTCACATGATTTTTAGTATTTTATTAAATTAACCAGCGCAATAAATTTTTTTTTTTTTTTGGATTGCATCTTTCTTTTCCTAAACATCCTCTGTTGCGTTAAAATCACCCCAATACATTTATAGGCCATTCTCCCCATTCTTGTGAGAAAATTATCTCTTACAAATAATACTTCTTCCTTGCATACTTTCGTTTGCATCTTTTCACTTGGCAACTGAGTTGGCTAGACAAGTCATGACTCATGTGTAACTTGTGTTGTTTTGTTAGAATGTTGTGAAATTGGATAATAGCCCTTTAACCTCCTTCAAATCTTCTATATTATGTAGGACGAGCCCATGAAAGTTGGTTAGAACAATATAAAAGGCATTGGAAGCTCATGAATTAGAAGTTGTATTTTAATTAGTTTTTTTAATTTGAAGTTATCTTATTAGAGTCCAATTTAAGTTAGGGAAGTTGTCAGGATTGTTATAAATAGTGATGTACTTCATTATTTTGATACATTAAATTATTAGAATTGATTGAGTTTTGTTTGAGAAGTATCTCTATGATATTCATCATTCGTCCCAAAACCCCAGTCCCCATTACTTTAGGGGTATTTGTTTGTCTGATTTTTGTAGAGATTGGACAACTGTTTCTTTTTTGAGTTAACATTGAAAACTAGTTGTACTCTTGCATATGAAGTAAGTTGTTCATAAATTTCTCAGGCTTGACCCAATTGTTTCTTTTTTAAGTTGGTGGCAATAGGTTTTTAGTGATAGAATGGCATCTGAACCAAGTTGTTTTCTCAAGTTTGACCTAATTTTCAGTTTTATCTTTATTTGGTTCTTGTTATGAACCAGGCTTGAGATTACCTATAAAGAAGTAAAGATCAAATGAAACGACCTCAATATATATATATATATATATATATATATATATATATATTTGTTGTCATTAAAATTATGTGTTGCCAACAATATGAATTTGGCTAATTTGACTTGTGATCAGCTACATGTAAACTGAATTTACAGTCGAATGTGTTAAACTACTTGCATGCGGAAGTGAGAGTCACATTTGACATTTTAACTTTTTTTACCCGCATTTCAAGGTTCACCTAGGAGACATATATATATATATATACATATTGTTTTATTTTGAAATTACAATTTAAGAATAAATTTGTTATCGAGCGAGTAAATAGAGTGAAACGTTAGATTTGGGTGGGGGGATGGGAGTATGAATTGTAAAGGAACATCTTCTCTTTTTCTCATCCTCAATCTAATTTTCTTTGTTTATTGAATATATTTACTGTAATATTCCGAATCCTTATAAGACTTGTAATGTAACCTTATATGATTAATAAAGGATGTTTTTGTGATTGAAATTATATGATATGCGATTGAATGTGTGTGGTTTCATTACAAGTACAAGTATAGAAATTTTTTGTAGAACTTAACTAGAAAATCACTATTCATGAAAACGCTAAATCACTATTCATAAAACTTAAAGTCAACTTTGGGAAAGTCAACAATTTCGGTTAAACGGATTAGATAGGAAAATTAACTAATGAGCAAACTAGATGCTAACTAGATACTAAACCAAGTTTGGAGTAACCAAACTAAGTGGGATTCAATTAGGGTGTAGAGAAAGTAGGGATATTTTGGCCATTATGAAAGTATGTAATACTTACAAGCTTGTAAGTATTGATACTTGCTTTGAAGAGTTAGTTACCAAATTGAGTTTTGCTAGCTCTTGGTGTGTTGTCAAGCAATGAAAGGAGAGATGTGGCCTATTAGATTATTTGCTTTAGTGTTGTCAAGCATAGAAAGGTGAGATGTGGCTTTTGGGTTGCAAGTGTCAAGCTTGGTAGGCCATTGGCCTTGTTGGTCTCTTGTGAGTGACTTAACTTTTGGCCCTGTTGTTCATTTGTTAGAGGTTGAGCTATATGGCCTTGTTGGCCACTTTGATTAGTTGTGGTGTGATGACCACTATACTTTGGTTGCCTATAAATAAGACCCTCATACCATGCTAATAACCTTCATTAAATTCAAAAGCAATTCTAAGAGAGCATAGTAAGATCACATATATTTGAGGGGTAGAAAATAAGTCTTGCTTATTCAAGATAATCGTAAAGCTTGCAACTTCAAGAGATAATTTATGACTCATCGTATTCTTGTTAGTTAATTATTCTTATATTCGAAATCATGTAATATTGCATGCTAAACATAAATTGTATGTTAATAAGTAGCAAGTCATATGTTCATTATGAGATAAGCTAACTTAAGTAAATGTCCTAATAAGGAAAGTAAAACATGATTAAGCATGTTAGTATGATTATGTTGTAAAACTTTAAAACACCTAAATTGATTTATTAGACAAGCTAATTAAATGAGATAAAGCATGATATGTATGTTAACATTAAAAATCAAACATAGTAAGTAATAAAGTATTGAAATAAAATTCATACTTAAGATTAATTAAGTAATAAGGGTAAAGTCATGTTTATGACTAATTGTATGTTGACCTAATATATTGCGTTGGCCATACGAAAGACGAAAAATTAGCGTAAACATAGAAGACGCTATGAGATAAGTTTTCTAACTCATTCGCTTTATGTACTTACGCAAAGTGCAACAATGTGTTTTAAATTGTTGAATTTCATTTAATTATTTCTTTGAATTATGAAGTTCATTATATATTGTGAAATGATTTATTGAGAAGAGTTATTTGTTATTTGATTCGGCTTTTGAGTATTGAGCTAATCTTTTCGGAATAATTATTGATGAGATATTGAATTGTTATAATTCTTTATTTGAGTAGAGTTTATTGTGTCAAACTAAATTATTTTGGGGCGAAATATGTATGTTAGTAACTG
This sequence comes from Panax quinquefolius, assembly GCA_020205615.1. Taxonomy (NCBI): domain Eukaryota; kingdom Viridiplantae; phylum Streptophyta; class Magnoliopsida; order Apiales; family Araliaceae; genus Panax; species Panax quinquefolius. The sequence continues at coordinate 22,313,354 of CM035152.1, forward strand.
AATTGAACAACCCTTATCCATTGAGGAATTTATTATGTGTTGGGCAACCAACTCCTATATTGTTGAAAACGAAAATTGTCAGTATAGAAGGTGTTATGCATAACATAGGATATTATTAGGCTGATCCTCTTATAATATCTACAAAGAGTTCCAAGTCTTTATGACTGACAAATGGAGAGTTCTAAGTCTTATGATTGACGAACATTTCTTGGTTTAAACCCTCAGTTTACTATTATGAACAATTGTTGATATCCTTTGTTGAGTTATTCATCCTTTGAATCAAAGAAGTGTGAGTTCTCTTATGTGTTTTGTGTTAGACTTGCTGAGCCTATCTTATGCTCGTTTTTGCGAATAAAATTTTATTTGTAGTTAAGGAAGAATTACCAGCGAAATCTGACAGTAAAGAGAGTGAAAGAAGAATAGTAGGTTAAGAGAGATTATTATTATTGTATTCTTCATGTAATAGAACTTAAAGTTGTAATAACTTAGGAGATATGATTAAAAGAGTTGGGAATTATTATAAGAATGTATTGTTTGTGTACTGTACATTTAAGCTAATAGATGTAGGAGTCATTTAACTATGCTAGATTAACATTATCGACGATTGATGAGCAGGATCCCCCAAGGGGGGGCGAACAATTACATTAAAAAAAGTTTACTATGAAAAAAAACTAGAAATCAAGCTACATCATGTACTAGTTTTAATTTGTTGAACTAGATAATTGAATTCTACTAGTATCCATGTTTCAAAAGCGTTTCAAAATAGCCGTTATCAATAGCTGCAAATATCTCTCTCGATAAACACCACCAAAACTAAGAATAGGCTTGCGTAATCCAGGATCGACAACTATAGCATTCGGGTTAAACTCCAAAATATTAGCATTTGAAGTTTGTGGTGGTTGTTCAACACTACCGAGAAGATTCATTGGGACCTCTAGGCCTTTTTGGTGCGAAATATCTAAACATTTCAATTTTATCTGGAACAACCTATAAAATAGAACATAAATATACCATTTGTTATTTTTAATTTTAATGCCCCACAAATCACAATTACTTAAAGGCTTGAAGTAAAACCCAAAACAGAGCAAGTCATCAAGAATGCGAAACTTAACTTACCTGGCTAAATGGCTTGGTGGTGGTGGTGATGTATTGTGGATGGCGACGTCGATGGCGGAAGAAGGCGGTGAAGGCGGCCAGTGACGGCGTCGTCAATGAGCAACAATTGCGAAGAAGTGTATGAGCGGCGCGAATGAGTCGTCAATTTGTTGTTCCTATTTCCTTTCTCAACTCCAAATCCCTAATTGGCTAATTCTAATTTGCAATCGTGAATTTGTGATGTTTTTTACATTACTTCGCATTGAGTACTGACGTCGTTTTGGATTTGGGTTTAAAAAATAGAACATATATTATATATACATACTGAGAACCGGAGAAGAGAAGGGTGGGAGAGGCCGAAAGTGCCGACTAGGAGAGCCAGAGGGGCGGATGGGAAGGAGGTGGTTGGTTTATGCGTGGGGGTAAAATTTTCATGAAGCGGAGGGCGGCTGCCCCCCCTTCCCTCCGCCACTGATTATTGACAATGTCTAAAAAGTTTTGTCGAGTAAAAGAGTTATGTTATCTAATTGTACGCCAATAAGGAGGAATCCTTATCGTAAAGCTCCCTCTTTCTTGGGAACTAACTGGTTGCTAATATTGAAAGTTAAGATAGATAAATGGTGATAAAGTTGAGAAGAAGGGTTTAGTGTTGGATTGAAGTTATGGAATACTCAAGAGGATGTATGGTTGGAGGAGTTGAATATTTAATGCATTAGAATAAGTTGTAATTTTTATGACTTTGAGATGTAACTGAAAATTGTAAAGTTTACGATTCTGGAATAAAGAGTATGATGTTAAGTTTTTAATTAAATGAATTTTTAGCAAGTGTAATATTAGTGAATATTAAGGAGAGATGTTGCGATCCAAGGATGGAGGTAAAGAATTGATGTAATGCTGTAATAGACTAATTAAACTAATAGAATTATTGGTAGATTTAATTGATGAAGTTGTATTGTCAGCACCAGATCAAGGGTTGAAGGAGACCCGAATTTGGGGGCGTGACATTTACACATACATATGCACAAATATTGAATTATTAGTTAGGAGGGGTGGGGACCCAAGTACAAGCGATGCATATTTTCTTTTGGTAATTTGAGAAATAGTAAATGGCATGTTCATTCTGAAGCATTGTTATTAGTTCATAAACCAAGCCCCAGAAGTCTGAGAGGACATAACATCTGTTGTCTTGCTAAACTTGAGTCAAGTTTGAGCAGAGCTAAAACTCATTATTTCAGTTGAACGTAGCTCTGACAAGTCGAGTCTGATCAACTCATTTGCAAATCACATCAGCACAAATAAATTGAACATTTTTATGTTGTGTCAAATGCAACTATGCAGTTCCATTTCGTTCATTGGTCACAATTGAATTGAGTTCACTTGATTTTTAGCATGATGCTTTTGTCATTTGTTAAACTTTCCTTTTTGTACAGGTGGTTATTGTTAGCAGGTCTCTGCATATACTGCGTATGGTTTTGAGTCACTCGCCAAGTATGGAGAGAAAATCTGAGAGAAGGTACACGCATAAATTTTCTTATACATTCTTTGAAATTTGACATATCCAATGTTCTTGTTTTGTTGGTCATCTTGAATTTAAGCTTTAATCATCTAGTTTTATTATGCATGGCTAGGTACCTTAGAATGTCTTCTCTCAAGTCTCAACTAGTATGTAATGATTTCCTTAAATTCTAACTTTGTATTGGCCGTTTTTTGTTTTGATACTCCCTCTGTCTGGAAATGAGAATCCTATTTCTTTTGTTGTCAACTTCTTTTCCTTTTCGAATATTTAGTTTTGCATTTGACACAATTGAACATAATAACTTCGGATGCCTCTTTTTAAAAAAATATTAAACTTAAAAGAGAAAATGTAATATTAGGAAAAGTTTATTGAGAAAAATTATGACTGTGTCAACTGCAAACTAATCTTCAAAAAGTAAACAAAAAAAGTAGTACTCCTATTTTCAGACGGATGTAATATGCCTTGTTGAGGGGTGGAGGAATTCAGGGATAAATAAGGCTCCCAAGCCACAAAACACAGGGTTCTCAAATCAATTCACATTCAGTATCTGAAAAATAATGAAGTATTACAATACTTAATTAGGAAACTCCTAATATTTGGAGACCAAGTAAAAACCCTAAATTAAAAAAGAAACACTCAATCTATTAAAATCTGCCATTATAATTAAACTCTCCCAATTAAAATTTACTACTAATTAAACTTCTAGTATCTACCTAATATAATAAAAATAATTACTAATTATAGTACATTAATCTTTAAATAACAACAAAATAATAAGTAATTAATCTATTAATCTTCTTCTTTTGCTCTGCATCATTCTCCCCACCATTAAAAAAAACTCATCCTTGAGTTTTGTAATAACTAAGTATAAGAAACCATGATTGCAGAGTCTTCTTGCAAACATTGAACATTCCCATTTCATGAGCAAGATTTTCGAGGATAGCATCGACATAATGAAGAGTTTTAATCCAGTGTTGCACTTGAATACGCCATCTGAAAGAAAAAAATCAAGTTGTTCCATCTCAATTGTATCTCTCTTTTTATCCTCATGGACAACCAGGACTAACACTTGATCTTCAAGTTGTGCGACTTCTTCAATCTCAGTTTTCTCTGATAATCATCGCTGAAACTTCCATTTGTGTGGCACACTCTGTTAATTTTTTCGGTAGCTGGCTTATCTATGATTGCTATTGTAGTAATTTTTTGAAGATTCGTTTGAATGTTTTTAATATCGGCAAGTATAGAACTCAAAATTTCATGGTCTTGTGCTTTCAATAATGCTAATTACTATTTGTCAACTTGATGAATCAACTTCAGAAAATATGGAGTGGTTGGTTCCACATACTGCACTAGTAAATCTCTAAGTTCTCATTCATACCATTTTAAATCTTCGCAACGTTTCTCATAAGCAAAACCATATGAATAATAAAAACTCTTACAGCAAACAAAATATGATACTCAACTCAGCTTTATTTGATCACAAAGAAAATCAAGAGTTTTGTAAAAAGACATTGTAAATTAGGACTCTTTTTTTTTTTTTTTTAATTTGGCGACTCTAGGAACCTTGGTGAAAATAAGAAACAAAGTAGGGAAAAAAATTTAAAATTCACAAAATTCTAAGGTGTAGGGTGGCTGGACTCACTTGTGAAAATTGGATTGGGTTTTAAATAATAGGTTGGGCTTGGGGTACAATTAAACTAGTGGGTATTGGCTGGCCCTGGAAGTAAAAAAATTGGGCTAATTTTTTCTGTGGTTTTTTTCTTAATAAAAAGATTATAATATAGACAGGTTATAATAGGTAGAAGTTAGGCTTGGTCAGGTTAAATAAAAGGAGGAGTTTAGGGTAACCGAACTCGGCCATAATAGCAACTTTGAGAGAGAACAATCATCTAGCAATTATGGTCGACTTCAACAAGGCTGACATCTTTCTTCTTTTTTTCTATGGGTCTTTTATCTTGGAGTTTTCCCCCCTTGATGAACAGTAAATCAATGTGAACAGTGCTACCATGAACAGTATTTTTGTTTTGTTTTTGTGGACTATGACGATTCCTGTTGCAAATCGTGGCATCGTGCATTCGTCTAGGGAAATTGTCGATTCTCTAGTGAACTTCAACAATTTGATGGAGGCCATGAAAATTTTGGTAGCAAGAAATTGGGTGAAATCAAGTAATATATCAAGAATTTTGGCTCATCAATATTATTATGATGTTGGACAAAAATAGAGGAAGAAATAAAGGGGATTCAAAGAAGATAATTAGACAAAAAGCCACAAAATACAAGGCTTAATTCAATAACATCAATTTAATATAATAATGATCGATTACAACTGTTTATATAGGAATAAGAAAAACTCTAATACTTGGAGGCTAAGTAAAATCATAGATAATCTTATTAAATAAAGAACCTAGCTAAATAAGGAAATACAATCCTTGTAATTATCTACTACCTTAAATAATTAATACTTTAGAATATTCTACTAATATAATTAAATATATATCCTAATCTTATCTACTAAATAAAATACAAGGATTGTATTTCCTTATTTAATTATAATTAGATAACCTTGGATTTTACTTAGCCTTGAAGTATTTGGTTTTTTTTATTCCTATAAAAACAGTTAATCCAGCATTATTATAATATTAAATGATTGATTTTATTAAATTAAACCTTTTGCTTTGTGGCTTTTAGACTTAATACCTTCTTTGAATCCCTTTATTCCTTCCTCTATCTTTGTCCTACATCAGGTAGAATATGGTTTTCAAGATCTTTCTTGTGTGTAAATAATTAGTCTGGTTCCTTTTGGAAGCTAATCCTCTATGGTATAGGGTGATGAAGAACAAATCTATTCTCCAAAAGGAACGGGTGAGTTGCTATTCCTACTCCCCATTCAGCCTGTCATTACATCCCTTGAAAGTTTATCTGTCAGGGCTGTTTTCATTCATCTCCCTGTCTATTACCCACAGGGGATGGGGTCACATCCGATTTTGTGAGGATGTCTGGTCGGGGACAAGCGTGGGCACTTGTTTGCCCGAAGACAGTGAGAAAGTAGAATCCTTCGCGACTTGGTTTGATGGGTTTTGGGGCTAATACATGAATGAATATAATTAGGTTTAGGGCTTAAAACTATAATAAAGGCTTAAAACTCTGGGGCCTGAACTTGCGGCTAGTGGCACAAACAAAATGTTGTTAAGAGGCAGTCTTTGTTCTTTGAACAATATTTTTAGAATTTATTGTTGATTTTAAGCTTCTACAATTCTAGGAATGATTGTGCTTTCTAAACAGGACTTTTAGGGTTACAGAGAGGGTCAAATCTGGTTGAAGAGTCACTTTGCAGAAAATTATGAAAGAATAGAAAGGGCTAAACTAATAATTACCCAATTGTAATTGACACATTTTTTTCACTATCGATGCAGAGGAAGATATTCATAAAAATTTCGATTGTCATATATTTTACTCCCTCAGTCCAATTTTATTTGTCCTAGTTTAAAAATAAATGCTTATTAAGAAAAAATAAATTATCCCCAAACAGGCATGTATAAATGTGCATTTAGGATTTTTTGGTACAATCAATTTGTGTTAAAGCATTATTAACTATCCACTTATTCCACTATGTCTCCGATTGTAGTAATTAAAATTTTGAAATTGCACCATTCTGTGAGACGGACATTAAATTTTTTCCTACATTTTTGCGTGAAAAAAAATTAAAAAATCCCCTTATATGACACGTCAACCATGTGAGATTAAAAAAGAAAAAAATACCTAGAAAATCCCATAAAGGTTTTCATTGTCAACCTCCAGCCGGGTGAATCGACGCACAATCAATTTGGGCAAACTCACACCTTCATTTTTTCTTGTTTTTCTTGTTTTCCTTTCTGAATTTTGGGTCCTTAATCCCCCAACATTTAAATATATTCTCTGGACTGTAGGTTACAATTTTGTAGATCTAGCGTTCGTTTGATGATGACATCAATGAATATAGGGTTGTTAGCTGAGATGGAGAATATAGGGACGTGTTCTAGATGGTGATGCATGTGAATGTACATACATAAATATATGTATAGGAAGAAATAGGGTGAAAGGGAAAAGGGAGTTACAAATTTTATTTGGGTTCTTTTGTTCACTTCGTTCCAAAATAAGAGGGAGTATAAGAATTGAATTCAACCCAGACGTGTGTGTGTTTATATATACACGAATTCAGTAGAAGAACCAGATGAAAAATCCAAATTCTAGATGAAGAAGAACCATATGAATCGAATCGTAATTTTAGAAGGATTATATGTTAATGTATATAGAATGCAACAGTAATAAAATGTGCCCCATTAATTAAAATTACTAAATGAATGCTAGAACAACAGCATGAGTTGTAAGAACATATGATGCTAATGATGCTGGTGATAAAGACAGAGAAATGAAAAAGAAAATTATGAAGAAAATGAGTTGGAAGTAGAGATGATTCTCTAAACCAAAATCGATCCGAAAGAAACCGGTAGACCCGCATCGAACCGACCAGTTTTTATCACTGTGATTTTGGTATTTGTCTCTGAATCGGCGGTGCACCGCACCGTTTCTTGAATCGGCGGTGCTCTAGTTCTTGAAACGTTCTATATATACTTGTTTATTTTAATTATATCTCTATATCCCATAGTATTATTTTTATATAGGATTATATATAGTCATAGAGTTACTCAAACGTGTATTTTTATTATTTTTTACTTTTGCATATCAAAAGCTAAATTATAAATATTTTTATATATAGTTGATATATATTAAAACTATAATAATATTTAAATTATAACAATGTTATCTTAATTTTAATTGAACATATATTCATATGGTACTTGTTATTTCTCGAGTTATTTTAATGAATGTTATTATAATGTGGGTTATAAAAATATTAAACTAATTGAATAAAAATTAGGTAAAAAATTATTAATTTTTGACCGGTGCAAATCCGACCGGTGCGGTTTTGGTATAGAAAAATCTTGAACCGGTGCGGTTCTGATTTAAGACAAATCACTCAAAAATTGAAACCGCACTGCACTATTTCCATCCCTAATTGAAAGCAACTTTCTTTTTTCATTTTTAATGATTTTTTGCCACGTAATTAATATTTCCATTTCTTTATTATTTTCATGCATCCTCGTAGGACAAAAGTTAACTCGCCTCCAATTTTTTAAACGGAATGGTGCAATTTCAAAATTTTAGTAAGAGGTAATTGTTTTTTTTAAAAGTCCAATAGGTTATGTAAAAGGTGCCAACTACAAATGGGAAAACCTTAGTTTAGCATAATAAAAAGCTAGGAGGTTGAGGATGGTCTAGGCAATGCACTAATGTTCTTGAGCATCAGACCTAAGAAAAAGATGCATCACAGGTCAAAATGTAGAATAAGTTTTTCATTTGTACATTGCACCTAATGTAGAAGTCCTAAGAGTTGGGGACAAAGTAAACTTGGTGACCTAGTTTACTAAAGACTTGGACTTTTCTTTGGACTTTAAAAACCAAAAATATCATTAGAGAACCGAAAACTTAAAAGCCAAGCCTTGCAGCCGAAAACTTAAAAGCCAAGACTTGCGGCCGAAGCAAAATTTTTAATCTACTCTTGATTATTATAACATTAGAGCCATAAAATAATAAACAAATTAACAGCATATAAACCTATAAAAATGTAGAATATAACTCCCGTCTTAATATTGCATTGTCCCCCACACCACATAAATTTAACCCTTTGAACATGCTCTTTCTTATGCCTCTTATAGTCTGCATTAGAGGATGGTTTTGTCGGTTTTTCCATCTCTCTTCTAGTCTTCTTTAATGACTCACTGATTTCTTCATTTGCCTCTTTCAGCCTGACTCTTTTGTATCATGAAACTTCACTTCTTTTGTAATTTGAATGATTGGGAGGTGGATGACTTGGTTTTTATTCTTTCTAGTTTCCCTTCTTAATTTTTTGTTATCCTTCTTCTACTTCTAATGTTCAATCTTTGGACTATTTATCCTTCGGGGAGTGTCTCTTGCAAGTCCTTTTTGTTCTTTCTTGTTGGCAATCATACTATCTGTAGATTCCCTTTGACCATTTTTCTTATGGAAGTAGACAGCTCCGTCTAAGGGCTTCTATCTGGTATTTGGTGTTTGGAAGTTTCAATACTAATGATTTGCTGCACTTTATGGTATTCCGTTGTCTCGGGAGTGACCGAGTTTTAATGATGTCCTTGCACTATATGCTTTTCGTGGTTGGCCATAATTTTTTCTTGTGAACTCTATATGACAGATGTGCAGCTTCTGTTTTATTGTATTTTGAGCTCTAAGCCTATTAAAGCAATTCTCTTAAAAGTTTTATTTACTTTTTCTGAGGGCATACCATTCATCTGCTTATGAACTTTGATTTGATCTTTCCAGTGTACTGTACTCAGGGACTATGTCATGGTTGAGGGGCCTACCTCTGGGAACAACAGTTCTCAAATATATGGGTCTATATGTTCTGAAACACAAAGTCTGATTCGCTGGAACGCTGGTGAGACATCAGATGCAGTGATTGATTCATTTAATACTGAAACTGTTTTCAAGAAGAAAGTTCGGGATCAAGGCTCTACATCGACAACTGGGGTAGATTGGATTTCTCTCTTTGAACTCATGCAGCAGATTATCATGAGAAATCATGAAGAACATGTGAGACTTGAAGCAGTTTCTATCATGAATATGATTGTTATGAGAAGTAATACTTACTTGGAAAGGGAGAAGTAAGTTTAGAGTTGTCCTTTTCATCCAAGTGTTTCAAATTTTATGGTAATGTTTTCTTTATCTTAATTAAATTCTTATTAATTCAGGTATGGAAAGGGGATAGTGTTTCAAAGTGTTTCACCACTGTTAAGGAAGGAAGCTGGCTTTGATGTGCAAAAGCAAGCCGTACATCTTGTCTACTTGCTACTGAACTGTAAGTATGTACTGTATTTCTTGTTTTAGTTAATCACAATAATCTTACAGCCCTGTTTGTCTCAGCTTTTCCATTATTAGCTTCTACTTTTACTTATGATTCTAAGAATCTACTTCTATTTTGATTCTTTAGAAGTTGTTAACTAGTGTTTTGTTAATTTGATTATGCTTCTCCAAAAGCTGTGAAGGTATCAAATTAGCTGAAAAGTTGGCTTCTAGTAACAAAATGACTAAAAAACCCTATGTTGTTTCCCAAAGGCACTTGGAGATCCAAAAGGGGATTGAATAAATTCTTTTAAAAACTTTCCTTTTGAACAGAATATTATTAACTTATAAATTAAGCAGGTTAATTTAATTATGCACAACAGAATGATAATTTGAAAATCCACTTTCAAATATTTAGGAAATTCACAGTTATAAATTTAACAATCAAATGTGGAACTAGGTCACAGGCTAAATCGTAGAGTACTGAAAGTAATGAACATTAAAGTCAATATTCTAAAAGGCGCTAGGCGGGCGATTAGGGGGGTCTAGGCGGGATTTTTTTATTTTAAGACAATTTTAATATTTTATCTTACATTATTCTAACAAAACAATAATATAAATCAAAACAATCTATAATAAAGATAATAATTAAATTATAGAATTAGTAGTAATTGCACTTAAGTAGTAAGATATATATCCATTGCTTGAAATAACTAAATTATAGAATTAGTGTTACTAGTAAGTAGCATCTTGATATCTTCATATATATAATTATATATCGTACTTCTTCTCTCTCAAAAATTTAAATAAATATTATTTTTAAAAATTAGTGTGAAGTTTATTGAATGAGACATTTGATATTATTAATTATGAAATTATTTTTAATTGTGTAATTTTCAAAATTGAGGACTTAAAGAAAATGACATACCATATACTAAGTATGACTAACATATCTTTAACGTATTAGTTTTATTCATAAACAAAATTGGTATTAAATAATAAAATTTAAAATTTTAAGAATTATATTGAATTAAATTAAATATTACAAATGTATCATTTATTTTATATAATTTAAAGTTGGTACAAGTTCAAAAAATTACAACTATAATAGAATTATCCATTTTCACTTGATCTTGTTCACTTCTTGTTGTGATTTGATATGCTATAACTTGCATTAAAAATATGGTAAATCATTAGAAAAATAAATATATCAAGATCTGGTTTTGGTAGTAATTTTTTTTAAAAAAATATCTTCGCCTAGGCCCGCCTTTCCCGCCTAGGCGTCGCCTAATTGGCTGGAGCACTTTTTTCACCGATTTGGCCTTAGGCGCGACGTCAGGCCCCCACTTAGCGCCTAGGCGGCTGCCTAGTCCGATTTTTAGAACATTGATGAAAGTAAATGTTGAAAGTAAATGAGACAGAGAATTTTAAGTAGTTCAGAGAACAAATATCTCATAGTCCACTCTTCTACTCCTTGAGTAGGAAATCCACTAAGGATGGGGTGCTCACTAAGATAAGTTCACAAAGAACTATTACAACACTTGAATCACTAAGACCTTCTACTCACTAAGACTAATTCACACAGAACTTTTCAAGTCACTTAGACTTGGCAGCAAATAGATTACTAAGATCTCTTCAAATCACTTAGACTTGACAACAATTAGATCACTTAGATCTTTTCTAGTCACTTAGACTTGGTTGCAGTTAGATCTCTATTTAAGTCACTAAGACTTGTCTGCAATAGGTCACTTAGACCTCTCAATCACTAAGATAGAGTGTTTGGTTGGGGTGCTACTAGGTGGTGTTTTGTTGCATCTTAATACATCTTAACAACTCACCTCTTAATGCATTTTAATAGCCCACATATTTATATTAAGAGGTCATCTGAATAGAAACTATTCAGATGACCTCTTAATACACAGATGTAAGCTGTTAAGATGCATTAAGAGGTGGACTGCTAAGATGCACTAAGATACAATCAAACACCACCCAAGTGGCTTTAAGTCCAATCTGAAATGACTTGGCAGCTGAACGAGATGTTCTAAATCTTCAAGATTTTTAGAATCGTAGAGTATATAACCTTAAGAGTTTAGCAGCAAATCAATTGTATAATATCTTTTTTTTATGGAATCTGCGCCTCGTATAGATGTCCTCGAGATTGTCCCGTTTGAAAGTTGTCATTGCTCATTTAATTCTCCAATCTGAAAGATCTCTGATTGTTGATTTTTGGGTATGTGTCACTTTGCCTTCGGCTGTGACATGTCACATTAGACTGATGCAATAACCTGCAAATGGGTCGCTGTCACTTCACCAAACTAGCTGTTTAGACACTTCAATTTGATCTTCTTTTCAAACTTTAAGATATTCAACAACTATTTGGTCGTAGAGTATCTGACTAGGCGACTCTTTGATCCACAAGCTCTACGATCTCTTTCAGACATCGCGGTTTTCATGAGCTCTATGATCTCTGACAAACTCTATGGTCTTGAATGAGCTCTACGATCTCTGACAGACTCTAAGGTCTTTAATGAGCTTTACGATCTCTGACAGACTCGACAATCTCTGGCAGACTCTGTGATCTTCAACTTGCTTTACGATCTCGGAGTAAACGACTACGATTTTTGACAGACTCTGCGACCTTGACCAGTGCTCTACGGTCATTCACTGTTGTTGCTCTACGAACTCCAGCTTTTGAGCAGTTAGCTCTATGATACTGCTTCATTGTCTTGCTCTGCAATCAATTCCTGATTTAGTTCTAACTTCTATACTAAGTATTCTCTACGAACGTTGAGTGTTGGATCAACTTAACAAGTTTGATTCCTATTTTAAGTTCATTTACATTAATTTCAATATAAGAACTATACAAATCAACTAATAAATACAAATATACATTATCTCATTTATCTCATCATCAAATCAAACATGCATTTGTCCTAACACCTTTACAAATAATTCTATTTAGTAAATGTATTATATAATTACTTGAAGGCCTCAAATTACTTTATTAAAGTTATAATAAAATTTTCTGTTAACTACCAATAAGTTGCTTAATTTTTTAAAAAAATAAATTATTTATATAAAAATAAGTTGCTTAATTCCATATTTTGTGGGTAGTTATATATTGTCAATAATATATTTTCACATTCTTTTGCAAGCTATTCACATCAATTTTTCTTCATTTTTTATAAATATTTTCAAGAAAATAATTTTAAATTTCTTTTCAAAAGTGCAAGTTCTTTCGACTAAATTTTCTACGGTTTTTTTGAAATCAAATTGAAGTTATCTCTATATTATAATGACAAAATATAATATATTATGGATTGTCACATAATTTTTTTTTTGAAACATGTATAACATAATTCATATTATTAAAGTTTTAGTTGGTTCAATTTGTGTTGCACCTCTAAAATAAAACTCTATTAGAGATATAGTTATGTAATTTTGCAATTGAAATTAAGGGTATGTTGATTAAAAGAAAATTTTATTTTATTATAAGTTGAGAAGTTGATTTGAGAAGCACCTCAAGAGATGATTCTAGCTTCCATCTTTTTTATGCATTAAGGTACTTGTACTCGGCTTCCAGCACCACTCATGTAGCTTCTCAGAAGGTAGAAACTGTCAAAGAAAAGCTGAAAGAAACAGGGCTTATATCCCATTCACGTTACGTGCTTCAGCGCAAGCTTGGTTGCATCAGCATGCCATCTAGTCTTAGCTTCAAATTTTGTTTTAAGATGTAGTCATTCGATCACTAGTTTCTAAATAATTTACAGATATTTACATGCTGAACTATTGTTCCCTCTTCTCTGGATTGAATGGGTATACTACTTCAACTAAACTGCATCAATTGTGAACATAGTTTTTAAGGCCAAGGTGAGGCCAGTCGGTGGCTCGCCTAGAAGCCTAAGTCGGTAAGGCGTCCGCTTAGGGTTCCATAAGGTGACAAGTCGTTGATAATGTGCAATTTATACGTGTATTACACACATATATAAATATATATATATATATATTTATATTTTACTTCAAAAATAAATTAAACATATAAATAAATATTAGCGCACACACACACGCGCACGCACACACACACACACACACACACACACACACACACACATATATATATATATGTATACACACACACTGATATGCATTAAAGTCTAAAAACAATAGGTATAATATACTATAATTAACTAGGAAGCACAGATACGGGATGTGGATGCGACAAGATCCGTGACACGACATGACATTTTCCCAAAGCTATATGATATGTTGAATTTTATATATATTAAATAAATTTAAGTGTATAATAAAAATTAAAATTGATAATAAAGCATGATAAAGTCGAACAAAATATTGAGGAACGGTTATACTCCAAGATTATAACGTACAACTCTAAGAGGTAACCATATTTCAGGAAGAAACATATATATCATATCAGTAGAGAAGTTAGAATCTTCATTTGATCCTCAGCTAATATTTAACTAAATACTAATGATAGAGCTAAAAAAACCAAGGAATCAATAAATTAGCATCTATAAATTAGAAAATCAACAATTCATCATACAAACTAGTTGAAAATTTATATATTTTTATAGACATACATATACTGATATAATAAGTCAATTATATTTACATAAGCAAGTGGTTAACTTCATAGTTTAAGTTCAATGAAAATACTAGTACCTATCGTAGCGTATCTAGAAGTATGTGATATATATTCAAAAGTGTCTGTGGAGTGTCGGTGTTCGAGAGTTCGACACGTATCCGGCACGACGTTCGATAAGTGTTCGTGCTTCATAGATAATTGATATAAAGACACGTGTACAAGTTAAATATGAAAAAATGTAACTTAAATTTAAAGATTTAAATTAGTAGTATGAAAATTAAACCTTTTGAATTCCAAGTTATAAGCTGAAGTGACCATGTCGCAGCTTAGAAGACCATATATATAAGTCACAGCTCTATAAAATCACTTAATCAGACATCTCTTATAGTGGCAGATACAGGAAAATGAACATTGTTGACTTCAGTGCTTTGCAATATTTTGGTCATGAGCTTATCTAGCACTTGAACATTGTGCTTTGAGCCATCAACCATCCTAACTCATTACTTTTAGTTTACAGTATACTATTTACATGGTAGCTCATATTTCTTGTCAGCAAAAGTTGAATTGATATCCTATAAAAGAGAGTTGGTAGTCCGTTTGTCTTGTCTATGTAACAATTTTCCAAATATTTTTTGCTGCCTTACTGAATGAAGGTCCAAAAGTAATGTCCATGTTCTGTTCCGGTTATAAAGAGGAGTGGAAGAATGCTGGAGCTGCAAATAGTGAGGCAAAAAATGCTTCAGATTTTCAACAATTCAGTGAAATCCTCGAGGGCTTGGCAGATTGCGTGTCTTTCTTTGGGAATGGTGCACTGGTAAGCTTTCTATCATAAGGTTATTAAAGTTTAGTCAGCAGTTGATTCCTTTGTTTCTTAAATTTGTTGAATTTGCATCCAGAAGCTACATTATTTTATGGCATTGCACAATTAGATTTATGAATCAACTGTTGTTCACATGGTTTTCACAGGTCAGGACATAGATTGATTTCAATAGTATAGGGTACAGTTCCACACACAGGCTGGTTTCAACATTTGATCACTCTGGTTGGTCCAAATCTCTCCCAGCCCCCAGGGTCCCCCTTGGGGCGCAGACCCCCCAAAATTCTCGAGTCATTATGATTTCCGAAGCTTGCTTTTTGTCTGAATTTGTTTTCCCCATATGAGCTTTCTGCATGGCCTGCTTCGTGAAATGTGTCCATTTGTGTGAGAAGGAACTTAGTCTCCTAAACAGAGTTGTTTAAGGGTGACGTGTCATTGACATTTGCATTTTCTAACTAGCTTTTTGAAACACAATCCAACCACTTTCAAGTTTGTTCAATCAAAGACAGTATAATATGACAGTTGTCACAATTACAACATGTTTTTGCTGTTTGTAGGCTGATGCCTAGATTGCTTCAGTTTGTAGTGTTAGTATGTTTTGTTTTATACAGAAGATCATATAATAGTTAGTCTGAAGTGCTCAAACTTTCAGGGATTGCAACTTCGGAGGAACGCTATAATATTGCTGGCTTTTTTAGCCTCATCAGGAAAATCTGGCTTTGAAATTCTATTAAGTCATAAGCTTTCAAAAAGGACCAACTTCTTTGCATTGATCCTGCAAATGGTGGTATCAGAGATGGATGTGGAAACGTTAGATTCAGTTCAACCATCTGAGATTTTCAAAGAAAGGTAACTAACTATTTTATGAGTAAGAGTTTTTGTGGATGTCTTAAATGTTCAATCAGTTAATGTTTCTTAAACATAGCAATTACATATATACATGGTTATTTGTCTGTTGGATATGCATCTATTATGTTCTCTTTGCCACTGCTCCGAAATACGGCCAATATGGGTTTCGTGGGAGTTAATCCCCACTTCCCCCCCCCCCCCCTATCATCTTCATATAAGCTATTCCTCCACTGTTGGAACAAAATGTAATGATTTACTTTTAGTGGACATTTTATTTCCATATTTATTAACTATTAAAATAATTTCGTTTTAGTTTCCTTGTTTGATGGGAATATCACCAAGTCACTTCATGATGCTATCTGCTTTATCTACTGTGTTGGTATCAATGTGTGTGTGTGTAAATATATATTAAATATACATATATGTAATATAATTTACACATAATATACATGTATACATTATTATATTCTTGTTGAATGTAATAGCATGGATCCCCAGTTACTACGTTATTGCACCTTTAGTAAAGTGACAAGCACATGCAATTTTTTGAGTTTTATCCCCTTGCAGAGAAGTGGAAACCCCTGGTATTTGCAAATTACATTTTGATCACATCTTTGCACGTTTACATGTACCGACCACAGTTTTCGTTTTTCTTGCAGAACCCTGCTAATTCGGGAGGCTCTTATCTTTCTGAATAGATTAGTCTCAAATGCTCAATACTCTGGTCCTGTTTTGCGAGTCTTAACAAACAGCAGAGATGTAGCCTTCTTGACTATTGATATTGCTAACAGGTTATCTCGGAAAGGTAAGTGGTTGTGGCAGTCTGACACCATGACTAGGCAGATTAGGGAGTCAGAAATTGTGGACTTGGCTCGAGTCTTTAAAAAAAGGGTCTTCAATTTTTTGGGAGAGAGCGTATCATAAAAACAAACAAATTCAAACAGAATGTTGATACTGATCAACAATAGGTTTATAACTGATGGGGGAGCACATAAAAACACTCAGAGCACGCGAAGGGAACAAATATCAGTATTTGCCTTTTGACAGATGTAGCAAATTTTGTGAAAATTTTACACCACCTAGCAGAGCAATGCTCTTTACCTCTCTTAAGCAACGCTCTCCAGCCTTGGGGTAAATTTTTGTATACTGCCTTGATACCAGGTTTATGGCATTCGTCGTATGCAATAGACGATGTGCCAACGGGCATAGGTATGCCAATAGACGATGTGCCTGTATATGTGTATATTTTTGTTCAAGCAAAAGATACTGATTAATGAATATTGATTTTGATTAGTATACATATCCTTTGCTTACATAGTTGTTAATGCTCTTTTAATACAACTTCAAATCTTTTTATGAAGTGTTCAATGGAGTAGGAAACTTAATTGTTGTGGCAGATTAAAGTTCAGATGTAATTAATCTGGTTTAAGAGATGCGTTTTTGGGTGTTTGGGGTGGGGGTGGGGGTGGGGTGTGGGGTGGGAGTTATCATATATTTTACCAAGTCCTATACAAACCTGTTTTCTAATAAAGAAATGGAACATAATTTTTTTGATTCGAGTTCAATCTTTGAATTGAAAAATTATTGTTCAATCTAATAAAGAAATTTAAGGTCGGTTTATCATATTGGCATAAAAAAATCTAAATTGAAACCCATAGGCCTCAGCTGAAAATTTAGACATCGCTGTAGAAACTAGAAAGTCATATTAGATTTAATTAAACCTTTTTTTAACCAAAAAATATCACGAGCATAGAAACATTGTATACTGTATGTATACATTTACAAAGACTGCTGCTCATAAATAAATGGAATATCGGCCACATGGAGAAATAAACAAAGAACAATTTTATGAACCAAGACTGTGCATATATCAACGTGTTATTTTTTCAAAGATATACATATATGTTATAAGTTACCAAACAAAGTTTACATGTGGGATAATTTATATGTATATAAGATTCAAGTTACTATCAGTAATATTTTGAGTTATGATTTTGGATGAACATATGATGGGTTAAGATAGTCCAAAAAAATATTATTGAAATTGTGAATGGAATCTTAATATGCTGTATCGACTATGTCTCCAAATTTGACCCCATTGTTACATGGCCCACTAGGGTTTAAGGGTTAGTAGGGTTCGATTTTGTGCGGTTCCGAACAAAAAGTAGACATGAAACCGCTTAATGCGGGTTGTTTAAATTATAAACCGCAACATAAAACTGTTTGAATCGGTGTGGTTTCTAAAAATGTGGTGCAGTTTAAATGGTGCATTTTTGGCTTGAAAATCAATTAGAAAAAAAAAAACATGTCTTAATTTTCAAATTCTAAATAAATCTCAAACATTGTTAACTTGTTATTGCAATTAATACCTAACTATAAAAAAGTTGAATTCTTGAAAACTAATCACAAATTAATTCAAACATTTCAATTCTATGTTGAATAGTTAAAGTTTAATACCATATAAAATTTGAAAATACATGTGTTATTCCAGTACAACCATTATTACTAACTTTATGCAAAATTATATATTTTAAAATTAAATTTAAATCTATATTTAAATAGAATTTAAAGAAATTTAAAATAAACACAAAAGAAATTTAAAATAAACACAAAAATATGAGAAATATTAAAAAATTTAGAACTCTAACGGGTATATAATTTCATAAGGGGTGCAATTTTTACGAGAAAAATCACACTACGTCAATGAAACCATTAATATGTTTTTTTGCTGTTTTGCGTGCAATTTCGGTTGTACCATCTTACTCTATGCGTTCCTAATTATTTGACGTTTTAGAGTTTTTCATTTCTCTAATTATTTGACGTTTGTTCAAATCTAGGAGAATTAATGACAATTTTTCCAAAATTACTCCTCATTAAACTCTTTCTCTCTTCTTATTCCAACAAAACTCTACTTATCCCAACAAAAAATTTAAGGGTATTATAGACAATTGAATACTATATTTAATGCTTTCTAATCATTATCTTAATTCTTGTGTTCGCCACTAAAATATTAAATAATTAGGGACGGAGCCCATCTTAGCCGGATTAACCCGAAAAACTTTACTCCGAATCTACCAAAATTACCCATCATAATCAACTTAATTATAGTAAAATCCAGATTAAAGAATTTAAAGTATTTTCACACGTTATGTTCTTTTATTTGAGCAAAAGAAAGACAAAAAAAGGGGAGAGAGAGGGTTCTATAAGATGATTTTTAAATATACAAGTCTCTCTCTCTACTTATAATCCAGCTCTCAAAACTTTCTCTCTCATCTGTTTCAGAAAACCCTCTCTCCTTCCATCATCGTTGTAGTCAGCAATGGCTGCTATGCAATACCTGGATTCTCTCCGTAATTCCCATCCGGAGCTCTCCGATTGGTACAATAACCTAGCAGATCTGTACCAGAGGAAGCTATGGCACCAGCTGACTCTCAAGCTCGAACAGTTTGTTGCCCTCGCAGTCTTTCAGGTTAATACCATGCTTTTACTGCTATTCAATCGAAATTTTACTTTTATATATCTCTATGTAGATAGATATTCAGTGGATTTGTTAATTTTAAGGTTGATTCGGCTATATGTTTTCACTGAAATTAAGGCTTGGAGATGTAGTCGGGCACTAGTGTTGGTTTCAGGCGAGATTAGGGTTTTGTTAAGAGGATATTGAGTCTAGCTGAACGAGAAGTGTGAAGTAAGAATCTTTTATTTTGATATGTTTTTGTAGATGAAAAAGTTGATTCAATTGGGGTAACTTTCTGTTTTATGATTTGAATTTGCTGTTAAAACTCGTTTTAGAAAGGAAAAGTCAAAATTAGATGTCTTGACACAAAATTGAATTAACTAATGCAAAAGAAGTGAAGAGAGAGTGGTGGTAAGTTAGATGGCTAGTTTCCTAGATGCCTAGAGGGTAAGAAGTTAAGAACACTTCTTATTCCACTTATGCAGCCATATATTTCAGTCCAGATGCTATACAGGCAAATGCATATTGTTGTGGAGGTTTAAATCCTCTTGTTTAATTACCTGTTATTTGACTACTGTTCATCTTAGTTTATGTGCATATCGCTTCCTCAAGATAGGACCGGATTCTTTTTGTCAACCATGAGCTTCTTGGGTTCCAGTTTAGGATAAAAACTAAGAGCAATGTCTATCCACAAGCTGAGCTTATCGAAACATATCAATATTCACACCCAGTTAGAGGTCTTATGATAAGAGATTCCACTTTACATAATTCAAAATCATAAAATAGGAGATGCATGATTTTATATCATATTGATTGTTGCTTATACATATAGAATGGCAACTACTCCCTCTGTTCCCAAAAGGATGGCTTAAGTGACAAATTTTTTTCCCTCAAAAGCATGTCTAAAGTACATAAGTCAACTAGATATAATTTTACATTGACTAATTTACCCTTGGCCATATTACATCTTAGTTAAACAGTAAATCAATCAAATCACAAATGAATGACTCAAATTAATTTACTCTCTCTCCACAAGCCCAAGAGCCCATTAAAGCAGTTAAGACACATACCAATACAAGGGCAAAATGGAAAGTAAATTTATACTCTCTCCTCTTATTTGATTACCTTAGTTTGTGTAAAATTTGTCCTTAAGCCATCCTTTTGGTAAAAGGATACGGAGGGGGTACTTGCTAAAACTAAATTTTAGGGGCCCTCTCTTGTAATTTTCCAATTTACCTGCAATTAAGAATATGTTTATCCCTTTGGAATGCATGCTTACAGAGATGGAAACTGGATAAGAGACTGGCAAATTTTTTTGTCAGGTTGTGCTGAGCTAGTGCTAGTATGGTTCGTCAGATTCTGAGGAAGTAATGGAAGTTTTTTTCCTTAAATATATTACTCATAACAAGAGCAAAAGACAGTTTTGAAGCCTCATCTAAATTTGAGTTTAAACGGAAGCAATTACAGGGAGATGCATAGGCATTACACTTGGCTCTAGGCACTGTCATGGTATATAAACCTCACTAAAAAAAAAGCTCTAAAATTCTTCTTTTTTGGTCCATAACTCTATATAGAAGCAGATTCACAGACTATAACTAGCCAATATTTTTATGAGAGAATCATTAGAATTATTGGTGCTAGCTTTGTTTCAATTCACCTTTAGGCATTGGAAGCTTCTGTTCCTTTTTTTAAAAAATTAAAAAGATCTGTATGTGAAAATTTGTTAAAGAAAAGTTTAGACTAATAGTCAGCACTTGAGAAAAGTGGCATGGCTGCAAAGTAAGGCATTTAAAATGTAAATGGTGCTTATTCTTCCAATGCTAGCATATTATCATGGAAAGCTTGCATCAGGAATTGCCACGCGCCCAAAACAAAATCACCCAACCTAACATAATGTCCTAGCTTTCAGATTGAAGTGTGCCAATCTGACCAAAAGTCGAGACATAAATCTATAATTGTGAAGATACACACAGTTTGTAGGTATGAAATATGAAGCAACCTTGTATAGTTGTATTTCATTATATGTATATGTATACATGTATATGTATGTCACAATTATCTCATCAAATCATAGTATCATAATGTAAGAATGTAAGAATATGTACTCACTGTTATTTATTTTCAGATTGCTAGTAGCTACATTTATACACAAAATGATAGCCTAATTCTAGGAGGAAGACAGGGAGTGGAAAACAAGGAAACATGTTTTTCCTATTGCATGGAAAACATGTTAATATGTTAACACTCCCCCAAGTTGGTGTATAGATGTTTCGCATACCCAACTTGAAACACAATGGATGAAACATCTTACTACTAAGACCCTTAGTCAGAAGATCAGCTAGCTGATGTTCTTTTTTACAAAAGGCAAGCAAATGAGATCACTGCTTAACTTTTCTTTGATGAAGTGCCTGTCAATCTCAATGTGCTTTGTTCTATCGTGAAGTATTGGGTCGTTTGCAATACTAATGGTTGCCTTATTATCACAAAATAACTGCATAGACCTTTTAGTTATAACACCCAAATCTTCTAGCAAGGTTCGAAGTCACATTAGTTCACATATACCCAAGGCGATTGCTCGATATTTAGCCTCAACACTAGATCTTGCCACCAACGATTGTTTCTTACTACGTCAAGTAACAAGATTACCTCCAACAAATGAACAATAGTCTGATGTAGACCGACAATCCTCTATAGAGCCAGCCTAATCTGAGTCGAAAAAAGCTTCAACTCCCATATGACCATTTGGTGCAAACAATAAACCTTTTTCAGGAGCAGACTTGAGATACTTCAGAATTCTGTAAACAATTTTCATGTGACAATGTCGAGTATCATGCATATACTGACTCACTATACCCACAACATTAGATGTATCGGGTCTAGTTTGAGAAAGGTATATCAGTCGTCCAACCAAATGTTGATATCTTTCTTTATCAACCGTAGGAACTGTGCCTCCTTCTAGATGATGATTAACTTCAATAGGAGAATCAACAAGTTTACATCCTAACATGTCAGTTTCTGTTAAAAAATCAAGGACATACTTCCGTTGAGATATAAAAATCCCATTTGAAGATCTTGCAACTTCAATACTAAGTAAATATTTCAAGGAACCAAGATCTTTGATAACTCTTTGGCTAGACTCGCTTTGAGATTAACTTTCTCTTCTTTATTATCCCCCGTTACCACAATGTCATCAACATAAACAATAAGAATGATAGTCTTATCATTTATCTGTTTAACAAATAGTGTGATCTGCTCGACTCTACTTGTACCCAAATCTTATCATTGCTTTGTGGAATCTATGGAATCAGGCTCTGAGAGATTGCTTCAAACCATATAAAGCCTTTCGTAGTTTATAAATCTTACCCTTGGTGACAGATGAAGCAAAACTATAGGGTATTTTCATGTATACTTTTTCTTTCAAGTCACCATGAAGGAATGCATTTTTCACATCCAATTGTTGAATATCCCAGCCGAAATTCGATGCACATGAGATTATGGTACGAACAGATTTCATCTTTGCCACAGGAGCAAATGTCTCCTTTTAATCAATCCCATGGGTTTGAGTATATCCTTTTGAAACTAGCTTGGTTTTGAGTCTATCAATTGCTCATCTGGATTCTGTTTAATTGTATATACCCATTTGCAACCAATTGGTTTTTTCCCATAAGGAAGTGTAACTAGTTCTCATGTATCATTCTTTTTCAAGACATTCATCTCCTGAACCATGGCTTGTTTCCAATTCTCATCACTGATTGCTTCTCTCCACCCCTGAGGAACAAATATTGAAGATAAGGAAGAAACAAAGGAGTGGTAGGATGCAGATAATTTATTATAAGTTAAAAAAATTAGAGATAGGGTGTTGAGTACAAGATCGAACCCCTTTTCTAAGAGCAATAGGAATGTCGGTATCATGAGAAAGATAAGTAGGATTAGGATTCTCACCATTAGCATTATCAAGATCAGGTTCGTGTAGTGGTGCAGAAATGGTGACATTATTCTTGCCCACGATTTTCATTACTGGACCGGTCATCGAATCGGAAAAGGTACTTGGTGGATGGGTCACTGGTCCAACCAGTGGTCGAACCGTTATTGATCAAGTGACGTCATAATTATATTTTTAATAAATATAATTATTAATATAAATTTTATATAATTTATATTAAAGATGCCAAAAAAATTAATTATCCTCTGATTATTTATTGATGTATTATTTTTGAAAAAAATTATATATGTAGAAAGAAACAATACTTGATTAAAATAAAAGTATAATAATATTTAAAAAAAAAAACAGAAATGATAAGGATAAGGTAAACCAAAAAGTTAAATTACATTCAATCAAGTGATAATGTTCCCAATTTCCCACTTCCCTAAATAGCCCACACTGACTCCTCCCCTTCAGTATTCTCTCTCTTCCAAGCTTCAGAGTAATTTTTTTCCTTCTCAACTGGCCACCCACTTTTCTTTCTCTAATTATTTATATGAAGGGCAAACTTTCATTAATCACCATGCTCTTCTACTTTGGTCCATTACAAGAGAGATTAGCTTTCATGCAGAGTTATTTATTTCTCTTTGATCCCTAAACCTTTCTCCATTTGAAACACACACACACACACATCTGATAGGAAGAAGATGACGATGATGGCGGACATTGTCCACCTGAAAATTTGATATGGTTTCCGTTTTTGTTTTTTTATTTGCTGTTGGCAGACCGACTACAACTGTGACGGTTTGAACGGTTTAACCACTGGGTTACCGGTTTTTTGGTAGTTTCGGTCTGATGGACATAACCAATTTGTTTTGTTGACCGGTTCTTGATCCTACCGGTTGGACCGGCCGGTCTGATCTGAGTCTGAAAACCTTGTTCTTGTTTTTTCAAACATAGGTCCCCTGAGGAGAAGATGAAGAAGAATAAAAAGGTTCTAATTCCCAAAAGGTGACATCCCGAGTGACAAATTTTTTAGGAGGAGGATGATAACATTTATAACCTTTTTGGGTTGGAGAATAACCACTGAAAACACACCGAAGAGCCTTGGTATCTAATTTTCCCCGAATTGGAGATTTATCATGAACATAGCACATAACCAAAAACTCGAGGCGAAGGAGGGATTGGTCATATGTTGGAGAAAAAAGATAGGACTTTTGTTTCCAAGGATTCTAGAAGGAAGGCGGTTGATGCAGAAGTCAGAATCACATCTCCCCATAGAAATTTAGGGGTTGTCATTGTGAACATAAGAGTGCGGACGACCTCTAGTAAATGTCTATTTTTTCTTTTCGCCACTCCATTTTGTTCTAGAGTTTTAACACGGGAGGTTTAAAGAATGATGTCATGCTGAGAGAGGTAAGATTCAAAAACATTATTATTATATTCACAACCACTATCACTATGAAGAATTTTGACTTTAGCATTAAATTGGGTTTGAATCATTTTATGAAAGTCTTGAAAACAATCAAACACTTCATTTTTGGAACGCAAAAGGTAAATCCAAGTGACACGAGAATGTCAATCAATAAATCTAACAAACCATCTAAAACCAGAACGGGAAACAACCCGAGAGGGTCTCCACACATCAGTATGGATAATAGCAAAAGGCTCAGAATGGCTATTGTTAATAGCAGAATAAGTCGAACGTTTGTGTTTACCGAATTCACATGGTTCACACAAAAACTGAGTTTTGTTACATTGCTTAACTAAAGATGGAAATAAAGACTCCAATATTGAAAAAGATGACCCAAACGACGATGCTATTGATGGAGAGAGGTCAGACTGGAGTCAGAAGTAGAGTGAAGAGCCTGAGTGGAGAACATTTTAGATGAGTGAACATCTAAATAATAGACCATCAACTGCACTACCACTGCCAATCTTCTGTCCCGTCACCAAGTCCTGAAAAACACAATGATTTGAAAAAAAAGTTACTGAACAGTGTAGAGATTCAGAAAGACGTTGGACAGATAATAAATTTACAGTAAATGAAGGGATATGGAGAGCAGATGATAATGTCAATGAAGGGTTACAAACTATAGAACCACTCCCGGAGATGGAAGACAGGGAGTCATCAGCTACTCAAGCTTTGTCTTTTTCAGAGCTGGGTGTGTATGAAGTAAAGAGGTTGGAGGACCCAGTCATATGCTCAGAGGCTCCTGTGTATATAATCCAATTAGGGCAAGTGGATGAAACATGAAAAGCACAAGGTGGTATACCTGATTGGGCATAATGAGAGGAAGTAGGTTTGGATCAGAATTTTTGAAAAGCTGAGATTTCTTCAGGAGTGAGTGCAGTAGTAGTGTCTGTAGTACTGGATACATCAACAAAAAGTGGAGTAATAGACATGTAGGCATGGGATCCACGTCCACGACAGATCGAGCTCCACGTCCTTTAGGACGCCCATGAACGATCCCTGGTATGATTCTTTTCCCCACAATAGTCACATTCGCGGGACTCCTCAATAGGAGAAGGAATGGGAAAGTCAGGCTTAGGATACGAAGCATGGTTGATCGGTCAACATGATTTAAATTTAGAACCATCACCCGACGTCTACTTTCCTCTTCCTGGGCTCTAGCAGGAGCATGATAGAAAAGGTGTCTGACCAAGCAGCTGTGCTCGAACTTGATCAAATTCTATATTCAAACCGGCCAAAAAATCTACAACTCTATTTTCATTAACAAACTTTTGATAAGCAGCTGTACCTTCTAGACATTTGGTTGAAAAAAACTCGGTAATGATCGAGCTCCTGCCAAAGTGCATTAATCTCTGCAAAATATTGTGCTACAGACTTCTTCCCATGACCCAACTCACGGATTCTTTTACGGATGTCATATGCCTTATGCCTTAGACATATCACCAGAAACAGAGAAGGTTTGAGAGAGCCTCCCAAAGTTCATATGTAGTGTCTAAGAACATGTAACTACTCCTCATACTAGGGTCCATTGAGTTAAAAATTCATGTTTTTACCATGGAGTTATCAGATTTCCATTATTCTGGGTCACACCTACTTGTATAGGCATAGTTGTTGGAAGTGTTGCATCCGGTTAGTTTCAATTGACATATGGCATGCTTGGGACCAAGCTAGATAATTATTTCTATCCAACTTAAGTGGACTAAGAACCAAAACAAAGTTGAGATGAAATTTCTAATCAACTGCCCCCTTTATTTGTTTCAGTAATACCAGCACTATTAATGGAACTAGATTTTGTCATGGTGAGGTAATAGGAGCAACAAGAATTATCCAACGAAATATGAACAAGGATAATTTACAGGCTCAAAAATAGCAAAGAATTTATTCCGGAGAAAAAAAAATTAGTGAAGCTAGTTCTTTAGAATTCACTTTATATGAGCCCACTGAAATAGCAATAAAGGAACCCTTCAAGGAGCTAACAGTAAGCTCCTGTTGGGCCAAACGAACTAACATGAAGCCTAACACCAAACAAACCTGAAATTTTCTCTCTAAAACCATTGTAGATGACAAGAGGAGAGAGAGACGACCACCCTGAAAAAAAGCGTGCTGATAAAGGTCTCACGCGCCGGTCAACGATGACGCGTGGCGTCGACAGTCCGGCGAGTGGGAGGCGCGTGCGGCAGTGGGTCGGAAAATTGAAAGTTCTGAGTTGGTTGCCCAACAACAAGTAATCCAATTATGATCTCAATTTCTCTGTATCTAATTGTTCAACTAGTTTTCTGATAGAAACTAGGAATTGCAGCGGAAAAAAAAGAAGGAAAAAAAATCCTACTGATAAAGGATCAGTGCTTTGATACCGTGTAAGAATGTAAGGATATGTACTCACTGTTATTTATTTTCAGATTGCTAGTAGCTACATTTATACACAAAATGATGGCCTAATTCTAGGAGGAAAACAGGGAAACATGTTTCCCTAACACATGAAAAACATGTTAATATGCTAACACATGCTAACGCATACATCCATTTCTTGAGCATTAAAACCTAGGATCTCACTTTACATTTTACAAAGAACTGGCGACATAAAATATTTGTACTCTTTGGACTTTAATGCAATGTTATAGAAAAGATGTTTTTATGTTCGATTCAACACTGAAACATCTTTGTATGAACATTTTTAATCATGTTTTCATTCATTGTCATGCAGACATTTGACGATGATGTGATTGTAAAAACATATAGCCAGGCTTTACGTTTTTCTTGGATTATGTGTGGAGGGAGTATCAACATTAGAATATGGAGAGCCACTACATAGCAGGCAAATCCCAGTTTCTAATTGTCTACGTTTATTGTATTAACATGTTTGAATGTTCAGATTTGTTCGGACATTGAGTTGCCTAGGCAGATTTAGGGTTCAAAACTTGTAACATACTCCATTTAATGTCTATATTATATATTGTGAATGATCAAAACTTGAGAACCTTATTTTCTTACGGCTTCCATTTAAGTTCTTAGAAAATGTGCCTTGATGCCTAGTCCTGATTTGGTTCAGACTGTAAAATCTTCCCTGATTTGAATAATCCTCGTGTATTTAACTTAAATTTCGAAACTGCTTGATGTTATCAGTTATGTATTTGTTTTGTACAATCTAATTATCATGTTTTGCAACTGTATAAAAGGAGTTCTTGTGGATGAATAGGATAGCTCTGTATAAGAATCTCTATTTTGTTTGTATTTTCTATCTATGCACAATTAACACATGCTTTTCATTATTTTGTTTTTCAGGCAGGTGATGCTTTGATACAGCTATATCATAATTTCATCACCGACTTTGAGACTAAAATCAATCTTCTCAAGCTTGCACATTTTGCGGTCATAGTCTCTCGGCAATATTCTGAGAAAGAGGCTGCCATTAGTTATCTTGAAGGGGTGATTGAGAAGCTTCGGGCTACTAGAGAAATGCGCATAGAGGAGCCTGTCCTTTATATCAAGATGCAGATTGCTATGTTCAACCTTGAGAAAGGAGACCAAAAGGAATGCAAGAAACTACTAGAAGATGGGAAAAGTACACTTGACAGCATGACTGACATTGATCTGTCTGTACATGCCAGTTATTATTGGATTTCATCTCAATACCACAAATCTCGTCAGGAATTTGCAGAGTTCTACAAAAGTGCTCTTCTATATTTGGCATACACCTCAGTAGAGTCTCTATCAGAATCATTTAAGCTGGTATGCAGTTAGTTTTTGTGTTTCTTCATTGGATTCTGTTAATGTAGTTCTGGCTTGGCTCAAGTGTTTATGCTTTGGTATTGCTGGATTTTGGGTTTTGATAAATTTCTTCGTCAAAGCAAATTCTTACACTTCTCTTCTGAGCATATAATATGATGTTTTCAATATTATCCGAGCTGAATTCTTTAATTTTTTATGAACTTTAAGAACAAATTGCTGTATGATGTTGGAATGACATGTTCAGTTATAATGAGTCATGTTCAATTGTTCAATAGTCAGAAGAAAAATTGTTGGAAGAGTTTTTCAGTAGTTATGAGCTCAATGATTGATATATATATATATATATATAGTGCAATTTGCTTAATGTTTCCTTGCAATAACTCATATCGAGCTATTCGTTGTTCATATATGGCAATTAACTTCATGTGACCTATTATTTCTAGGATTTGGCTTTTGATTTATCCCTATCTGCATTGCTGGGCGAAAACATTTACAACTTTGGCGAACTGCTTGCACACCCAATTGTAAGTATATTATAACCAATGAATTAAATTTCTTGCATACTCGTAATTGTGTGAATATGTTTCAATCCTGCTTTGTCTAGTTTTAGGTAATCAACTCATTTAAAAACTTAAGTTCAACAATGTATGTCGTGCTAACATTCCCCGTCAAATGCAACTTGCATTTGCACTATTAAATTAATATAAAGACAATTGTGTGGCCGGGAAGATTTGAACCCAAGGCCTTGCAAACTCAGAGCTCTGATACCATGTTAGGTAATCAACTCATCTAAAAGCTTAAGCCGGGCCCAACAGTGTATATCGTGCTAACATCTAGGATCATCAGTTATGGATTGGTCCGATAGTTGATTTCTTGCTCTGAGTTGTAAATGTTTAAGATTCTTGCGACAAGTCCTATTGCGATAATGGAATCTGTTTAGTACTCATTCTTTGGTAGTTTGTACCCCTATTTATTTATTTATGGCTTGGTTTGACGTGATTTGAGTCGGGAGAGATGACTTCTGTTTATGCAAGGTTAGAGGAGGGATGTTGGGCCCCTTGTCATCTTAGTTAGAAGATGCACTTCTTTCTCGTGCATGCTTTATATATGAAGCAGGAGTTCTTTTGAGATAGCTAGTGAAGCCAATGTTTATATTTATAATTCTTAATTTCTTACAACAACCAATTTTTGGGATGTTAGGCTGTATTGGCCGTAATCCTACTGCTTCGAATCTTGGTTATTGATCCATTTGCCCAACTAATTCTTTGATTGGGTGCAAATACACTGGCTTTGTCTCCTTATCAATTTTCTCTAATATATGACTTCAGAACATGAATCTCTTAACCTGAACAGATAAAGAGTCTTCTGGGCACCAAGGTGGAGTGGCTCTACTACATTCTTGAAGCATTCAACTCTGGTGATTTAGTCCGCTATCAAGAATTATGCCGTGTTCATAGTACTGCCCTGAGCGCACAACCAGCATTATTTCAGAATGAGAGAAATCTTCTTGAAAAGATCAACATTCTCTGCTT
This sequence comes from Panax quinquefolius, assembly GCA_020205615.1. Taxonomy (NCBI): domain Eukaryota; kingdom Viridiplantae; phylum Streptophyta; class Magnoliopsida; order Apiales; family Araliaceae; genus Panax; species Panax quinquefolius. The sequence goes on from CM035152.1 coordinate 22,343,263, forward strand.
AATGGAAATCATCTTCAGGTACATGAGCATCATTTGCACTTTGATTTGAATCTAATTGATTAATGAACCCACAACATTGTTATTTTTAACTGAAATGTGCTCCCTTTCAGTCGACCATCAGAAGATAGAACCATTCCCTTAAGTATTATTGCGGAGCGCACAAAACTTACAGTAGAGGATGTGGAGTATCTTCTAATGAAAAGCCTATCGGTAAGTGCCTATATTCTTGAAAATTATTTTGCCTATCAAAAAAATAAGAATGATAAATATTTTTAATCTTTTCATGCCCTTTCATATATTGTTTCTACTGAGAATAAAGTTAAGGCATGCATGATATACTAAACTATCAAGTCGAAGTTCAACATTTTTCTTTCAAGTGTTAAGTTCATTGACCTCATATAAAAGAGTGAGGACACATTTTTCTTAAGTGTTAAGTTCATTGACCTCATCTGCTACTTGCTCCTGGAACTGGGAAGACATAAAAGAGTGAGGACACGAGTATTGCTATGGTGACAAAAGAATCTTACAGAAGATAACTTACAAAATGATATGGCAAAGTGTAATTAGGTGATGCTCCACCATACCTGGGTGGGCTTAGTGATAACAACCAACTACAAACAGGTCACATCATTTTGTATCCATCTTTTGAAACCATTCTTTTGTCACCAAAGCAATATTGGTGAGGACACGTATTCCAGTTAGAATTAATGGCTATAATGTTGCATCTTATTAGCACTAAACATTTCACAAAAGAACATCTGTAATAAAAGTCATGATTGCACTTGTGATTAGTCCTCATTTATCAAATCTTATGCTTCATGTCAAATATCAAATACTAAAGGACAATGATAAATTGTTTAGTTATTGGCTATCAGCTTGATTTGCCTATACCGTTAGAAATTGATCCCAAGGAAATGCAAAATTTCTTTTCGAAATCTCAGTGTTTCTCATTGTGTTATACTTTATTTTGTTGTATTCTTTACTTGGCACATGTGCTTGCTGAAACCATTTGAGTACTTGTATTTATTTGAGCTTTGCTTACTAAAGTTTAAAATATGGAATTACTGCAGGTTCATCTTATTGAGGGAATAATTGATCAAGTTGAAGGGACCATTCATGTTTCCTGGGTGCAACCAAGAGTTTTGGGGATTTCTCAAATCAAATCTTTGCGTGATCGGCTGGATAACTGGATGGAGAAAGTACACACTGCTTTATTATCAGTAGAGGCTGAAACACCTGATTTAGTTGCATCTTAATTTTGTTTCTGGACTTCCTTTCTGTTTTCTTGTTGCAATCTCTCAATGCCCCTAAAAGAGCTGGCTAACCTCACCAAAGGAGAGGAGATGTAGGATTTAATCATTTGGGTGGACTATGTAGGCTTCCTTTCATTTCTAGCATTATTTACTGGAAGGAACTGCCTCTTAATGTACTGCTTTTTCCATTTCTGATTTATGCTGTCAGCTTGCTTAAGATATATAGGGGAGTCGATCTTAAACCTACTTTTTATGCTAAGATGTCGATCAATCAAATCGTGCAATGAATTTTTGTTTTAGCATTACAATCTGATATTATCCTTCTGTTTGGTGGATGAAATTTCATTTTAGGCTTTTTTCTTCCCCAAGTTGAGTTACTTGATGGGGTTAGGCCTATTACATGAAACAATAAACTCTACAAGCTCAGTGAGGATAGAGTGGGATTATGTCTAGTGTGAAGTAAGAATTTTATTGATAGAGTGATTTATAATTAGTAGAATTCAGTACCGTACTTGTTGTATAGTAGTTAAAAAATAACATATAATATCCTTTCTGTACTGCAAGTGAATAGGAGATTTGACAAAAGAGGATTTTGGGTTTAACCCTTGGAAATATTAGCGTAGAGAAAAAGCCTTTGTAAAATTATTTCAAACATAAAAAAGGATTATTGCAACTTGAAGCATAATTAAATTATAAACAAGGGAGAACTTTATTCAAACATAAACTAGAAGAATCAGGTTTTCTACTGCAAATAAAAGATACTCCCTTCCAAGGAGTCGCATTTGTTTAATTTATGAAATTTCATGATTTTTTTTTTCATGTTTTACCGACGAACTAGAAAAATAGCTATTGCTATTATTACTATCAATAACACCATTCCTTGTTAAATAAAGCAAATGAATGAACTCAAGGAGATCCTATGAGAGAGAATCACTTTCAACCTGAGAATTATACAAGAGACATCTATCTATGTTCAAACATAGCCTCATCTATGCTACAAATTAAATTCCATAAAAAAAAATATGAAAGATAATTCAGGAGTCCAACTGAACTTTACAAGCTTAAGAGAACTGGCTGCTTGGCTAGCCCAATTTTTGAACCTTTACAACAGCAAGTATAGAACATAATACTCAATAATATACTTGCTAGTATGCCAACAATTGTGCCATGCATTGGCCTGCAAGTATGTCTTCTTGCTAAGTGTAGCAACCAATACTACTAATAATATAAGAAAAACTAAACCATATGGGGAATTTAAAAGTAAAAAAATTTAGCTAATTTTTTATGGTATTTTATGGTGGTGGTTACGGACATTGAGCTCATAAAAATATTACAACTATTTTTTCTTCCCAGTTACATGTTCTAACTATCTTCAAGAAATTTGTATTTCCAAAGTTTCCCCACCCCCAAAAAAAATATATTTTGTAATGCAATATTTATTTGACAAGATCACCACAATAAACTAGGCATAAATATTTCTACGAACTTCTAAATTCACTTCATTTTTGTTTT